>BLFK01000461.1:235280-282780 GCA_014634185.1 Astreopora myriophthalma
ATATATATATATATATATATATATATATATATATATATATATATATATATATATATATTATATAAAACACAAGTTGCCTGTGGGGTCCCAACTTTTGTTTCAAGTGTTTGGTCCCTTTTTCTACAAGAAAGCTGCCATAGCCACAGTGCATGACCTTCCAGCTCTGAACCCTGTCAGATTCTCTCATAATCTCTCATCAACAGCATACGGTATATGCAGCAGTATGATGGTACAGAATACTTTGCCTGCAATGCTGAGCAGTGTTATTCCTCTGTTATTACTGCAGATGGTTAAGACTCCTTTTCTGGGCTGTTTAACCATGATTCCTTTCTTCCAATCTTCTGGTATTTCTCCAGACCTCCAGACTGCAACACATACTCTAGTTAACCACGTGTGATCTCCCTTGCCCCTTCTTTCATCATCTCAGGTGTAATTTTGTCATAACCCGAGGCTTTATTGTTGTTTAGTCTCTTCACTGAATTCTCTACCTCCTTTACGGTTGGATCTTCCATGATTATCTCTAGTTCTTCCCATTCATCAATGATATCATCACTTGCAATTGGGTCTTGAGGTGGGTCTGCATTAAGAGGGTCTCTAAAGTGTTCAGCCCATCTATCCACCTTTTTCAACATCTGTGATGTTACCATCCTTGTCTTTAACCAATAGGGTATTTTTCGTCTTTTTACCAGTCACAATGTTTACCTTCTTTAACACTTCTCTTTGGTTTTTCTTTCTTGCAGCTTCTTCCATTTCTTTAACCTGATTTTCAATCCACTGCTTACAATCTGTCTCTGCACTGTTCTTCACCTTACTGTCTAGGCCTTTGTATTTGACTTTGCTTTCATCAGTTTCAGATCTACCTGTTTCGACTTTGGCTGTTGACCTTTCTTTTATTAATACTTGTGTTTCTCTACTAATCCACTTCTTGTGTTGTTTCACTGCATAACCTACTGTCTCTTCAGCTGATGTTAAAATCACGTTCTTGAATTGTTCCCACTCTTCTCACACATCTTCCTGATTTCCTCTAGTTCTCTGAGCTGTGTGGCTATCTTTTGCTAATAAGTTTCACTGATTTGTGGAAGTAACAAATCTTCAGTTCTTAAATTTGCTTCTTGGGTGATTTCTTTTGAGCTGCCCCTCTGCATGATCTTATGTTCAATAATGATTTCCTCCATTTCTTGTTAATCATTACGTGATCAATTTGGTTTCTGTTGTTTCCATCAGGTGAACTCCGTGTAGCCTTGTGAATGTTCTTGTCAGCAAACACTGTTCCTTCTGGTGATCAAACCATTCTCTGCACAATACTCCAAAGACTTCTTCCATTGTCATTCTTGGTACCAACTCCGTACTTTCCCATCACTGAGGACCACTGGTTTTTATCACTGCCCATCTCTGCATTAAAATTTCTGATGATTAACCTGACATCATGACATGGCAGACTGTCAGTTGTTGAATACAGGTCTTGGTAATACTGATCTTTCACTTTTTCATCTTCAGTTGGAGCATATGCAATGATACTTATCTTCACTTGTCTTGCATATAATCTGGCTTTTAACATTCTGTCATAGATGGTCTGGTAAGACATTAAGCTTGCCCTTACTCAAGGTGAAAGTGCCAATCCTACTCCATGCTCATGGATGGTGTCTAGTCCAGAGTTTATCAAGGTAATGTGTCGATGTGCTCAACACCAGTACCAGTAAGGTGAGTTTCACTTACTCCACATACATCAACATTCTACTGCTTCAGTTCTTCCATGAGGTTTTCTATATTTCCTATCTTGCATAGTGTTCTGGTGTTCCATACTCCCACCCTCAAAGGCTTCTTGATGAAGTTGAGAGTCTCCCACTTGCTTCCTCAATTCAAACACAGTTTCTTGAGAACTCAAGCTTTGACTGGCAGTCATCACACTAGCCACTAGGGCTGTGAGGTTGCTGGCAGAAGATTCTTCTTGGTTTCTCCTTGTGTTAGATTCTGTAGCTAAACTTTACTCTAGGTGGGTTGCTGGCCCATCACAGAGGGTTTTCTGTGTGGGTTGTTCCTTCCCATAGACCTTTAGCTGTGTCAGTTCCCAGCTCACAGGTTAAGGGTACAAAAGGGGCACCACAAGAAGGTACAGTAGGACTTGCTGCAGGAGAGGCTATAAGTGACAGGCCTACTTAGAGTTTCGGCTTTTCCAGTTTGCCTTGTAGTCACCTGGCACCAGAACACCACTGGCTTGTGATGCCCTGAGGAGACACATCCTGAGCCGCTTAAACCCCCTACAAGCCTATATGTTACTTATTTCGCATTCTGGAAGCCATATTGTTAAGAACTATTAGCTGATTTTAATCCCTTTTAAGTTTTAAAAGTTATTTGAAATTAAAAAAAAATGACAACTTTAAAATCACTATTTTCCTGCCAAAATGTGCAAATTGTGAATGAACCCATTTCTCTGTTTCCCGCCTTTTGCATCTTTAGTCATCATCCTGCTTTCGTAAATTGCCCTCATTTACGAAGATGAAAACACGTGAAACAACTTATACACTAGCACAAACCTCAGTTTTGAGGTCCTCTGGGATATCAATTTGAGATACATCAAAAATATTGCAGAGAAGTGAGTGGTGAGTGAGAAAATGATCACACAGCAAAGATTTTGAAGACAAACCAAGAAAGGGAAGACCAGCTGTTCAGAGCAGAAGCACTGAAACACTTATTGAGAAAGTGAAGTATAAATGGGGTAACTCCACTAGTTTCCACAAAGTTTGCCAAATTGGCAAACAGCTTTTGAGCAAAGGCCTTCCTGGTTCTACGGCAACAGTGTGGCGATACATAAGAAAAAAGGATGGCAACCACTCCAGGATGAATGTCATAAGTACCTTTTTCAGTTACTGCCTCCAAAGAATGATGTGGTTTGGGGTTCTCAAGAAAGCAAATTCCCCCCAGCATACCAGGTAAAGCAAGGTGCAAAATGGATCATTTGGGGTTGAATAACAGGCCGTGGCTTAACAAACCTTCACTTTGTTCCACAAGGGCAAACTTGAACATCTAACTATGATATTATCAATATACTTAAAAAGGAAGTCAAGCCTTTACTTAGCTGCAGATGTACTTTATGCCCCAGTTGTTCGAAAGGTGGATGGCGCTATTCACTAGATAAATCAGTATCCAAAGGATAACTGGATTCGCTGGCATTTATCCGCTGGATAGTGATTTATCCGGTGGGTAGTGTTATCCATCTTTCGAACAACTGGGGCCAGATAAATTGCTATCCAGTGGGTAAATGCTAGCAAATCCAATTGACTTATCCAGTGGATAGCACTGTCCACCTTTTGAACAACTGGGCCAGAAGAACCCATGGAAAGAAAGTTGTTTAGCTCCAATAGGAGAGTGACCTTTTAACATGATGGAGCACCGGCTCACGCAGCCAAGGCTACTCAAACATGGTGCCACAGAAACATACCCAATTTCACAGAAAAACAACAACAAAAAAAAATTAGTGGCCTGCTAATTCACCAGACCTTAATCCAGTAGAAAACCTCTGCAGCATTATTGATGAGGTTACATACCAGGATCCAGTTTGGAAAACAATTTTTTTTCCATATTCAAAAAAGGGCTAAGAGTGAATTTTAATGTCCAAATTGACCTATTGAAGAGGTGAATTTAGATTGTTGATGATGTGGGCCTCCCATGAAATTCTCTTTACAAGGTAACAAGGCAGTGGAAGCCTATAAAATATTTCTATATATTTCAAATATATTCCATTTCGTGTTATAGATATATTTCAAATGTTTCATACAGCTGTATTTCTTTGTATTTCACCAATTTAGTTTTTTTCCCTCTTGAAATGAGGATTAATTTACAAATAGGAAATATTCATAACTTGTTTTGTGGTAAAAATTTGTCTCTAAATATAAACAAATTCCAGAGAGTAAACCAACAAACAATCAATCAATCAGAGGGATCATGTCAAGTACTGTACTGACTGTACCTTGGAGTAGTCACTGACTACCATTTTAATTTCAAGGATCACAGCCATCAGTTGAGCATAGCTAAACTTCATCATCATTTGTCATCAGAATGTTCTCATTTATTTTACTTCCCCTTTATGTAACTTAATCTATATCTGCTATAATTTGGGACAATAGTTAAGAAACCTGCTTTACATGCTATGCAATCATATTGTACTATGATAATCACATCCCCTATTTTTTAAAATTTGTGTATTATGAAATTCCTTTTACTTCTTTTCTTAATTGTACCTTTTCATCTAAATTTGCAATCATCTGCTTTTAACAACTTTTGCTCCTATATCATCAATGCACAAGTATGAAACTAGATCAACGTTTTACATTCCCTCTACACAGGCAAACTATGGTAAATCAAACATTTGGTCTCAGAGAGCTGTTCTTTGGAATAACATTGAGAAATCACTTAAAAATCTTAGCTTTCATAATTTCAAGCATCTGTTCATATAAAGACATTTCTCATTCTGTGCTTTCTATACTGTATTTCCATGTGGAAAAAATGAAACCATTTTGTTTGTTTGAAATTAGATATTGTTATTGATATTGGTGGAGTTAATTAGGACAACTTTATTTTAGACAGATTTTATTCAGGTTACTTAGAAAAGAAACCAAGACTTATAAAAGTGATATTGAATATGTGCATCCTTACAGATGATCATGGTGAAAAGATGGGAATTGCAAGAGTAATTGAAGCTCTCCAGTGTGCAGAATGGCCAAACATGACAATGAAAGGTATTGTTTTAGAAGTTGTCCACCTCTATTTGTACAAATTGCTTTTTTCTTAGTCTACTCACCCTTAGTCATACCAAGAAATAATGAATGCCAGACTCAATCTCAAAACTCAAAAAAAATCGTGGGTTGATGTTGTTGGTTTTCTACGCTGCTCTGGGAGGTTTTTCCTTGGGTAGTGTGGTTTTCCCTCTCTGAAAAACCAACATTTCCAAATTCCATTTCATTCTGTATTCAGTGGAGGTTCTACTGCTAACTCCAATTTATTTTTATCAGTACTTGGGTTTCCTGAAACAGGAAAGATGAGTCTAAAATTACCCTGCAATCATTGTCTTGGTTGTGTATCATCTACAAAACTCACTTGCAGCATATCCATGCAGACGTGAACCACCAGGCCCTGACAATAAAACCATGTGGCATCTGGGGACGAGAATAAGGGCATGACCACTGGCCGGACAAAATGGCAACCGTTTGATCGTTGATAGCCTTGTACCTTTTCCAGCATCTTTGAGAGATCAAAGCTTGTTTGATCACCAATCTCAAGTGAAATCTGTTCTCTGGGAAATTTTATATTGCGAGATTTTGAATGTCGTTTGCAAATCCTGCTTGAGTACAAGTCAACATCAAAATCTGGGCGACATTGTGTTACCAAATCCTAATTGACCCCCTCCATAAACTATGAATGTTCCCTTGGTAAGCCTTTATATTTGTAAGACATTCCAGATATTGACTGTGTGCATAAAATAAGAATCCCTAAAATTAGACACTTTTGGAATGCAGTTTTGGGTCAGGTATAAACCAGAGGAACCACACCTAGTAGGACCAGTAGAGAAATTAACATACTTAGGTAAATTGGTAGCATACAAACCAGTTTTGTACTTAAAGGAAAAACTAAATCTAGATATTCCAAAGAGTAATTAAAATTAAATTCCTCACAGCTAGCATTCCAGCATTTGCTAGTAAATATAGTGGCCCTACATTGAGTAGATTTAATAAGTAGTATACTTCTAATAACAGACTGAGGGACCCACAACTGACAACAGTAATGCAAATGAGATCTAACCAATGCTAAATAGAGAGCTACATTACTAGGTAAGTCCCTGAGACAGTTCCTACGTGTATAGCTGATACCCAGCATGTGCTCAATGTGGCTGTTCCATGATAAGTTCTCTCTGACAACCACTCCAAGATATCTCCTGTTGATGATGTAGACACAGTCAAAGCTGCAGAGTTTATGAGAAATGCAAAGGTTTTCACATTAATTTTTTTTCTCTTGAAAATCCAGTTATTTTCGTTAGCACAGTCATATCGTTTGTCAAAGATCAGTACAGTCTTGCCTTGAGTTAACACTTTTAAAACACTTAGAATTGTCAACAAACAATGCACTGCACTTTACAGCTGGCAAGTTGTTGATCTAAATGAGGAAACATGTTGGTCCCAAAATGCAACCATGCATCCCCCCTGTCTTTACATCAGCCCAGGAAGTATGACAGCCATTTAAATCACTACCTGCTATTTCAGTCTGCTAGTTTTTGAATTATCATGTTGCAGGCTTGGACACTAAGCATGATTTTATTGCATACGCTTACTTGAACATGGCAGATTTAAAGTACAGCAGAGGACGAAATGGTTCAGTGCATTGTTTGAATGGACCTCACAAGACACCAAATTTTCAGTGACAGTTAGAAATGGCTTGTGTGGAATGATATCACGGCATAGTGGAAGCCATTCCTTTTATGCAAGTAACCAGACGGAAAAGCACACAAAATGGCTATTCAAATCAAATGACGAAAGATTTCAGGAAAATTCAAAGCCTTTCAAGGAGAATGAAGTATTTTTCCTTGTTTTCATGGCTACTGCACTGTGTTGCATGAGTCACTATGTCATCACATGTATAATTCTATCTGAGTGAAATAGATAGCAGATAGGCCCCTAAGTGTGCATATATTTGCTCAAGTCTCCATGCTCCATTAAATTAAAGTGTGGGTTAACTCAATTATTTTTTGTTGTAAGACGATTTTAAAAGTTAAAACTCTCTACACCAATGAAAGATCCTGGGAATGAGGTTGCAAAAAACAACCATGGACAAAATTTATTTTAACCAAAGAATGTTGTTACAAGACCAGATGTTGTCTCAGACTGTAGCTACTAGTACCTTCAATTTTGTATTGTTTCATTTGGAATCTAACAATTTTGGCTGGCAGAATATGTAATTCTCCTGAATTTTTCTGGACTCTGCCAGAGCTGTTGTCAGGTACACAAAGAGTGAGTGTGGCAGGGGGATCCCCTATCAGCCGATTTGTTGATTGTAACACTAGAAATTTTGTGTGTTAGTTGATAACAAGGATATCAAATTAGGACTTTTTTGCTTATGATTTGACTGGCTTTCTGAAAGATTACTTTTCAGTAACAATATTTCTTAGGCTCATGGAAGATTTGAAATGTTGTTATTAGGCAATTGTGCTTCCTATATGTCCCTTGATTTGACACACTTGAAGGGCATGAAGATGCAAACTCTGTGAAGATACTATGGGTGCATTGCACATATGATTCTAAAGTTAAACAAAAATTGAATCTTGATGAAGTTTTAAATTCCATCAAACAAAAGTTAAGAAGTCGGATCTGGACAAATCTCACTGTCATTGGAAATTATTAAAACATTCATTGTTACAATCTTTTTGTTTTGGTTGAGCTTTATGTGGGTGGAGAAAGAGTTTGTTCAAGTTCATTCAAGATTACTGTACCCTGCTAGCAGAGGTTTCTTTCTGGCTATTCTTTTAGCATGTACGACTCGTTTCCGTCTCATGTATTTTGCGTGGTCGGCTTCTTTACTTCCCCAAGAGAAACCTCTGCCACGAGCCGCTTACATTTGCTGTTGAGCATGTGCTTTAGATACCTACA
This sequence comes from Astreopora myriophthalma, assembly GCA_014634185.1. NCBI lineage: Eukaryota > Metazoa > Cnidaria > Anthozoa > Scleractinia > Acroporidae > Astreopora > Astreopora myriophthalma. Next base: position 242,915 of record BLFK01000461.1, read on the forward strand.
AATTCTTGGAGGTAGATCACGTGACAAACAGATTAAAAACCGGTTTAAACGAGTTTGTCAACTCATGCGCATCTACTTTTTACTGATTTACTGTTCAAGATGGCTGCCAAAGGTCTTTCTCGTTTGTGTTTCAATGAAGCAGTCCAGATGGCTTTAAAAGCTCTTGCAAATTGTACGATCGAGTCTCTAACTCCTTATCAGTCGAAAGCGTTATATTCTGTTTTGAATGGTGAAGATTACTTCGTAAGTTTACCAACAGGTCATGGAAAATCGCTAATCTATCACCTCGCCATCAGTGTCGAAACAACTCGGAACACAAAGTCCAATAGTATTAGTGATTTCTCCACTAGATGCACTCATGGATGACCAGATAGCGACAGTTTTAAAGCTTGGAATTGCGGCATGTAAGCTTGATGCCTTTTCACTCGAGGATATGGCGAGTTTGGCTGGCAATGAACTTATTTTCAGCAGCCCAGAAGTGCTTGAAGCTGGAGGTGCGAAAAGGTTTCTTCAGGAGATAGAAAGCAGAATAGTAGCGATAGTCGTGGATGAATCTGACTGCATTGTCAACTGGTAAGATATGGTACTCAGATTATTTACACACTGTGCTCATTTGGAACAGATTACTGGCATCATGTCTTGATATCGTGAGGTTAAAATTTAAAATAACTACTGAAAATGTTAAAGGACAGGAATCTCTGTACTAAACTACTTTTGAAGCAGATTCGCCCTTTCTGAAATGTTTAAGATTTAAGTTATTCACGGATTGAGGGTGTGTAAGGACTCCAGATTAGTTTTCTATCTAGAATCACAAATGACTTGTTTCTTCACTTTTAAACAAAATTTTTTATTGTGCTCAATGATGCCCTTTATATTCTATATCTATTAATGATGGTTCTCTGCTTTCAGTTGTCTCGAGAACTGGCCTTACAAACCGCACCAGATCTCCCACTAAGCCTTTTTTATTTATTTATTATGTTTTTCCTAGGGGTTTGGAAGATGCTGATGGAAATGCCTTCAGAAGTGCCTATGGCAAAGTAGGACATTTGAGGGCCTTCACAAAAGCCCCATTCCTGTGCCTGACTGCAACAGCAAGTGTGCCAGTGAGAAAAAAAATCATCGAGGTTGCTCACATGAGGAATGTTAAAATTGTCAAACTTTCACCAGAGAATGATAACATAAAGTATACTGTTAAGAAAGTTGCAAAGGAAGTGGAGGAGGTGTTTGCTGATATATTAGCAGAACTGAAAGAAAAGAAAACCGACACTCCAAAGACTGTAGTGTACTGGAGATCTATCAAAGATTGTGGGGAGTTATTCAGCATTTTGATGAGCATCTGGAGGATGGTGGCAAATTGTTTGCTACGTACCACAGCAAGGCACCTCAGAATATCCAGCACTCTGTACTAACTCAGATAATGGAAGAGGACAGTGAAATAAGGATTGTATTTGCAACAAGTGCATTAGGCATGGGCGTGAACATTCCAGACATCCGTAAAGTTATTCATTATGGAGTACCTGGAGATATGGAACAATATGTTCAAGAAATTGGCAGAGGGGGGCGCGATGGCAGTAAAGTGACAGCAGTGCTGATGTATGCGTCATATCACTTGTCCCACAATGAGGAACTATGTAAAGGGAGAGAAAGGCAAGTGCAGAAGAGAGCTTATCTGTTCATATTTCATGGAAAAGGCAAAGCAAATGACTCCCAAGCACAACTGCTGTGATTTATGTGACAATGAATGTGACTGTGAAGAGTGTCAGGAACCTCAAAAGGAAGATTTTGCCGAGAAACCAAGAAACTTGTGGCAAAGAACTGTTGACGACAGTGAGAAAACATTGCTAGAGGAGACTTTGAAAAGTCTACAAAAGGAATACAGGAAACGTTCAGTTTTAGGGTCTGGAACACTAACTGCATTAAACAACTGTCTGTTGCAAGATCTGGTAAATAACTGTGACAGCATTTTCACTGTCCAATATTTAATGGAGAATTTTCCAATATTCGATAAGTGCTTGGCACAGGAGATAATAACTGTATTCAGTGATGTGTTTGGGGACATATCAGAATACGAATTCTGTGACTCTATGCTTGGCAGTCTGGATTTAGGCTGTGAGGAAGATTTTACACTGATGTGCCAGACTGGTGTACAGAACCCTGCACTGATTCTGAACCCTCAGATGAGGAGGTACAATAGATAAGTTCAAATTTTAACATGAATGTATTGTATATGGCCCTGTCTAGCAAAGAGAAACTTTATACTGTTTTGATATAAATTAGTTTGCAGAAGTTTGAGAGATTGGAGTACATGTGCAATATCTATATTCTAAGTGCATTAATTACCCAAATTGCATACAGCAACCTACAAAATTTTATACCTGAACCTTCTTCAAATTTGCAAGGTTTTGCATGGTAATTTCAAAATATTCCTTCCTTTTTTCCAGAAGTATAAAATTTTTGTATGAGATCCCTTTTCACTTGGTGTGGACCAATTTTAAGATTATGACATTCTGCAGTGGAATATCCCATTAAAGGCACATTGGCATAACTTCAGCTGGTTTGTTTTATTACTAGAATTAACAAACTCTTATTTTAGTTGCATTTTTCATTTGAGAGTGGCACACTGTTATTGACGAAATTTTCTGCAAATTAGTTCCTTCAGACCACATTTGGTTGTCGTATCCTTGTAATGTATTGTTCAAGTTGTCTTTGACAAAGTTATTGTTATTCAATTCCTGTTTGTCCATCAATTGAATGTTGCATAAACATTTGACTAATCATGATATTCAATCACGCAACCAGCATGGCACACAATTGATATTATGGACAAAACAAAATTCATCAGGTAGCTAAACTTGAGATAGAAATTGAAATCAACACCAACAGTTTTTGTATATATCATGGCTATTGTCTTAGCTGTTCTAGGAATCATGGCACTACTTTACAATAAACTAGGTATTTGCAAGTTTACACTGATAGTTAATTTTGTTCAACATAGACCAATGATGGTTAGGTTTCTAATACTGAACATGAATCAGACTGGAATAAATTCTGTTCAGAATAGTATTCTGGATTTGCTCTTTAGTAAACACCTTGTTATATGTTACATTGTTGTTCAAATATGACTCTGGTTCAAATTTTGTTCTATGGTTTTGTCACATGCTAATGTATGATAATGAATATAAAAGGATCATCTTTCAACTTCAAAATATATCTTACTTGAATATGGGACCTAACGCAATTGTTGCTTGTGTAGAGCTCTTCTATGGTTACCAGGACTATCTGCATGAAAAACTGACTTCAAGCTTTTCCCCCTAATTTTACACACCAGTGCAGTCAGCATAGAGAGAATCTCTCTTTTAAAAAAAGAATTTTAAAACATTTACATATCCTACTGTATTCACATGTAAAACAGTAAATTAACCATACATAGTCCATTACTTATTGTTATCTATTTCAAACCTTTTTTGGGGGGGGCTAGATTTTCAGTATTTGAAGTAGCCTCTCAAATTGATGACGGAAATATTTACATTATGTACAGTAGTCTACAATGGTGGGGATGTAAACAATGATATTAACACGAGGTTGAAAATCAAAGGGCTAACACTCAAAACTTAAGCACCACTCTCACTCAATGGCAGTTAACATTCAAGCATTGTGTTGTTATAACTCATTGTAACTAAGTATCGACTCGAAAATAAAAACCACTAAGAGGTTACAGACAGCTTGCCAAAAAATACAAAGAAAGAGCCTCTGTAAGCAGGATAACTTGTTACTGAAATTTATACAGGTGTCTGTTCTGGCGATGCCATTTGTTTCTGTGCTGTTTTATCCACTTGTGCAGTTCCTTGCTGTTGATTGATACAAACAAATTTCGTTTCAACTTTGGGAAAGCTGCATATTCACGGCTGGGTGAGAATGAAAAAACATGTCCCCTGTTAACAACCTGGTTCAGCACTGTAGAGAAGGTTAGGGCATTGTTCTTATTACTGTGGTGACCATCTTGCTTCTGAATGTCGAAGTCTGCATTAGACTGATGCAGAAGTTTCTCAATTGCTCCAGTAGCTCTTGTTGACTCTTGAATGCTTTGGTTGTTGACATTGGGGAACCCAAGGCCTCTAATCACCATCTTTGATGTTTTATTTACATGTTCGAGCCTTAAGTCCCGAGAAATACATTTCCCTCTTCCTGCTTGTGTTGCAGCAAATCTGTTCCATGTCAATCTGTGTGCCTGCTTTGGAGACAGAAGTGCCGTTCGTGAAGCAGCCAGGCGCAAACCAGCTAATGCATACTTGTTGTTCCCCTTGAGCCGGTACAACAATGATAAATGTTAACTGCCTGCTCTTAGGATAAATATTTTTAAGATTACTTAAAATGTCTCCACAAAACCTAAATAAGCACAAACAATATTTGCTACCTCATTTGGGGGAGGGGAAAGAAGTTGAAAATAGTCTCTTCCTGGGGACAGAATTTTACGGTGCATTTTGAGCTACCATGGTGATAAATGTTCTTAACAAAGACAAAAGATGGTGACATAAAGTGCATAGAATTTTAGAAACTATCCAACTAGTACTAATTATCATACCAAGCAATTTTGGTTTGCTCACCTCCATAGAACATTCGTCATCTGATCACTATACTCATGAGGGATGTGATAAATGATGGCATTGCGAAAAATCGCAAAGGACTGTAAATATTTCACCATCACACGAGACCAGAGTGGAATGAAGTCTGACCTAAGTTGAGAGGTCTCCTCTGAAGATAGAAGAAACTCAGAGACAGGCTCATCACATAACAGTCTCTGGTGGTAGTCAGGAAGATGGTTTCCACTAACATCATCTGCAATGGCAAGCATGTTGAAATTGTGGAGTGACTTATTCTTATTTGCTGTTGTCATGTGCTTTGCATTAATATGTAAATCAAGATTATCCCCTATGATCTGATAGCCTGTTGGTATTTTAGATGCCAGTCTCTTTGCTGTCACTGTGCATGCATGTGCTAGTGGAGTGGAAACTTCATTTTTGGCAACACACTGGAGACTTTTTAGTACCGTAGTTTCTTCTACTCCCTCTTCTTTTATGGAATCACAGACACTCTGTAGAACTGTCTCTGGTTGTGAAAGCCATGAAAAATTCAGTGACAAGATATCAGCTCCTGAGATTGTGTATAGATTGCCATTTTGTTCTTTCTGTTCATCAAAAACCACGCTATTTTTACTGGGTCCTCCCTTAACCATTTTTGCAATATGATTCACTGCATCCTTCACTGTGGGCATCTCTGGGAGGTATTCCAATGAGGACAGCTTCTCTTTAATCTTGTCAATGCCCTTCATCACTTGACAAGGGTTCTCGATGTCACGTTTCCACACTTGAAGAACTTTGTCATGTCCTTGTAAAGAATTGTAGTGTACCTATAATTCTTTAGAGCTCCTATTCATACCAGATTTTACTACAATAATGGAATTTCTGCATTTGCATGTACTGGGTAGTAAAATAAACCTGTATTTAGTGGGAAGGAATGAAAAGGAGATTCACCTTAGGTTCCCAAACCTTCCAAATGTAAACATCTTTTTTTGTGGAGGCAATGTAAATAAACAAAGCTTGGATTGACATGACTCTAAAAAGGGAAGAAACAGTTTAAGAAGGTGAAGAATGATAGTTACACACCTTTGCCAAGTTGGTTAGCCTTGGAGCTGAGAGAACTTGGTGCCATGCTGATCCCAATTTTGTTAAGAGTCACCAGTGCCTACAATATTGTTTAATTAGTAATTAAGTAATTACTAATTGCAAATTATTTTGGGAAACCATTCAACAATAACTTGTTATTTCTATTTATTCTGATTTTCTTGCTACAGTCATATCAAATCAGCTCTACATGGAAGTTCAACTAAATGTACTTACAGATGTCCTGGCACCGGAATGTCATATAACTAGGCCATTCCTGTATGCCAATGCAGACATCTCTGGGTGTCTTGACTTGAGCAACATTGCTGCTACTGTAGCACACAGTGGAATGTTGGTGGTGTCTTGCTCTGACGCAGTTGAAGACTTACCACACGATCGGGGCTCTGTCTTGAAGTTCCTTCACAAACTTTTCCATTGTAAATGCTAGTAAACCATCAGGTGAACTGTCCTTAAGAGTGCTGGATTGTGCCCCAGTTAACTCAGCAAACTCTTTCTCCATTGCTTGAAAGACAAACTCTTTTGCCAGAGTAGCACCATCCTTCCATTTCATGATTGCCTTGAAGGCTGGCTTGCTTGAATCCAGTGTCACATATTTGACAATGTCAGCAACAACATCATCTACAACCTTTGTCCTAACCCCAGAAGGATACATAATTTTGACCTGCAAATGGAAGTAAATTCCGGTTCTTTCAATAACTGTTTGTTGTTGTTGTTGTCTGCAAGTGTGTGTTTTTAAATTTATCATTAGGAATTGTTTTGATTTTGTTGTGAAAGCAAATAGACTATATCACCAAATGTTAATTCAGTGCTAAATAATAAAATAAATTGTTTAGATGCTGTTGTTGTTACGTTTTATCGATTTTTTTTGACATTCTTTTGAGATTACTCACTGGAGTGTTGGGAGGCCTGTGCCTCCCATAAGGTTTAACGGCCGGAGAGGAACACGGGGGATAAGCAGTCGCCATGTTTTGATTTTGTTGTGTGTGAATTTGCACTGAGAATTTTTCAAGCTCCTACATAATGTGAGTTCTTTCGTCTAAAGCCTACAAGTTCAGCTTTTTAAGTTCTATAGCTACTTAGCTTATTGCATGTATATTTTTTATTTTAGCGAATCGTCGTCAAATGAGTTTCGGAAGTGGATGTGGATCTGACCATTCGTCGTGATATCGTTTGTAGGAGATAAATTGGGAATAGATATTGTTTTTTTGATCACATTTCATTTGATTATGAGCTGGGAAAAAGATGATGGAGGCAATGTGGAGACGAATTTACATGGCGACAAGATGGACAATGTGGAATTTGATCCTGAGAAAGAGAGAACCTTGAATCGTGGTTTACAAACGAGAAAGGTAAACACGAAGGATCGAGAAAGTGTGGAAGCTGAGGAAATCTATCAAGAAAGGCGCTCGCTTGGAGGCTATTTGGCTCGAGTAAGTACAGTCTTAAATCAAGTTAAAACCAGTATTTCCGAGGCACGTGGTTGTGAGGAAGTTCATGAAGTTGTGAAGAACCTTGAGCATACATGGGCTCGATATAGTGACATAGATCAGAGTTATATCCTTAAAAACTTGCCTGTCAAGGAATTTGAACGTGTTGAACAGCGTTACGGTCAGATCTATGACGATTACTCTCGATGTGTAAAGACAGTTGAAGATTATTTACGCTCAAGATCACCTAACCCTTCAAAGGGTAGTCTAAAGTCCTCTGATAGGGAGCCTAATTTGTCACCGATAACTTCAATTAAGTCAAAGTCGTCCAGATCTTCGAGATCTTCAAAACTGAAGGAAATGAAGAAAAATAGAGAATTGAAGAAGCTCATGGCTGAACAAGCAATAGAGTTAGCACAGTATGAGGCAGAAATGGAGAAAAGGAAAATTGATATTGAAATGCAGAAGGCGAAAATGGCTAGAGAAATAAGATTTAAAGCTCAGTTAGCAGAAAAAGAGTATGATTTGCTGTCTCTGGAAGATGGTGACAGTGCATCTAATGAAGAGAACTCTGTTGTAAAGAAGGAGGAGGACCACACATTCCCTCTTGAACCTCAATTGCCAAAGCAAGAACAGACAGCTAACTGGATTGCCAACTGTCACAAGGAGACTACCAAAAGGTTCTTAAACCCCAGAGCCGCTGAGTTAGCTCCATGCTCAGGCACAAATTCGACCCAGGCAGTTTTGTTGAGAGTGACCACACTTCAAGCGATGCAGCCAGTAAAATTCAATGGAAATGCAGCAGACTTTCCGGTCTTTAGGAGAAGAATTTGTGACAACTTGGAAGATGGCTTATTATCCGATCCACAGAAAATCGAATTTCTACCGAAGTTTGTGTCAGGTGAAGCATACGATGTGGTGGCACAATCTGCAGGGTGCTCATATGAAGATATTGTTGCGAATTTAGAAGATCGCTATGGTCAACCAGCTACAGTTGCAGCTGCCTGCATTGAAAAGCTGACAGTAGGCCCGAAACTTGGAAATAGAGATTTCAATGGTCTACGCAACTTTGCGGAACAACTTCAGTGTGCCACTAAAAGATTAGAAGGGGACTATGAATGCAAAGCTAGTACCACTGCAAATATGAAGCTAATCGCTGGAAGATTGCCCGACTACTTGATCAACAAGTGGGCCGACGTATCATATTCTATTAGAGAAAAGGGACTAATTCCAGCCCTGAAAGATCTTGCCAAGTTCGTCAAACGACAGGGTGCAATTAAGAATGACCCAGGTTTTGCAGGTGTTGTTATGATACCTACCACGGAGACAAGAGGAAACAGAAAGAAACCACCACATGGAACACATGACCCACCAAATCCAAGGGGGATCTCATCCTTTGTAACTGATTTCGACGTGAAAGACACTGGAAGAAGACCAGGAACAATAGAGGGACAGAGTAAGATCCCAAGTGGCACGCAGAACTGTTTGTGCTGCTCAGGATCACACGAACTGGCTTCATGCCCCGAATTAAAAAGCAAAGATCTGCAAACCCGTTGAGATATTGTGAAACGTCAGAGGCTATGTCATGTTTGTATGAGACAAGGACATCTCAGAGGAAGGTGTGAATCGCAAAGGTTCTGTCCATGTGGGGGTGAGAAACGACACCACAGGCTTCTTCACAACCCCCCAAGGAGAGACACTGCTGAACCCAACAGAAGCAACCAAAGCTGTCAAGGGGATCCAAAACCTGCGGTTAATGAACAGAGAAATGGCGAGCAATCCAGCACTACTGAACCTAGAAGTACAGTGCAGTATGCGACCGTAACAGAGCCGACCGGGAGGAAAACCGTACTTCTCCATGTGATACCTGTGAAAATCTTATCGTCAGAAGGGAAATCCATCACCACCTATGGATTGTTAGACAATGGCTCACGTGGAACCATGATCAGTTCCGAAGTCGCCAAAGAACTTGACCTGAAAGGTCAGAAGGAGATGGTATCTGTTAGCACTCTTTTGCAACAGAAAGATGAAGAGTTTGAAATTGTTGAATTCAAGTTGCAGTCTGCTAGTGGAGAAGGAGAAGTCATCACTGTCGAAGAAGGGCTTGTATCAGAGAAGTTCAACATCGCAGAGAAGTGCCTTCCAGAAGATATCGACAGGAGATCACATCCGCATCTAGCAGACATTAAAATACCTGAAGTGCAGCTGAGAAAGGTGACGGTACTCATTGGAAAGGATGTTAGTGAGGCATGTGAAAAGAACTTGCATTATCAAGTTGAGAAATTTTGGAAAGTGGAAGAGTTTGGAACGAAGACTTTGTTGAAGACCAGAACGGATGGTGAAGCAGATTGTAGGCATCGAGACCTTATTTTGTCCAGAGAGGATATGCGTGCGGTGGACATCCTAGAGAGAACAGCGAAACTAACTGCTGATGATCACCATGAGACGGGGCTGTTGTGGAGAAGAGATGATGTTCGGCTGCCGAACAACTGCAGGGAAGCAGAATTGAGATTGCAAAGTTTAAGACAAAAGTTCCATAAAGATCCAAGTCTGCAGGAGAAATATTGCACTACCATGTAGGATTACATTGCCAAGGGATATGCTTGTAAACTTTCAGACGAAGAAGCTTCCAAATCTAGTCCAAGAACCTGGTATCTTCCCCATTTTGCAGTCACCAGCAGCAACAAGCCAAACAAAGTCAGTATAGTCTTTGATGCTGCTGCAGAACATGGAGAAACATCCTTGAATAAGAACCTGCTGCAGGGCCCTGATTACACAAACAATCTAGTAGGAGTCTTGTTGAGATTTCGCGAAGAGAATGTAGCTCTGGTTGGGGACATTGAGAGTATGTTCCATCAAGTGAAAGTCCGTCCAGAAGACCAAGACTCACTAAGATTCCTGTGGTGGAGTGGAAGCATAGATGAAGCGCCCCAGGAGTACGCAATGACAGTACACATATTTGGAGCTGCAGACTCACCTTGCTCAGCAAACGCTATCCTTCTGAGAACCGCAGATGACAATGAAGGAAGTTTTGACCCTGTGACGACGAACACTCTTAGGCACAACTTCTATGTTGATGACCTCTTAAAGTCTGTACCAACACCGGAAGATGCAATTACGCTGATGGAGCAATTGATTGATCTTTGTGCTAAGGGTGGATTTAATCTGACAAAATTTGTAACCAACAACTGCAAGGTTTGGTCTGCTATACCTCGGGCGAGGAGAGCTGACCCATCTCTAGATGTCAATCTTGATGAGTTGCCCGTCGACAGAGCACGATGGCATATAGAGTCAGACACATTTGGTTTCAAGGTCGTAGAGCTGGGGAAAAGTAACACAATGAGAGGAGTTTTATCGACAATCTGCTCGGTTTTCGACCCACTGAACCTGGCTGCGCCTGTGATGTTACCTGCAAAGCAAATCATGCAAGACCTGTGGAGAATGAAAAGGGCGTGGGATCAACCCCTCGAAGGAGAACTCCTCCAAAGATGGTTGCGGTGGAAACGTAACCTACCTCACCTAGCAAGCGTGAAAGTGCCCAGATGTTACTTCAGTCGGTCTGACCATGAAGGAGCCACTTTCCAGCTTCATCATTTCTGTGATGCATCCGAAGTTAGATGTGGTACTGCTACGTACCTACAAATCGCCTACCCTGATGGGAATATAGAGTGTGCTTTCATTATGGGAATGCCCCGATCAAAACGATCAAAACATTATGGGGATGCCCCGATCAAAACTGTCAGCATTCCTCGCCTCGAGCTACAGGGAGCTCTGTTAGCCGCACGTGTTGATTTTGCAGTGAGAAAGGAACTGAACTTTGAGTTTGAACGAGTGATCTTTTGGACTGACTCAATGATTACTCTAAACTATATCCACAATGAGAGCAGGCGATTTCAAACTTATGTGGCAAATCGAGTTGGATAGATTCGAGACCTCACGAATGCAGATCAGTGGAGACATTGTCCTGGCAAACTGAACCCTGCTGATGATGTTAGTCACATCCGTCCCACAGTGGACGGAAATGGTTAATGACAGCGACAGGTTTAGTCGAAAGCGATGGCGCCAGGCACAGCTCCTATCAAATCACTATTGGAGGCGTTGGCTTGGGGAGTATATCCCTTCCTTACAACAACGCCAAAAGTGGCACAAGACACAAAGGAACTTGCAAACTGGAGAGCTTGTCCTTATTGCTGATGATAATGTTCCACGACATCAGTGGCCTATCAGACGAGTAACCAATGTGTTTCCAGGATCCAACGGACTGGTCAGGAGCGTAGAAGTGAGAGCTAAAGAGTCGACATACAGACGACCAATCACCAAGATTTGTTCGCTGGAACAGTTACGTTCTGGTGAAACTCTGTGAACTGAAAGTCTATGAAACGGAAATCATTAACTATGAACTTGCCCTTAACATGAGCGTTCATGGGGGGGAATGTTGTTACGTTTTATCGATTTTCTTTTACATTCTTTTGAGATTACTCACTGGAGTGTTGGGAGGCCTGTGCCTCCCATAAGGTTTAGCGGCCGGAGAGGAACACAGGGGATAAGCAGTCGCCATGTTTTGATTTTGTTGTGTGTGAATTTGCACTGAGAATTTTTCAAGCTCCTACATAATGTGAGTTCTTTCGTCTAAAGCCTACAAGTTCAGCTTTTTAAGTTCTATAGCTACTTAGCTTATTGCATGTATATTTTTTATTTTAGCGAATCGTCGTCAAATGAGTTACGGAAGTGGATGTGGATCTGACCATTCGTCGTGATATCGTTTGTAGGGGATAAATTGGGAATAGATATTGTTTTTGTGATAACAGCTGTAAAGTAGTCTAAGTGCAGATGAATAGCGAGAAATTTAATAAATAAATGCTCTTCCTTCTGATCTCTATGCGACAAAATGCGAGACAAAATTCCCTGCTTGCTACAAGAAACAACTGCAAAAGCTCACTTCAACTTTGGGCTTTTCTGGTTTTGAGTTGCCATTGTCTGGCTTTTCGGAAGTACTGCTGTCAAAGCCAGGAATAACACTGTCACGAAACAAGGCCAGATCCGGTAACGGCGCAAATATTCCCATCTCTTCGCTGTCTTCAATTTCTTCATTTAACATGGGAAAAACTCCCATGTCGTCATCATCTTGGCTGCTATTTACTGCAGGAGGACAGCTCGACCTTAATTCCAAGCGCTTAGCTGGTAAAAATTGTTTACGTTCTCTTACACGCAGATCTCCGCTCAATGGGCTTTGTTTAGCAAGGCGTTTGAGGCGAATCCTTGATTGTTCAGCTCTCCTTTTTAAAGCTTGTTGGCTCGATCCCATATATCTTGATTTTAGCTGTTTTAACACTTTTTCAGCTGCTTCCTCTTTCTTCACGGCACTTTCAATTCTCTGCTTGCACTTTCTACAAATGCGCTGTGACTCGGTAGGTTTCACATCTCTGCCTAGAACTTTAGGCAATCCAGAACATGAACGGACGTTAAAATACACAGCAACTTCAGCCTTTTGATTCAAATCAAAGTCACAGATTAAACAAAAGTGGTTTGAGGTTTTTATAACCTTCTTTGGTGTTCCTGGTGAGCTTTTGGTTAATCGTTTTGGAGAAAACCTAATCATCTTCCAGCAAGCTCCCGAAAAACAATGAGGCGTAATCTCTTCCCACGTTAAAAAAGAAGGCGGGTAAATCAGGCATCGTCTCAGGTGAGATTTACGTCATAATCTCTATAGTAACAAGATTACGATCTAGCACATGCTAAACGGCAAATGTAAGCGGCTCGTGGCAGAGGTTTCTCTCGGGGAAGTAAACAAGCCAACCACGCAAAATACAAGAGACGCGAACAATTCGTACATGCTAAAAGAATAGCCAGAAATAAACCTCTGCTAGCAGGGTAAGATTACTGTTTATTAAGGAGAACATATACAAAGGGAAATAAGCACTGCTTGCAGTTAGCTACAGCTATTCGAGGCGAGCAGTGGTTTTAACGCATGACAAATTGCAACAGTTCAACTTTACAGAATGAAAAAGTAACTGACACAAACTAACAGGTAAAACAAGAGGAAAAAATACAATGACAAAACCAGGACTAATTGTGTACAATTAAAGAAGCGAAAATTATGATTAGAGGAAGATACTTTGCCAATTGCATTACAATTACAATATTTACAATAAAAAAGAAAAAAAATATAAGAAATCATATTGCTTTGAATACTTGAGTTAAGCGAACATGGCCATGGTACGAAATATAATGTAAAAGTATGTTTAGATAATGTTGACAAGAGCGGGATGGATTATGCAAATATAGTCATTTGGGGTGGCAATAAATTATTGAAGACGTCATGCATTAAAATAGCAGCTGATTTGAAATAAAGAAGATGTAAACGTAGTAAAATGGAGGAGATGAGGAAAGGTATTGTGTGAGATTTATTTTTACCAAAAAACATAAGGTGGGGGGCCTATTTCTGCAGGTGTTGGATTTTGGTTCTGTAGATTTTCCCAGCATGGCCCCATGCGACTATTCCATACAATAGGTAGGGTTGGATAAGGGTTCTATAGACATGTAAAGTATGCAAGGGTAAAAAGTGTCTTAATGTAATAACAATACCAATTGACATGCTTATTTTCGATGCAATGTGAGAATTGTGATGTCTGCAAGAGAGGTTTCCATCAGTTTTTGGACTCCAAACAAACGTATGAATTCGTGAGGTGGTTTTTCTGTCTAGGTCAAAAAATTATGAAATAAGATTTTTTAATATTTAGAGATAACCTGTTTGCTATTAGCCAAGTGTAAACCTTAGAGAGCGCATTATTCACTGTGGACGCAAGCAATTTTAGGTCTTTCTCTGAATATAAAAGGTTTGTGTCTTCCACAAATAATTAAAACTTCAATTGGTTAATTAAGGTATTACAAATATCATTTACATAAATAAGGAAGAGTGGGGGTCCTAGAACAGATCTTTGTGGGACTCCAGGTAACAGTATTTCCTTACTAGATATGTTTCAGGGACCAATTTCAGTAACTTCCTACAAGATATGAAGCAAACCAATAAATTATAATAATGCATATCCCATAATGACTCAGTTTCTGCAGTAGTAATGGGTGGTTTACGGTGTTGAAAGCCTTCTGTAGTTTGATAAATATACCACATGTATATACCAGCTTTTTATCCATGTTGGTTTGGATTTGATTAATTATGTCTAATACAGCATGCTCAGTTGATCTTTTCTCAGGAAATCCATACTGTGAGTTATCAACAATATTGTATCTTTCAAGATATGATTTCAGGCAATAATATTTTTTTTGATAATTTGATTGAAAATTGAGAGTAGCACTATGAGTCTATAGTTAGAGTCCGGGTCACATTCATCATTAGTTTTATGTAGTGGGATAACTTTAGCAAGTTTTAATTTAGAGGGATATACTCTGGCCTATGGAGGTTGGATTATAATATGTTTTGCCAATCTTAAGATTCGACTTGGAAAAGAGTATAAGCCGTGTGCTTTGTTTAATGGAGTGCTCATTATTTCATTTTCTATTTCCAAAGGGCTGAAAATTTGGAAGATATTAAAAAAATTATTAATATTATTACCATAGGAGGATAAGAATCGATTTGTAATCAAGGTAAACAGAGTCGAGTACAGAAATTGGGCAAATAGTAATAATAACAAATGTACATGTAACATGAACAAAAAGTTCCTTTTTAACTTTTTGCTTTCTTAAATTCAGATAGGGAAACAACTTTGTTCTGTTCTTTAATTGAATTTGAGATCCTTGGACTTTAGGACCTTAGATCAAATTTACCACAGTCAGTTCTTTCTAAGGTAGTACATTTATGACTGGTAAGCTACAGCTCGTGTGTTATACTTGCAAATTTGGCTGACTGGGGTGAAAAAATTGTTGAAAACAGAAGGTAATAATTGATTATGGAATTTGAACGTAAAAATTGCTATATAAAATGTCACAAGATCATCCAATTTAATGATATTGAGCAGCTTAAATAGGGGACTTGAATGATCGTTGAACTGAGAAAGTAATACAGCACACAGCTTTAGCTTTTTTTTTGTGGGACGATTAAACGAGAATAAGTAGTCAGGTAGGTATTGCCCCAAGCAGTTATTCCATAAATCAAAAATGGGTAAATGAGAGCATAATAGAGATTAGTAAGGATATTAATGTTAACATAGTAGCAAATCTTCAATAGGATTCCAATACTTCTCCTAATTTTTTTTTGCAATATGGTCGATGTGAGATTTCCATGATAAATTCGAATCAGTGGGTGAAAGATAACAGTGGGTGAAAGATAACAAAATTGGATTTTTCAATATTGAGTAAAGCTTGTTAGAGCAAAGGCATGTACATGTATGAACATTAGTTAATTCAATATTTATATTGTGCTGCATTATATTTATATTTTTTATGACAATAGAAGAAATAAGCATCATCGGCAAATAGGTGGAAATCAAAAAGTGATAAACAAAGGTAGAAATCGTTAATGTAGAGTAAGAACAAGATTGGACCAAGAACGGATCCTTGAGGGATACTACAAGAAACAGACATAGGATCACTGGTTACATTATTAATAGTCACTTTTTGCTGTCTGTTAGTGAGATACGAGGTGAACCATTTCTCTGCTATTCTGCTAATACCATGATGTTGTAGTTTATTAATCAAAATTTCTTGGTTGACTGTATCAAATGCTTTCCTGAAATCTAGAAAAAATTCACGTCTATCGATTGCAATTTCAGTGTTATCTATTATACTCAAAACAGCATGACTCGTGGAATGCCTTGAGCGAAAGCCAAACTGATTTTCAAATAATGTTTGCCAGAAAGTCAAGAATTCTATTGCACATAAGTTTCTCTAGAAGTTCATTAAAGAATAGCGAGTAAGGAAATAGTTTTAGAGGCAAGTCTGAGGATCCTTTTTGTAGGACTGGAATTGTATTAGCAACTTTGAGGCTTTGGGGCACAATGCCAAGAGAAAAAAATAAATTAGACAAGTCTCCAGGGATTCAGATATTCCTTTTTTTTTTAATTTTAAGAACATCAATTGGTATAGTAGATGCCCCAGTTGCTTTACTTGATTTGAGATTTCAGTCTCAATTTCTGTTTCAGTGACTGCAAAGTCACTATCATCTAATGGTTTATTTGTGATAATCTAGTGGGGATTTCTGGACATTTGGAATTTGGCTGCCTAAAGTACTGAAGGAATTATTAACAGCATTCGCTATTGCTTTTGGATCAGATATTTCACTGTTATTTTCAATAATTTAAACAATTTAATAACTGATAGTGGGTTTGAAGTGAACAATTTCTTTGATTCCATTCCAAACCTGTTTGCTATATCATCTATCTAGAAAATATTTCTGATAATATGATCTTTTATTGGCTTTCAATAAATGATTAAGCTTACTTCTGTTATGTTTGAACTTGCAATGGTAATATGTACATCTTGTTTTCAGATATTTTTTGTGCAAGTTATTTTTCACTTGAATTGAAATTTTTATTTCTGGATTTCTCCAAGGTTTAGATCTGAGTTTTAGCTCCTTTCTAGGTAGTTGTCTAATGAGAATACATTAATTTGAGTAATTTTATTATAGAAAGAGTCATGCATTTGAGAAGGGTCTGAATTATTTCCAAACACTGTTTGCTAATTGACTGAATTCACTTCATCTATCAATGGTGACTTACTAAAATTAGAATAATCTATTTCAGAAAAAATTCTAATCTTTGATCAGAGAGCTAAAAACGTATTACAAATTATAAAGTTGGGTAGGCGATCTGTTAGCTCATATACATTTTATCAGATTACCACTAATAGTGAAATGTTCAATAGAATTAGTGTAGCAGAATGGTTAGTAATTCTTGTTGGCTGAAGGATTTGTGGATAGAATCACAGTGAGAGTCAGTTTTCAAGAGATCTGTATATAGTAGATCTATAAGTCTCCCGTAATCAAGCAAAGCTTATTTTCCTGGTGAACTTTTTGAATTTTAGAGTTGATATGGTTGATAAACTGTTCCTGTCTACTTTTTGGGTCTCTGCACAATACCCCACATTTCAAGTTGGGTTGACCATTAGCAGAAATTAAAGCACACCTAGGGGAAGAGAAACATACCATGTTTCTTTCCTACCTAATGGCTATTTATAGCTAAAAATTATGAAAAGATGATTTTCTCTTTGCTGCAACAGATTGCTTGGTATTTCCTGACTGCCGCTCTTAATTTGTTCTCAGTACCTGCACCATACTTGAAAACATCCTGCAGGTTGTTGGAGTGGATTATGGGACAATAATCAATTATCACAGTGGTTGTTCTCATTTTTGTATTAATTCCTGTGCAGTAATGGAAGAGTAACTTTATTTGCTGAGTCCCTTGAGCTATAATGAATATTGCGGTTTACAAATTTTGATATTCAGGTGCCAACCCATGTAAAGACTTGAGACACCCTTGAGACTCTCTGAATGTGTCTGGTTTGTTTGATTTTTCCCTCTTGTATCTTCAAATACATCATCATCATAATTTGAGTAGGTCAAGATCAGGGTGTAAATACTTCATATAGATTGAACTGCAATTTCCCCAGATGATCTTACAATAATCAAATTTCAGCTGTATCATAGCCACATAAATGTAAGGCAATGTTGCTGGTGGTACCAGGTGTGGAATTCATTTCAAAATCCCAATCCTTGAAGCTACCTTCTTTGTAATTTCATCAACATGGCAATTTGTCATCACCAAGTACTCCCAGTGATTTAACAACAAGAGCTCAAAAACATTCATTAAACAAGTACTCTCACACAGATAGTCAGCTTGCCTGCTTAAGGTGGGTCGAACCTGATTGTGATTCTGACCTGCATAGGTACATTTTCTTTCCTACATTCATGCACTGTGTGTTCAACATGGTAATTCCAGCACACATTGTCTTGTTGCAAACTCCCAATAGCTTAATCATGATACGCTCTCCAAACACAAGTAATTTATTTTCAGGAACTCCAGCTCAAACAAGTTTTTGCCGAAATAGGTCCACATATCCTTGCCTTTCTTTGGATTCATTGGCATGTTGTTTTTACCTGCTTAGACATACCTTCTGCATGTTTGATAATTCACCATCTGCAATACTCTCAACTGTGGTGCAGTCATCAGTATACTTACACATCTGTATGCGATCTTACAGTTCTACAAGTATAGAGTCATTGAAATCATCATTGAAGATACCGAATAGTGCAGGGGGTATGACAGATCCTTGTGGTACACCTGCCGGGCAGTTGTTGATAGGACACCAGTGAGCTTGCCTTGTTGTGTTTTGCATAATGACTTGTTGATGTTCTGCCTTTAAGCTTGGATACAAGAATCAAGTGATTGACTAGATCAAAGGCCTTGCTGAAATCAATAAACAGGGAATGGATGGCCTTTTTTCCTCTTTGTTGCATTTTCAGAATAATTTAACCATGTTTGTGTGATGTTTACAAGGACAACTACAGTTGAACAACCACAAGAGAAAGCATGTTGATTTTCTTTAACTCTGAAAGCGTCCTTATTCAACATTATTTGCACCCTCTCCAAGGCTTTATCTAGGACTGATAAAACTGATATCTGCCTAAGTCAGTTTCGAAGTCTGCAGGCAGGTGGACTTTAGGAACAGGGCTAATATAAGGCTTATATAAGGTCTGGTATTTCCTTCCAAGAATACATGCGCAGGTTATATTGGAAACCATGACTTCCAGTTCTTCAGCAAATCTCTTTAGAGTCCACATGCCAACGTTGTCTGTACCAGTAGCTTTCTTTGAGTTGGGCTCTCTTAATAATTTTTCACTTGTCCAGTGCTTGGGTGGGTTGTCTGGTAAACCATCAGAGTGTAATCTTTCCATTCTTTAGTGAATATGTCTTGGAGCCTTTCAGCCACTGTGCACATACCTTCAGATGTAGGTAGTTGACTTTGATGTATCCTCACTCACTCCACTGATGCTACAGATAGATAAAAACCATTTCAAAGGGTTTTGGGAGGTGTTGTAGCTGTCTACTTTGCTCTGATAGTACACAGTATTTCAGATTAGGTTTGTGACCAATTGTGATACTTTATTATTGAAGTTGTTGGTATTTCTCTTCATCACCCTTAGTATAAGCGTGTTGACAATGTTTAATAATGGTCTTTATGTACAGAGTTAGCCAAGGCTTATCATTTGGATGCATCTGTATCTTTCTTATAGTCATGGTTTCATCTAAAACTGTTATCATTTGTCATGTGAATATCTCCTCCTTTTGGTCAATGTCTTGTGCCTTAAGATTTTCATTCCAACTGTGTTCATTCAAGCATACTGTCAGAGATGCAATGTTTCTTGGATGCATTCTGTGAAATTGGTTTTACTTTGGCCTGCACTTTAAGCTGAGCCAGCCAACATTGGGGATAGGCTTTTCCCAATAGTGGTAGATGGACATATTAGTAAAAACTTGGTCGAGCACGTTCTTGCCTCAGGTAGGCCCTTGGACCAGTCATTGTAAGTTAATTTGTACTAGCTCCGTAAGGTATACTTACTGACTATGTGTATGTGTTATACCAGGTAAGAACAGACATGTAAACTTTTTGTTTATTATTCAGAGAGTCCATGCTTTAAAGCCTCTGCAAATTTAACAGCAAATCATGGGACTACTGATGTACCAAACAGAGAATGCTCCAGTCAACAGAGTGGGGAAAATACCAATTCAAAGAATGTAGCAAATGCTCAAGGTAAATGCTTCAATAGAAGAGGTTCTTTTTTTTTGTTACTAGGTATGAATGCCTCTACCACTGGAAACCACTAGGGTTTTCTTTCTCTTTCATTCATAAGAAGAATCAAGTAATAATAATAATAATAATAATAATAATAAATTGAGGTATTTATATAGCACTTTATTCAATGACAGCAAAGACTGAAAGTGCTTTGCAACAGTTAGTGGGGGACTTTATGGCTCTTTGTGGCACAAGTGGCAGCAACACCATGCCCTACTCTTTTCAACATGTGTGGGATCTTTAACATCCGACACAAGTGCTGTAAGATGGGGCCCACTGTTTACTGTCCTTATCCGAGCAGACTAGAAAGTCTAGCCATTTGCAGATGTCATTACAAAGGCAGTGCTTTCTCCTAAGTTGTTTTAAAGACCCTGAGTGTTGGTCCAGCTGGAGTTTGAACTCCTGCATGGGAGTCCAGTGGTACCAACTGAGCCAACCATTCGGTGGTTAGTCGCTAGAAATGCAAAATCGCTAGTAGGGTGGGGAAAACTAAGTATCCCCACAGGTTGTGGGTAGTGACAGAAAATCTCTTTCATTATTTAATTCAATATGTACCAAAATGAGCTTGTCCTGAGGGCTCTGGATTTGGATGTGGATGCTCTGAGCCGTCTAGATTTGTCTTTGGTGGTGACCCCAACTCGTCCTCACCAACTCCTCTGCTTCGCAAATGGCCAAGTGGTTGCCTCCTGCCAGTTGGAGTCTGTAGCATATGTTTGATTTGAATAATTATTTGTTGTAACAAATAATTAGAATCAAAAATCAAAAAAATAAAGGGGGCTTTGGCTGCTGTTCCAGCAATAAAAAATGGGGGGCACCAACTTTGTTTTTGAGATAAAAGCAGAAATATGGGGTATTTTTGCTGGGCTTCCCATCACAGTAGCTTATTATGCCAACAATGACTGCATCTTGTTCAGCAGTAAGTGGCATTTCACATGATACCATAACATTGCTGTCATGCAATACAATGTGGTAGTGTTGACCGTTCTAATAAAACTTGTTTCAGCCACCTTAAGCAAGAATTTTAAAGTAACCCATTAACCCATTTCTTACTGGGGAAAACTAGATTGGCAAATAGGGTGCATTCAATTGGTCGTACTCAAATAGGAATGCAAAGGTTTACTTCTGAAAATCACAGTCCCTAGGAGAATTTTGATGTTGTCAGACTACAAAGGAGATTTTCAGTGTTGTTCCATGACAAAATGTTATAGGGAAATCTAAGTAACAAACTAGTGCACAAGCGTAAATATTGGTGATGTAATCACTGAAGATTCACACAACTTTTCAAGGAGAGGTGCAATCTGTTAACGGCGGTCAATATCTAGAGGGAATTACACAAGTACATTTACATTTAATTTCAAACCTATATATGAAAAGTGTGGTAGGATTTGGTAAATTTTGACTTATCTGGGAAACAGTTAATTTCTGGGGGCAATTTCTTAGTTTGAACTACTAATTTAAAGAAGTTACAAGGATTTTGTAATGGGCTACTGATAAATGAAAAGCCCAACCTTGCTGCAGTTGACATCAAGGCTGTTACAACATCAGTCAATAGACAATAGACCGTTTATGAAAGTTGATAAGGTTCACGTGACATTTGATTATGATCTGATTCGCATGATTAGCTCTTGCCTTTTTGGAATGCTTGAACGTGTAGTATCACGATAGAATAAATGCCTTGGATTAACTCCTGAAGAGTGTATCTCTGTCTCCCAAGAGTAGACAAACCCAACTCGTTACAAAGGCATTGTTAACACATGAATAAGAAACATAAATTGAAGGCCCCATGGCAAAAGTCCTTACTAGTGAGTTTTGGGTATGTTCTCATCATGTTGTGAAATTACAGCAGATAGCCATGTAATATGTATTTATATGTTGTTGTTTAAATTTAACCTTAGTTTGAATGTTTTAAACCAGTTTGTGTGTTATGTTCCATTGTTCCAGACTGGCAATCTTCCAAGGCAATGGAAAATAAAAGTTAGACTACTTAAAAAAAATTCATCCATGAAAAAAAAATTAAACCACACATTTACAAATGAAGGCTGTGGAAATATGTAATCATCCTATTGCCCTTCTTTTTTGTCATTTTTTTGTGTATGACTGGAGAGACTTCACTCCATAGGTTGAGTGTAATTTACTTGGTGGGATTTGGCTCCATTTTGGCAAAATGACAAGACTCCCATCCAAAGACCATTAATTTAAGACAATTTTGTCCAAAGCCGTTGGATTCAGTGGCACCGTCAACTGATGGCAATATTTATGACAGCGTTCATACCCTGTGTTAGAGGAGGACAGGTGGTTGGAAAATGAAGCGAAATTGCATCTTTGCCTGAACTTTATGCACTTTGCACCACTGTGATGTGGAGTTGTCTGCCACATGTGGTTTTTTTAAGGGGGTTACAATAGTGTGTCAAGTATTCAAGTGGTATTTTTGATTTTCACTTTGTTTGAGTGGTGTGAAAATGTGTATTCTGTCATAGTAAAGGGTTGATTGGTGCAAAGTTTAGCTGGTAAAAGAATAACAAACACAAGGCCGTGTGTTGTTTTCTTGCAACATAGTAATCAACATTGAAAGCATGATAGGAAGTGTTCTTAAGGTGGCTCTATATAGTTTTTTGGCGTGCGAAGCATGGGTACAAATGGCGCGAGCGCAGTACCTTAACTTGAAGAATTTCTGTTTTGATGACGTCACAAAAAACAAAGATTTTTTAGTGATCTTAAAACGCATATTGGGCACGTTCCAGACAGTGAATTTTTATTAAAATTGGCACATGGATAGGATTTTTCTTTTTCTTGCTGTTAGGAAAAAAAATCAAATTTTATCCATACATTAATGTAATATGCGTCAAAAACGAAAATTGCAAATTCCTTTGAAAATTATGTACAGATTTTCTTGTAGCTTTGTCAGTTGAAACTCCTTGGATGTTTACTCTGTTTCCCCAAAAACAAAGAAAATTCACCGTGTAGAAATGTAGAAACACCCACTAGAAGTCAGGTATGTTCAAAAAACAAGCCTAGCATTTCTGTCAGTAGTTGCCATAGCAACAACATTTAGGTTCTGAAAGAGTCATCCATACATAGTCTAAGGCTGTGGGTTTCTATTATTGCCCTTTTACCGAGTGCTATGTGATAAACATTTGCCAAGGGAGAAATTATTTATGCGTATGTAATATCCAAAGCTTTGTACAATACTATATAGAGCCACCTTAAGTCACATGAAAGGCGAGAATCACAAAATGAACACTTTAGCAACTTCAATGTCCTACATTTTTGCTTAAAGAAATTCAAAGAGGGAATTAAAGTTGCTCATCTTTGGCATGTCATTGTTACTGTAATTGTTCGGAATAGTTTTCTGAAATGTTCTTATGGTGTAATGCAGAACTTTCTTGAAGGTTCTTTCATGTGACTTCCTCGAAAGTTCTAGAATTGCATGACTTGTATATCTAAAAATAGCCCCCCAAAAGGAGCATTCTAGATTGGTCTCTTTTTGTTGTTGCTCATTGTTCAGTGATCAGAGATCATTTGTTAGTTCAGTTGAAATGAGAGTTCACAGTTCAATTTCAGTCCATGTCATGTTCATTAATAATGGTGGATTGTACAGATGTTTGTCGCTTCAACTGGATCAAATGAAACTCTGCAAGACAGTAACATACATGGTAGCTGGGGCTGTCGGATCACCTAACTATAGTCATGCGTGTCACACCACATCATTTTTCCTGACAATAACAACAACAACAAAAAAGAATAAACACAAGTTCAAATCAATGTTCAAGTGTTCAACATAAGTCATAATCCTTGACCCAGATACAGGTATGTCTGGTTCGCCCAGAACATCTCGGTAGGAGAGCTGAGACTGCTTCTGTGCTGTCAGAGACCAATTGTGCTGGGGATAATGTGTCACTCTCCTGAATCACAGGGGTAGCTGGGGTTTGGCACTGGTCTGGTACAGGCTCTGGCAAAACAAAACAGGTGGTCTGCTTTCATTCTCAGTCTGATGTGGTGCCTTGGTTTTGTTCTCAGTCTGATGTGGCTCTTCATTGTTGCCACTTGGTACTGGTGATGGCACCAGGGTGGAGCGCAACTGCCGGCGGTTTATGAGGAAGTGCCATCCATGCACCTGAATTTCATATGAGCGTCGGCCAAGAGGACGTGTGCAGCGATCCAAGCTCCATTTCTGCTCCCCAGGTAGTTTCATTCAGATTGCCTCACCCACCTTTAGGGGAGTGAGGTTCTTTGTACATCTGTTGTACTGCATCTTCGTACATCTGTTGTACTTTTTTCTAGCTGCTAGGCTTCTCGCTGTGGTCTTCAGGTCACTGTTTGGCTTGGAGTAACTTTTCAGCAGTCGGCAGCAAAGTGCGCGTGCGCCAGCCCATCAGGCTTTGAACTGGTGAGGTGCTGAATCCCTCACTTGGGGTGTTGCACCAAGCGAGGATCGCCAATAATGGGTCTCATTTGTCTTCCTTTGCTTTCAAGAGCAGTCCTTTGCAGGTTTTCACAGCATTTTCAACTTTTCTGTTCGCTTGAGGATACCTCGGACTTGAAGTTCAGTGCTCAAACTGCCAATCTGTGGAGAAATTCTTGAATTCCTGATTGTCAAATTCAGGACCGTTATCGCTGATCAGCACTTCAGGAATGCCATGGCAGGCAAACTGCACCTTGAATTGAGTAATTACAGCTTGTGCTGTCTTCCTGTGAATCTCAGCTACTTCAAAGAAATTGGACCAGTAGTCCACCATAATCAGCAATGTCTGCTGCCCAATTACAAACACATCAGTGGCAATTTTCTGCCAGGGGCATGAAGGAAGTTCGTGTAGTTGAAGCTCCTCATGAGCCTGTGCTGGACGGTATGTTTGGCAGATTGTACACCGAGAAACAAAGTATCTAATTTCAGCACTCATTCTTGGCCAATACAATATTTCATGAGCACGGCGAACACATCCTCCAATGCCAGTGTGACTACTGTAGAGCTGATTTAACATGTCCTTTTGAAGTGAGAGAGGCACCACAAGCTGTTCACCACGGAAAACCAGACCCTGCGACTCTATCAAGTTGCTTCACTCATCATAATATGATTGGACAGCAGGGGGAACTTTTTCTTGTCAGGCCACCCTTGCTTGATAACACAGATAAGTTCCTGGATATCAGCATCTGCAGCAATTTGTTCATGGAAAACATCTCTTTTCAGGGGCTCAACTGGAATATGCTCTTCATGATCAACTGTCTCAAGTGCACGAATCTCACAGAACTCCGTCTGCGCTCCATCAGTGGTCTTCAGATGTGCATAACTCAATGCGTCCGCAATATGCATGAGTGGACCTTTCTTGTATTGTACTTCAAGGTTGTAGGGCCAGATGCATTCGCTGCAGGCGTTTGGGTGACTTGTGAATTTCTTTTTTGAATACTGACTTCAGTGGTTCATGGTCAGTTTCAATGGTGACCATGTCTCATCGGTAGAGGTATTGGTCAAACTTGTTACACGACCAAGTGATGGCGAGCATCTCTTTTTCGATTTGTGAGTAAGAACATTCAGTGTCTGTAAGGGCTCGGGAAGCATAACAAATAAGCTGACTGTTTTGTAGCAATACAGCTCCTAAGCCAGACTGGCTTGCATCACATTGGACAGTGATTGGCTGGCTTACATCATAATTGCAAAGAACAGGTGCCTCCGTCAGGAACTTCTTGATTGTGTTCATTGTGAGGGAGTGTTGTGGCAACCACTGGAACTGCACATTCTTGTCTTCCAGGCATCTGTGGCTCTTTCATCTCTGATAGGTGAGGCATAAACTTAGCCAGATAGGTCACCATTCCCAGGAATCACCTCAACGCAGTGACGTCCTCAGGTTCAGGCATATGCAATATGGCCTGAATCTTCTCAGGGTCAGCTCCTAGACCCTGAGAAGTGAGTAAGCGACACATTAATTTAACACTTGACTGGTGCTGTTTCACTTTGTCACAATTCAGCTTCAGGTTCCACAGGCAGCATTTCTCAAGAAAAGCACGCACATGTCTTTCAAGACTGCTGTTTACTTCTTGGTCACTACTACCAAATCCGGCAATCAGAAAGTCGTCTGCTATCACTTCTACTCCTTCCAAATCCTGCACAAACTCGTGCATAGTGCGTTGCCACACTCCAGGTGCTGAACAGATGCCAAACGGCTTCCTGTTCCATCAATACTGCCCAAATGGTGTATTGAACGTTGTTTTGTAACTAGACTCAGTGTCAAGACATTTCTGCCAGAAACCATCTTTGGCATCTACAATGGTGAACTTCTTTGCTTGTGAAAGGCGGGTCGCGACTTCCTCCACTGTGGGTATTTGGTAGTGCTCTCGATGGATGGCTTTGTTTAAATCACGAGGGTCAAGGCATATGCGCAACTTGTTGGGTTTGACAACAACCAACATACTGGACACCCACTTGGTTGGTTCAGTTATTGGGGTGATGACGTCACTGGCTACCATCTCATCCAGTTTCTTTTTTATCTGGTTTCATAAAGCCACTGGTACACGGCGAGGTGTATGAACCACGGGTGGTACTGCATCATCTGTGACTATGTGATATTCACCTGGGAGGTCCCCCAAGCCTTCAAAAACATCCTTGTATTCATCAAAAAAGTCAGTAATCCCTATCGTTGCCCCGACACTAGGAGTCAGCTCGAGACCGTTGTAATTTGATGCCACTGAGCTATCACAGTCATTACCGTAATGATTCGATTTAGCGCCCTCCTTCCAATAAGCGCCCCCTTCCAAATAAGCGCCCCCCTGCAAATATGTTTTTGTTTATAAGCACCCCTATTCTAATAAGCGCCCCTATTCTAATAAGCGCCCCTTTCTAACACATTCACCGCTTCAAGGAAAAAGAGCCTTGCCGTGGAGGGCTAGAATGGCTCAAGGTTGTTTAACAAGCCATGAGCAATTCACGCGACAAGGATCCTTTCGATGGGATCACAGAATCCGACGTTGAGGATAGTGCACCAGATAGCTTCATGATTGACGCAAGTGACACTGAAGTCATCGACGTCGAGTAGATAAACCCATGAACATTCACCATACCCTACAAGTATATTTGTTATTGCTAAAATGAACAATTATTTTAAAACAATTTGTTACTATTACAGTTTCTGTTAGTTTTAGTTATTTTAATATTTATTAGAGTTTTGTTTTAAGCATTTGATGGTTTCTCAAAAAATTAAATAAGCGCCCTGTCCCAAATAAGCGCCCTGTATCGAATAAGCGCCCTCCCTTGAGGTGCCAAAAGTAAATAAGCGCCCCGGGCGCTAAATCGAATCATTACGGTAACCGTGACAAGTTCCAGTTCAATACAGGTGATGTATGATAACATTGGTGCAAGGTGATCTTCGGTAATGTTGAAAAGCAACACATTTCTTTTCCCATGGCGCTATACGGTTCTGTCGACCCCATTATTTTGTACCATTTTTGTATAAGTTTATATAAACTTGTGTGAGCAGCGATTGACTTGTTTGAAATCCACTTCCCCAGTGACTCGTCGGTACTCCTGCACCTGTGTCTAGTTGAAATGTCACCTGACTTTGACTGCTTGGCTTGCCAACTTCTGCAGTAGTCATTGCATGCGAGCTGCTCCCAACTTGACGTATACGAAAGACTTCAGTTACTTCTAAAGTATTTACATGTGGGGTACTTGATCGGCACTTTGACCAGAAGTGGTTCTTTTCTCCGCATTTGGAGCAGGTTTGCCCATAGGCAGGGCATAGGCAATTTGCATGATGATACCCACAAAATCGGCATTCCAGCTGCTTTCTTGAGTTTAGTCCTTGATTGTTCCTGTTCTCTTTTAACCACCCCGACGGTCTCCTCTGTTCCAGTGGCAATCATCTTTAATTGCTGACTGGTCTGCTCTGCGGCCTTGCATATATTGACTGCTTTAGTCGAAGTCAGGTCCTTTACTCATAAACGGCGTTCTCGTACTTTCTCGTCTCACACCCTGAGGGCCAAATGGTCCCGTAGAATCTCATCCGGTGTGATTTCGTCATGAGCACAGTTCTTGGCAATCACACGCAACTTGGTCACGTATGCACTCATACTTTCACCTGCCTCTGGTTTAAGATTATTGAAACGATAGCGTTCATAAATTACCTGAGTGCGAGATTCACAATATTCATCAAATTTGGTTAGCACATCCTTGATACTGTCTTCCTTCTGGCCTTCTCTCCAAACAAACGTATCAAACGCTTTGACAGCATCTTCTCCGATGACCAATAGCAATGTTGACACCCGAACAAGATCATCTTGCTTGTAAATTCCCACCGCAATTTCGTATCGTTGCCAAACTTTCTTCCACTGTTTCTAGTTACTGGCCAGATTGTCATCCACTACTAGCGGTTTTGGCGGTGACAAATTCGCCGGTGGCAGCATGAACAGAGCAGCGGCCACGGGTGGCATTGGTTCAGCCTAAGACATCACACAAACACAAGATGGCAGCCACAAGAAATATCTTCCACTCGTCAGTCGACTGTTTGCTCTCCAGATTGGTGTTGGACACTTCTAAATTCTCAGATCGTCCTGTACCGACGCTAGAGGACCACTTCTGACACCATGTTGTGTTGTCATGACAATAAAATGACAGAGCTACAGGCGAAAACTACAACAAAACTTTTAAAGACCAGTTCGGGTCGAGCTCTGGAAAAAACCCCTCATTGTGTCATGAGGCACAATGGTTCAGGAGCCTTCCTGATCACCTGACTATAGTCACGCATGTCACACCACATTATCTTCTTTGAAATATAGAAATGATGGTTCAGGTATTAGAACTTACAAACAACCCCAAAAAATGCTTACAAAATATGGAGGTTTGTTAACCCCTTCAACCCCAAGGGGTGCCCCAGTGACGAGTAAAATCTCCTGGCGTTAGACGGAGTAAAATCTCTAAAGTGGGTCTCGGGAGTGAAAGGGTTAATTGATATGCCTGAATTAATGGAAAAATGAAACTGAACGCTTATCAAGGTGGTAATTTTTTTTATGAAGCTGATGCAGACAAATCACTTATTTATTTACTCACCAAAAGGTATAAACCAAAGACAAAATACAGCATGAATGCTGTGAGAATCTTCAATGATTTGAATGTTATCTAATATGCCAGCATACAATCATCAGGTAAATCAAGAATGATTGTATCAAGTGTGATGTATTATCAAGATCCCAAACAACTAACTGACCATATGAAAATAATAATTGGCTCAATGGTGGCTGGAAACAATAGTTCAGTCTTGAAAAATGATATTTCTCTGATGATTTGTTATAAATCGGGGCAATTGATAAATCGGTGCATGAGAAGTTGTATAATAAATATATATTGTGATGAATGTAAATAAAGTTTTAGTATTTAAATCAACAGATGCAAAAAAACAGAACTCAAATAATAAACCAGGTAATTTTACAGTGAAATTCATTCCTGAAATAATTGTAGACAATAGCAAACAACACTATCTTGCATTAGATCATATCAGCATGACTGCTACATGTAGTTGGCATAATATAAGAGCTGAATATCAGAACAACAAATTAAAGATATCAAAAGATAAAGGTACTTCTTGGCAAACGATAACATTTCCATCAGGGATATATGACTAGGACAGTTATGGAATATATGACTATGGTTATGGATATATGACTAGGACAGTTATCGAATTTAAATTTTGTTTGATCTAACAACCTGTAAGGTTTGATTTTTAGGTATGGTTTTTATAACACTTGATGAAAACTATTATATTGATTGTAAAATAGTGGTAATTTGAATATTTTACTCGGCTGTGATAAAACAGTTTTGAAAACAAGTTCTTGTGGGTCAATGTTTCCTAGCATATCAAATTCAATTGACAACTTATATTGTAGCCGCTGCGGATACAATCCGCTCTCTACTTTATTTCACCGACTCACACACATCCTTGACGGCTGACTAAATCCTGTCGCAGAACGGTTCTTACAAAATATAACAAATTTAACACAAAATACGCTAAGAAAGGAATGCAAGCGATGGAAAACTAAACGTACCTTGTCGGTGATTTTGTGTCAACAAACAGGAAAGACGAACTGGCGAATAAAATTAAACTGAGGTAACCGAAAGAAACGTAAACTGAAACTAACTCATGCCAAGTAACTGGCTTAAGAACGAAAAGAGGTGACAAAAAGAAACCTATTTACTTACGTAATGATATGTGGGCATTTATGGGTGTTAAAGGCATACAACATAAGTGATAATGACTACAAAATATACACGGATAGAAGCTAAGGGAAAAAATTATGATAATTGTAATGTTCAGCGTTTATGCGGTAACATATATATTCAATGTTCTCTATTCAGTGAGTCTACAATTACTAGAAGAAGGACTAAAGTACTTTATACTTTTTCAACAAATACCAAAACAGGATTTTTACCATTCGAAATTCAACCGATGAATATCTCTGGAATAAACTAAATGCAAAGGTGATTTTGGAAGTATCATCCTATATTACAGATGATGAAGACAGAGAGGTTGATTTGAATAACATAGGCATATCTATGACAGTTGTAATGAAAGAAGTTTAATTTGTATACACGTATCATATAGATGGAACAAAGAGAAAGCGATCCAGATACTGGTGAATATTATATCCAAGGTGAAGGAATATTTGATGTATTTAAAAATGTAGCTTCAAAACTCACAAGTAAAACAGCTGTTACGGTTTTATTTCCTTCCATTTTTTTTGGTAATCAACACCTAGTTTTCCCCCCTTTGTTTTCAGTCTCCTTTCCATGTGTTAGCCTTGTGTTTAGTGTGGTAATTCCACACCGCAGTTTTCCCACCATATGTAAATTCATGTTGCTAATTTTTGTATACATACCGAAATTGTTTTCAACATGTCACTTGCTATCCATCCTAATCCAGAAATTGGTAAGTGTTTTTCTATCCTCCTTATTAAGTTGTACTTGTCATTTTACTTTTAAATTCGTTGTAGCCATTCACTTGCTCTGTTATTTTCTTTAGGCATTTACCGAACCATTTGCATCAAATACAGTTGCTGGTTTTTTAGAAGTTGTCTGAGTCATCATCTATCCTTGGCCCTCGCCAATTCAACAACTAAAACAACTTGCTAAAAAGGGTGCAGAAAAATTAATAGAAAAGGGTTCAGAAAAAAATTGGCCAACATACTGGGGAATTGATTGGGGAAAAATTATATAACAAATTTAGTAGCAAACCAAAGAAGAACAACTGGTGAAACAAAAGACACATAAGAAGAGATGAAACTAAAGGTGATGAGATCATTAAACTTTTACAAAAAGAAAATGTAAAGCAACAAACCCCAGAGACTGATAAATACAAGTATGTCAAGGAAGTTTATAATGATTTACTTTAGTGATCATTTTTATCTACTTATATAATTAGTAATTTTAGAAGTCCAGAATTGGTTAAATGATATGAATATTCATATTATGATTTACAAAAACCCCTAAATGATAATAGTTTTGCAAATAATCATCAAACTAAAGATAACTACCTTTTTGAAGTAGATAATAGTTCAGAGGCAAATTCATTTGATTAGTATAATGCTTATCTAGAGGTTAATTTTAAGCTTTTACAGCTAGATCAAGCTCATGATGGAGCTGGAATAAATGCTGGAGTTGTAAATGTAAATTTATTTTCTACAACAACAACAAATGCACTTTTATCAGAGAAATACAACTTGAATGTAATGGTATAACTGTTTATAACAACACAAAAGCTAATGAAACATCAAATGTTCCATCACTAAAATACACTAAAGAATATGCTAAGACAGTTGCTAAAGACAATTTCTTTTATCTAGATGAAAAAATATCTTCATGATTTTGTCAAACCTAAAACATGGACATATTTACGAGAACATCACGAATTGACACAAACAGCAGGTGTTAATTCTTATTTTAGAATATCTACCGGAATCAGAAGGCCATGTCATGTTTTTCTATGGGTTGTTCCAAGAGCTTCATATACAGTATTGTGCAAAAGTAATGAGAGCAAAATGCGCGAATTTCGTTTTTTGTCCCGGCGAACTTTCACGAAATTTCGCTCGAAAATTCGAGCGTCGTTTCGCGATGTTTCCAGCATCATTTCGCTAAAACAAAGAGAGAAAATTCGCCGCATTTTTGAGACCAGCGCGAAAATTCGCTCAAACAAAAGCGTAATTTCGCTTGTTGTACGCGAAATTTCGTAGTGTAGTTTGCAAAGATCGATCACATCGATGGGCTATTTAGTTTTGTACATGTAAACAACTGCAGTCACTTTTAAAGCACTTTGATGATCAGTACATGTATTTTGGAGATAGTTAAGAAGCTGTGTCCGTTTCACTTCTCTACAAAATTCGCCCTTTGTAATGTGTTTTATTCATCTTTCTCGGAAGAGAAGACTCGACAAAACATGGAATTTCAATCCTTTGGTCGTGAGGACAAACTATTGTCAACAACGCAAAGCCTGTAAATAAACGAGCCAGCGAGTGTTATCTTGTAGCGTCACAGCGGCAAAAATGGTTTTCGGGTCTACATTTGTATTACATTGTATTACAGTGTATTACAGTGTAGACATGATGAAAAAATGTTAAATTTTAGGTGAAAAGTTTACTTACCTTTTTCAGGATAGCTCTTAACTTTTTAACAGGTACCGGCAAGTCACCGCAGTGAAAAAAACATCAGTGGTCCCATTTTCCATTCGATGGAAAACTTTGAACTCAGGGGTAAAAGACTTAAATACATAGCTTAAACACCTTGTGTGATCACAGCTTCTTTGTTATAGGGAAGAGCACTGTACGATGCCTTTCAACTTTCATTCCACACACGTGCGAGTTGTCATGTTTTTGTCACGACAGCAACAGGCCAGGGTGTAGACGAGCCTCTCTCCTCCGGCGGGAGCCACTCGGCCTACCCTCTCAGCTTTTGCGCCTGCACTCACTTCGTTCAGCCGATATACATAACACCTCATCGAACCTCTGCAGAGGGTCTGCAGAGGAGAGAGTAAACGAGCTGGGTAAGACTTTTGATATAGGTGCAAATAACAGATATTTCAGCAAAGCTCAACTTGAAATAAATGATAACATATATTATCCCCAACTTGAAATGACATCTAAGGAAGAGAGTAGATTAATAATAATAATAATAATAATAATAATAATAATAATACTTAACACTTCTAACGCCCATTTTAACATGACTTGATGATCAAATGCGCAAAGTAATAAACAAAGCGAATAGACACTATAACATGCATAATTGCATTAAAACCATTTATATTACTAAATTAATTAATCATTCAGCGAGAGTTCCATAGGTAGTTAAATATACCGTATATACAATAGGAAATATTGGGGTACTATTATCGAGTTACACATAAGAACACCAACTTTGAAAAAAACAGCTAGTGTGGGCCTGGAACTAAATTGGAATACCGTTTGAATTCATATGATCCAAAGATTAGAGACCCAATAAATAACCTTGATGCTATTTGTCAAAAGCATGATATTGATTACAGCAATGCAACATCATCAGATGATAAACATAAAGCTGATGATCTAATGCTTGAAACAATATCTGAAATACCATACATGCAAAGACCTTGGGGTACTACAGCTCTTCAGGCTCTGATGACAGGTAAAAGAAGGCTAGGTTTAGGTGTTAAAAAGTCAAAAAATGGAAAAAGCCGTGAGTGAAGAAAGCTGGCAAGAAAACTAGCAGATGAATTGCATAAACCAATAAAACAAATTTTTTTTCTTGACGCCATATTATTACAAATCATATAGATGAAATATGGTGTTCTGATCTTGTTGAAATGCAACAGTTTAGTAAATGGAATAAAGGCTATAGATATCTTATGGTTTTGGATATTTCAGTAAATATGGGTGGATTGTTCCATTAAAAGATAGATAAGGTGAAACTGTTATGAGTGCTTTTAAAACAATTTTCAAAGAAGGAAGAAAACTACAATATCTTTGGACTGATATAGGTAAAGAATATTGTAACAAACATCTGAAGGATCTCTTGGAAAAACATAAAATAACATTATACTCAACTGAAAATGAAGAAAAGTTATCTGTTTGTGAAAGATGGAATAGGACAGTTAAAACCAGGATGTGGAAGCAATTAACTGTTCAAGGTAATGCACAGTATTTAGAGATGTTACCTGAATTGGTGAAAGAATATAACAATACAATTAAAATGACACCGGTAGAAGCGATAAAAAGAATGAAGGAATTGTTTATTTCAATTTATATGGTGATATGGAGCAGTTATCATCCAAACCAAATTCAGGGTTGGTGATAAGGTTCAAATATCTAAATATAATCATTTGGCATATCTTCCTTATTAACATATTCAAATTTGTAACTACAATTATCTTTTTTGAATAACCAGATTTACAATTGTTTAAATTGTCACAAACCATTTTTACAACACCAGCATTAATACTAAGGTGTTGTTGTATAGCATACATACTATTAAAATATTTAATCTCATTTGTATGTTGCTTTATAGCTTTCACATTTGTAATCTCGTTCTTTAGCAGACTTTTTACAATATTCCTGTTGTGTCATTAATTGTAGATTATCTAATCTGTTAATTTTCTTTGTTATTATCTTTATGGTCTATCACTTTACCTTCTGGTATTAAACCATTAAGACATTCCCACACAAATCTATGAACATAATGTCTAACAACTAAAATGTAAAAAAAAAAAACAGTTCCTGTTCCACAGACTAACAATCACACAGACAAACAAAGCTCTAAGAGGTTATACTAAATCATATCAAGTAACATTAAAGGACAATGAAGACCCTCTCAAACAATAACAAAACAACAAACAAGGGATTGAAAACCATTTTATAACCATTCTAAATGAAACAAAAGGCTTTAAATTCAGTCAGACACAAAGTGGTATTTGAAAAAATAAGTGGTGATGAAAAAATATACAAACCAGCTTATTTTAACTGTAAAGCAATAATAATAATCAGTGAAAACGAAATGAGCAAATGATTGCAAACATCACAACAAGAAATATTAAACAGCATTGCAGTTTGGATATCAGAAGGTTCAGGTTGGACCGTTCATTGTAGGGTTCATAGTATAACCGTCATATTAATATAATCAGATATGAGCCACTAAAAGGAAGTTCAAATATTGAACTGCCTAATGAATAAAAAATTGTGCAAGAGGACTAATTAACATTAAAAATAAAGATGGTGTCATATTTGACATATAAATCCTCAATCAAAAGATCCTCAGAAAATAAAAGAGTGGCAAAAGTCTTATTTATAGTATAAGCCAAGAAATTTCAGAGGTTTGATTGGTTGATAGTATCGCCATTTCCACGTAATAGTGGTATAACAGCAAAAATGGTATAACAGCACTGGTATAACAGCACAAATTTCTTGGCTTCCATTATAAACAAATAATAGCATGACTTGTATGTGGTATTTGACAATAATACTGCCACGTGATATTTCAAAATTCTCCAAATACTTATTGAAATATCACTCGCGGTATTATTGCCAAATACCACTACAGGTCATGCTATTACCTATACTAATACATTAGATTATTCAAGCATTCAATTTCCTGTAACAGTTAACCAATATAATAAAATTGAAAAACAAAACAAGATTCAAATTAATGCATTTGGTTATGAAAAACAAGCATATACAATTTACATATCAAAAGAACAGTTTAAAGATGAGTTAAACTTATTAATGATAACTAAATGTAACAACAAACATTATGTACTGATAAAAGATTTCAACAAGTTTATGTATAAACAAACTCTTCATAAAGAAAGAACACTTTTGTATGTACTGTCTGCAATGTTTCAGTTCTGATAAAATATTGGATCAGCGTAAAGAAAACTGTATGATAATCAATGTTCAACAATCTATAAAAATGCCTGAACAGGGTGCTACCATTGAATTTAATAATTATCATAAGCAATTACCTGTACCATTTGTTATCTATGCTGATTTTGAAGCTAACACAAAAGATGCAAGGATGTACACCAAGTAATGACAATTCATATACAGAAGCATACCAAAAGCAAACGGGCTGTAGTTATGGATACAAGGTCATTTGCTATTTTGATGATGAGTTTAGCAAACCAGTTAAACTACATAGAGGAGAAAATGCAGTTTATAAATTTATGGAGAATATTTTAGAACAGGTAGGTCAAGTACTGTAGAAAAACAATTAAGAAGCATTTAGATAAAAATTAAACCACTTCAAATGACTGAAGAAGATAAACAAAATTTAACAAAACCAAAGAATGCCATATTTGTGGTAAATCATACACTGAAAAAGATGTTAGAGTTAGAGACCATTGTCATATCACTAGTAAGTATAGAGGATCAGCTCATCAAGACTGTAATTTCAATTTTAAATTAACTGATAAGATTCCTGTAATTTCCATAATTTTAGAGGGTATGATAGTCGTTATATTATGCAGGAAATTGGTGCCATAGCTAAAAAGCACACATACAAGAATCAAAAAGGTGAACAACAAGAGATGAACATCAATGTTATTCCAAATAGTATGGAAAAATACATGCCCTTCATGCTTGGAAATAATCTGGTCTTCGTTGATAGATTCCATTTCATGAGCACAAGTTTGGATATGCTAGTCAGTAATCTACCTGATGAAGCTCTCAAATATACATCAGACGTCTTTTAGAAAACTTTAGAAAGACATGTATTCTGTACTACAAGTTAGATCCAGCTCATTATTTCACTAGTCCAGGACTCTTGTGGGATGCTATGCTTAAGATGACTAACATACAGTTAGAATTGATTACAGACATAGAGACCAATTTCAGTTCATTGAGGGAGGCTTGCAAAGTGGTATTTCATATATAGGTAATTGTTATGGTAAAGCAAATACGAAATACATAAAAAAATATGATAAAAAATAAAGCCTTAAAGTATATCATTTATTTAGATGCTAATAATCTCTATGGTTAGGCTATGTCACAGTATTTACGAGCTGGTAATTTTAAATGGCGACAGAAAAAGAAATTGAAAAGATAGATTTAGGTAAATCTACTGAGAATAGTAAAAAAGGATTAATATTAGAAGTTGATCTTGAATACCCAAAATTAGCTGCTGAAAAAATTGATATAACAAAAGATGTGCTATCAGGTTATTGTGAAACTATCAGACAAACGTGTGGAATTACAGTAGGGCAAGTAAAAAATTGATTCCTACTCTATCAAATAAAGAGAAATATGTCCTTCGCTATCAGAACTTGCTATTATATCTGAATTTGGGGATCAAAATTGCATATTCATCGAGTATTACAATTTAATCAATCTCAGTGGTTGAAGAAATACATGTATATTGATTAATACAGTGAAAAGAAGCAATGTGAAAAATGCCTTTGAAAATGCCTTTTTCAAGCTTATGGATAACAGTGTGTTCGGTAAAACTGTGGAGAACATTCACAAACGAGTTGATGTGAAGCTTGTGACAGATCACAAAAAATTAATTAAATACAGCTCAAAACCAACTTATGTTATTCTGGTAGCTGTGCATAAGATCAGAGGCACTAACTCTCAAAAGACCAGCATATGT
This sequence comes from Astreopora myriophthalma, assembly GCA_014634185.1. Taxonomy (NCBI): domain Eukaryota; kingdom Metazoa; phylum Cnidaria; class Anthozoa; order Scleractinia; family Acroporidae; genus Astreopora; species Astreopora myriophthalma. Next base: position 280,354 of record BLFK01000461.1, read on the forward strand.
AGGAATGTGTATTCTTGATCTTAGTAAGACACTAATGTACACACACACACACACACACACACACACACATACATATATACATACATACTAACATACTTTATTGAACCTCTCCAATGGGACTTTTCAGGAACAATGATAATTATAAAAAATAATTTACATAATCATTTAAATTATTTACAAAATGAAAGTAACTACTCGTCACTATGAATTACATAACTACTTATCACTATATCAATTACATCCTAAAAAATCCCTCGGAAGTTTGTTCCTTAAATGCTTGAGCCATGACCATGACCAAATGAAAGCCTGTGTGAAAGCCTGACTAGCCTCACGTTCACATAACTATACCTGGGCCGTCCAAGTTGTCCGCCATATTTGCATTCAGCATATTTGTGTTTTCAGTTTCAACCTGCAGTTTCACAGTAAATAAACATCCTCATTTTTTTCAGAGTTCTTCACAGTGTTGGAAAGTTGTGTGTGGTGCCATCTTGCAGTTATAGGGGTATACGCAGCAGAAAGGCAGCACTTTGCTGCTGAAAGGAGTGACAAACTGAAATTTGTGAGCATTCCTTTTGCTCACTAAATGACTTCTTTTAGTCGCCATGTTTACTACTCCTGGATGTGGTACATGTAAGTTTAGGTTCACACTGCAACCAGGTAGACAATCATACATGGTTTGATGCTACTCTGATTTGGAGATTAATGATGTAACTTGAAAAGTTGCAGTTTGTGATGCAACACTTAGACACTGCTGGCTAGTGTCTCCATCAGGGCTGATTTAATGCTGCAATGAGAGTCCTTTGTATGTTCACTAATTAACAACCTTCTCTTGTAATAAGGCAGTCAGTCACGCTTTACGAAGCTCCAGCTTTTTTTTTAACCCTAATTCTTTAGCAAGCTATCATGTTATGCTCTTGTTGGTGAGTGGAGATGTTGAACCGAACCCCAGCCCCAACTGTACCAAACAGCAAAGGCTTGAAGAACGGCAATTTCACAAGATCAGTGAGCTTTCCTCATTTTACATGTATGCTAATGCACATAGCATCATGAACAAGAGGAGTAAACTTGAACTGGATGTTGCCACTTTGTGCCACAACATCATTGCCTTAACTGAAAACACATCTGGACAACTCTGTCTTGGACTGTGAAGTCTTCTAGTAATTACCTGGTGTTCAGGTGAGACCAAAAAGTCAATAGATGCCTTGAGGGTGGCATACTGATCACTGTGTGGGATCACATTACGGCTATTCCAAGCAAGACTCCCCAGTGGAATTCTGAATTCATTTTTGTTCATTTCTTATTCCCTATCAACCACATGCTTACACTTGGGGTCTTTTATCAACCAACTCACAAAAAAATCAAGCCTCTGGAAGACCTGCATGCTGCACTGCAAAATTTTGGCTCCGCAAACTAGTCGATTATACTTGGAGATTTCAATCTTCATGCATTTGATTGGCAAAACATTTGAGCGTTTAACAACTTGGTGTGTTAAACTCTGCTTCTTGGCATTATTACTTGACTTGTCAATAGCCCTCAACTTGTCAATAGCCCTACACGAGACAAGAACATTTTGGATTTAGTGCGGGCATCCTCACCGGACAATGTAAAGAATCTGATTGTTGGAGAGCCTTTTTCCGACCATAATGTGATCACTTTCTCAATTTTAGGTTCTCCTTATTAGCAGCACAAAACTAATAAGTTAATCTGCTGCTATTCGAAAGCAGATTGGGCCTCTCTTCGTGAGCTACTTTACTATATACCTTGGCATTATGATTTCTTGGAAGATGACATTGATATCACGTGGTCAGCATGGTCTGTCCTGTTATTTACCGCAATAGAAGAGTGCATCCTGTAGCAGCAGATACAAACGAGGAAGTTCGCTCCATGGATTACGCATGACTTAATTAAACTATGCAAAGAAAAAAAAGAAAGCTTTATAAGAAAGCCAAAAGATCTGGTCTTCATAAGGACTGGATAGCTTACTGCAAGATAAACAATTCAACTAAGAATGCTTGTAACAAGGCCCAAAGAGAACATATCAACAGGATCTCTATGGACCTAACAAACTCTGGAAACCTGAAACTGTTCTGGAGTTATGTGCAGTCTGTGCGTTGAGGGTGTAATGAGCTAACAGCCCTGAAAGTGGATGGTGTTACCCTGACCGATGACTTAGACATTGCTGAAACCATGAACTCTTATTTTTCAACCATGTTTACATCAGATGATTATGTTTATTTCCCTGAGTGTAACATTTTCGTGGATTTGAAACTGTCAACCATCCATTGCAATGCAAATGAAGTTTGTCAGCTTCTCAGGAACTTAAACCCACACTAGTCCCCTGGGCCTGACTTCCTTCCACGACGTGTCATGAAAGAATGCGCCACCGAGATTGCTTCGTCCCTTTGTTTGTTGCACAATGGATCACCA
>BLFK01000461.1:308877-331377 GCA_014634185.1 Astreopora myriophthalma
AAATCAGTTTGAAGGTATTGTTCGTCGAGACTAGGGTTGCGAAGCTCTCTGTAGATCTTGGTGTCATCCGCAAATAATTTAATTTTAGAAGAGGCACTATCAACGATATCATTTATGTATGATAGAAATAAAATTGGACCAAGGATAGTTCCTTGTAGGGTACCAGATATCACAGGTGCCCAATCAGAAAAAGTCCCTCTTACAATAACTCGTTGCTTTCTACACGTGAGGAAATGCCTCAACCAGTGAAGAAGTTTGCTCTCAATACGAAGGCTATACAACTTTATGAGTAGGCGCTCATGAGGAACACTATCAAAAGCTTTCGCGAGATCAAGAAATACAACATCTGTTGCTACAGATGAATTTCTAGATCTGGCGAAGTCATGAAAAGTAGAAAGTAATTGAATCACAGTTGACCTACCTTGCAAAAAAAACAAATTGGTTTTTGTGTATCACGTTTTGGTCTTGCCAAAATGACGTTAGCCTATCGCGTACAATTTTTTCGCTGATTTTGCATATCATAGATGTAAGCAAAATTGGACGGTAATTCTCCCTCAATTGTTTAGAGCCTTTCTTATGAAGTGGAACAACTGATCTCAGCTGATCTCCAATCTTCGGGCAAATGGCCCAGCAGGAAAGATTTGTTAATCAGGAATGAGATCGAGGGCTCCAATTCGAATGCACATGATTTTAAAATTACTGGTGAAATTCTATCCGGACCCGGGGACTTGTTCATTTTAAGAGATTTAAGATACTTTAAAATTTCCTCAGTAGTACAGGAAATATAATTAAGTTTAATTATCCCTGTGACTCCACTATGGAAGAAGTATAGTGACAGAAAATGTCTTTTAAAAGGCACTTGTACTGGTATATTTATAGAAATTTTTTTTCATGTTCAGGCTTTCATACAAATGTATGTGTAGCAAATGGATTTAGCCCTTCAAACAACAGATTTAACATTCAGATTGAACAAAACATGAACGCTCCTTAAATATTGTTCTCCTACCCATAATACACTTGGCACTTATACTGAACATGTGTCATGTACACTACATTGTAATGTTTATATTGCGTATTGCATACCGGATGTTGTAATTTACATATGTTGCTGGGGACTGGAGAGGAATGGGATTCGGACCATCATGGCCGTCCATGTTATGAGAAGTTTGTGTATACATTAAATTCCTGTTTTATCGTGGAATTAATTGTGACATCATGGAATTAATCGAAAGGGAAACATCACATACATTATCTCCATTCTTTTAAATGAAATGTCCAGTGTTCATTTTGTCACAAAATAATATTGTTGAGAAACGTATCTCATGATAGCTAGACTTGAAATGTAATGGCTTGCTGACCATCTGGCATCCATGACATGGGGAACCTCATCCACTGTTGGGATAAGATATCTTCCTCTAATGATTGCTTCATTTGCTCTGTGCATATCTGCACACAAGTGAATCTCCCCAGATGGTTTTGGGACTACAACTATTGACCTGACCCAAGGTGTTGGACCTTGCACCTTCTGAGTAACGTCCATTTGCTCCAGCTCTTGCAACTTTTGGTCAACTTTCTCTCTCTGAGTGAATGACGCTTTTCTAGTATGCTGTGCTACTGGCTTAATGTCACTGTCTGCATGAATGTTAACTTGATAATCATTGAACTCGCCGACTCGTTCAAAACATGTTTGATATTTGTCGACAATGTCTTGGGTACTTACAGCATTGACGTGAAGTCCCCATCTGAGTACCTGCCACTCTGTAGCTGTCTTTCTGCCCAGTATTGGCCTGCCTTCATTGCAAATGACCATGAATTCAAGCTGTAATTTCCTTTCCAGTTACACTGAGCACTGCCTCAAATTTTACAAGAGTGTCTAATTGTTCCTACGAGCCCAGTTTCTTGTTGACTTCTCTGACTTGCATTTTATACCTTTGCTCTTCAGCTCTTCCCATGTCTTCTGATCCACAATATTACAAGGAGATCCCGAGTCAATGAGTACACTTGTAATAACTACACCACCAACTTGCAAATTGATGGTCTCTGAACCCTTTTCCATGCTTTATTTCTTGAATTCTACTACAAAGGCATACTCATCCTCCTCACATTGTCTTGCTTTCTACACAGTTAACTCCACCACATTTGGTCTTTTTCTTTGTCTTGCTTTTCTGTTCTTGCTTACACTTGGATGTCTTGCAAACTGAAGCAAAATGTCCCTTCATATGACACTTCGTACAGGTCTCAGATCTTGCTGGACAATTTATGTCACGTGCAAAGTGGCTGCCAAGCCCACATCGATAGCACATCTTTTGATCCTTTTTTGCAGCAGAGTCCTTAAACTCCTTAGCTTTGATACGGTTAACGCTTACATTCCCATTTGTATCGCCCTCAATTTGCCTTGTTTGTGACTGTGAAAGTTCTAGGGATTGAGCAATCCTTTGTGTTTCCACCAGAGTTAAATCCTGGCCTTTTGCTAGAAGTTTCCGCCAAAGCTCCATAGACTTTCTAAATGCCACTAAGGCCCGAACTACAAACAACACTCAGTTGCCTAACACACTCGATCACACCTCGCTCGCTCTCCCACCACTGAGTCACATGACCCAAGTTACCGCGTCGAATAGCTCCCGGATGTTACGCAAACACTACATTCCTTCTCCCCCACTTATAAAGTCTCATACGACTAACATGAGAAATGTCAACAATTTTTCAAAAGACAAAGAAAACATAAGTAAACATGGTGATAGAAGCTATCACAGTCTCTACAATGTCACTGCCACCATCGGGTGTTAGGTGGTTACATAGTCGTCTCTTTGGGGGGGGGGGGCGAATAACTCTTCTTGATCTCCTTGGCAATGCCTTTGCTTGGATTGGACTCTGGTTTTCAGTTGAACTGGTAACTTTCCTCGCATCCAGGATGTGTGGAATTTCTGGCTCTCCTGCAACAGGAGTGACAGAGCACTTGACATGCTGAATATTTCGCTTATACCCTGCCCTTTGTGAAGACTTTAACTGGACCTGATCACCATAATCCGCCATGACCTGGTAGGGCTCTCTCTCATAGTGTTGCCATAACTTGTTTTCCTTTCTCTTCTCTAATAGCACAAAATCTCCTTACTGTATGCACCTCCTGCCGGCCTGGTTCCTGTTTTCAGCATAATCTGTACTAAGCTGTTTTCTTTCTGCATCACGGTCTCTAGTTTCCTGATATCCTGTTGCCTCGTATTTGTCAAAGCCACCAATTCCTGGGAATTTAGTGCTGATTTGCTTCCCGTACAGTAGTTCTGTAGGGCTCTTGCCAGTTGTTGTATGTGTAGTGGACCAATAGGCTAGAAGAAATTATTCAACTCTGATCTCCAATTTTTCTTCTCTGTGTGAGCAGCTCTCATCGCTTTCAAGAGTGAGTAATTTTGTCTCTCGACCTCTCCATTTGCTCTCTGCGATAGTGACATTGTCAATCTATGCTCAGTGCCCATTTCTGAAGACATGTGTACTCCATATCTAGAGAACGGTCTGCCAAGACACTTGATGATTACCTCCAATGTAGTAGATTTGATCACGTCAACTTCAAGCCATCTACTGAAGTAGTCCAACAGTACAAGCAAATATTCACCTGTTGGCGTCGGCCCCAGTAGATCCAGTGCTACATCTTGCCAAGGCTTTTCTGGCATTCTGGTTGCCTTAACTGGTGGGGTAATGGTCTCCCTTGTAACCAGTTCGCACCCATAACACTCTTGGCATTTACGTTCCGCATCCCTATCAATACCTGCCCACCACACCTTTGACCTCAGCCTTTCTTTCGTTTTCACTATCCCCTGGTGTCCATTGTGCGCAAGTTCCACAACACTTTTGGGATCACAATTCTTGTTCCTCGTAGAATAACTTGGCCAATAAACGTCAGTTCGTTCCACACAATCACATATAGCTTCGGGGACCCTCCGAGTGTCCATTCACAAAGCAATTACGCACTGCATGTAGCTCTTCGTCCTCTGCATATATATCTGACTCCAGTTTCCACCAGTTATGGCTCAGGATACAATTTCAGAACTTTAAATCCCTGATTATCTGCACCGCCTATCAAACCGATGATGTACCTCTGTCCTGTTTTGAAAATGATTTGAGTTACGCACTTACTTCTGCAATGTCATGTAATACTCCTATTTATATTCTTGCTGATGTCAACTGCAACATGCTCAGACCCGATGAAAAAGAAGCAAAAACGCTACCAGACTTCTGCAAATGCTTCAACCTCACACAGGTTATAGATATGCCTACCAGGATAACTCAGTTCCGCAAGTCCCTTATTGATGTTATCATTACTAACACCACAAATTTGATTAGGGAAACGCAAATTATCCCACATTCAATAAGCGACCATGATCTGATTATTGCAACTCTGCAACTCAAGAAACCTCGTCCTAAACCTGTTTACATCACCACAAGGAGTTTCAAGCATTACAACAAAGTTGCCTTTCTTGAAGATATTTCTGATGCTCCCTGGTCTGTAATAGATGCTTTTGATAATGTGGAGGAAAAACTGTACACTTTCAACTCTCTCTTTACCCAGATTTTGGATCAACACGCCCCGCTAAAAACTGTTAAGCTTCGAACTCGGCCAACTCCATTTATTGACGACAATATACGGGACCTAATGAAAACAAGGAACGACTGGCAAAAGCTAGCAAGGCAAACAAGCGATCCTGCTGCCTGGTCAGGTTATAAGAATTTTAAACGGGAAGTAAAGCGAGAATTACGGATCGCTCAAAGGGATTTTGTTGAAGATTCTATTTCTCAAAATACAAATGATGCTAACGCAATGTGGAAGACAATAAAATCATGTATTCCAAAGAAATTGGCGAGTGCAAGAGTTTACAGTGATGATGATAAAACCGTTGCTGATAGATTTAATCAGTTTTTCACCTCGATCGGAGAAACAACGAATGGAAAAATCAAACTGCTTGCAAATGAATGTGGCTACGCTCCAGTGCAACCAACCTACAGCCCTGAATTCCCAATTGCAGAACAATTTACATTTACTAATGTTCATTATTCAGACCTTGAAAGGATTGTGTCGTCATTGGCTACAAATAAAGCGTCTGGAATTGACAAGTTACCAGCTCGTGCCATCAGACTCTGTACCTGTTATCATTCCTTCTATTACTTCTATTATAAATGCTTTGCTTACCACTAGCACTTTCCCCGGAGACTGGAAGATTGCTGAAGCGTCACCAATTCTCAAAGGTGATTTTGAGGAAGCAGGCAACAATAGGCCAATCTCTTTATTGCCTATTTTTTAACGTGTGCGAAAAAGTGGCCTTAAACCAGCTAACACCCTACCTGACAGCAAATAAAAGGTTGGCAGTGAACCAGAGCGGAAGCAAAGAGTGGCACTCCTCTGAAACCTCTCTCGTTGCCTCCACGGACACTATACTTGAGGTGATCAACAAAAGAAAGCTAACAGCTGTCGTTTATTTGGACATGAACAAAGCTTTCAACAGCATTAATCACAGCAAATTAAAAGCCATTGGGCTGGCCTCATCGGCAATCTCCTGGTTTAACAGTTATTTGTCCCAAACATCTCATCTCTCTTAGTTTCCTGTTCTCTCCAGCAGAAGTGGCCGGCTTGGCAGAGATGTCTCTAAAAAGCCTTACGGTGTATGAGGCCACCCAAGCGGAAACCGCCGTAAGGCAAAAAGGGACTTTGCCGAGTGCTGGAACATGTAGATGTAGATGTGGTTCGCATCAGTGCTGCCCTATCCGGTGCTTTGCCGGTGCTTTGCATGTGATGTGCCACAAGGCGTGCTTGGAGCTCTGTTATTCAGTATTTACGTAAATAACCTGCCAACAGCCATTGAGGTGTGCTCAACCATGTGCTACGTAGACGACACGAAATTGGTTCTTTCGTTCACAGTTGATGAGTCTCACACTGCCGAAGATAATATCAACGCAGACCTACAACAAATCCCTGAATGGTGCTTTGAGAACTACCTCCCGCTGAACCCAGACAAGACAAAGTTAATGGTGGTCGGCAGTCAACAGATGATTTGCAAATTGCCAAGCTTTAAACTGTCTTTCCTGGGCAAGGAACTTCTACCAACGGACTCTGTTAAGGACTTAGGAGTGATATTTGATCCTACTCTGTCTTTTGACTGTCATATCACAGCCCTCGCGGCTTCTTGTATCTCTAGGCTTGCTCAGATAAATCGTACAAAGCACGCTTTCAATCCAAACCTACTTGTAACTATAATTAATGCGCTGGTCTTTAGTAAACTCTTTTACTGTTCCACAGTCTGGTCTAATACATCTTAAACTTTAGGTCGTGCTGCTGTTACCTCTTCTTAAGAAACTGAATGCAGATTTTGAGCAGTTTAGTAACTTTCGCCCTGTGTCAAATTTAAAGTTCCCATCTAAATTGATAGAGAAAAGAGTGTTTGCAATTGAATAATTATCTTGGCGAAAATAATCTACATGAGTCTCTTCAATCAGCGTACAAGATTTTTCATGGCACCAAGACTATGCTTCTCACTGTTACAAATGACATTATGCTGTCATTGGACAAGGGCGAGAATGTTTTCCTTGTTTTATTGGATCTGTCAGCAGCATTTGATACCGTTAACCATGCCTTGTTGCTGGCACGACTGCAGAAATCATTTGGCATCCGTGGAACTGTACTACAATGGTTCAATTCTTATCTTTCTCAAAGAACTCAGTTTGTTAACATCAATGAGACGAATTCTATGGTACAAGATCTTCCTGTGGGAGTTCCCCAAGGTTCATTTCTGGGACCTGTACTCTACCTTCTGTATACTGCACCACTTGCAAAACTAATAAGATCTTATGGCTTGGATTATCATCTATATGCCGATGATACTCAGTTATACTTTGCATTCAAATCAGTAGAGGTGGACGCTACTAAAGTGAGGGTCAAGAACTGCATTTCTGCTATTTGCCGTTGAATGGATCTCAACGAATTGAAGCTAAACCACGACAGGACAGAGGTCATGCTCATCAAAGTATCTTCCCTCTCCATCCTTTCAGTCCTTATGTGTTGGTGATGACAGCGTGGCTGTCTCTCAGTCGGCTAGGAGTCTTGGTTTTATCTTTGATGAGCACATGTCTTTTCGTGCACATGTGTCTAGTATCTGTAGATCATCATTTTATCATCTCAGGAACTTATCTAGAATTAGGAAGTATCTCACTAAAGAATCAGCAGCAGGTGTTGTTCACGAACTACAGCTTAATTGGCCTTCCTCATGTCACGCACAACCTAATGTCTCCCAATGCCTTGGGTGCAACCACTACAGGACTCACCCACAAAGCTGGCCCATCTACCCGTTCCACTATGTTTTTATCAGTGAGTTCTTCTACTTTTGCAGTTACTCTCTCTCACAGTGCAAATGGAACGCACCTGGGCTTCTGGGCTTTTGGCACCACCCCTGGATCAACATGTAGTTTCAACTTGTGATCTTTAAGTTTGCCGATACCGTCAAAAACTTTTGGATACTTGGCCTGAAGAGTTGACGGAATGTTCTCACCCACTACATTGCATTCAAATTCACTACCAGCATTCAACCCAATCCAAAGGACAACCAGAGCTTTTGAACTCTTGTGGCCCAAAAACATCCACCACTTTTGATCACTACAAAGTGTGAGTTTATCTTCTCACCAACTGAATTCTGAGCAATCACCTCCAACTCTCTCCCATCATATTCAAAAAGCCTTCTGTGACATTTCTCCATCTCTGTGTTAAGGCCTTGCACCTTACATTCCCCATACTCACTCATCCCCATAAGGTTGCTTACTAAGCCAGAATCAATAAGTGCTCTTGTTGGAATGCCACCAACACTTATATCTACTACTGGTTCCTTGCAACTGGTTACATTGCATGCATCTTCCTGTCTTTTGGTCACCGTAAATGCAAATGCACAGTTCTCCTCTTCTTCACAAACAGATACCTCCAGGCCCCCCATGAAATTAGCACCCTGTGAGCACCCACCAGAATCCTGGCGCTGGCTAGTGTTAGATTTTGCTGCATTCTCACTCTGCCCTCTACAACACAAAGCAAAAAATGACTATACCTTCCACATCTTGCACATCTCTTTCCTCTTGCTGGGCAGCTCCCATGCCAGGCACAATGCCCCTCTCTTCCACAATTAAAACACTTCCTACCTTTGTCATTCCCTCGGCCTTGTCCCATTTTAATGGCATTGACGTCCTCTCCCTCTGTCTGCTGTGGTTTTATTGTCATACTCGTAGCTTGGCAACCAGCTGCTTCTCACGCACAGGCTTTATCTAAAGCAGCTTCCAGTTGAATATTCCTCTCTTCTAATAATTTCCTCTTCGGCTCAAGATCCATTAGCTTTTCAAATTACAATAGCGTGCTTCCTTTCAAAGGCGGACTGTAAACTGGTCCGCAGTCTCTCCCTCCAGTGGTGCTATTTGCCGAAAAAAACATGGCGTTCATAAGGAATGTTCTCTTCAACTCGAAAATAGCAATCCAGTTTGCAAATGGCGATTTTATACAGGTCATCACCAGTGTCTGGGATCAGACCAGGATCTTGCACGTCCATCCGCACAAAATGTAGCATCAGAGATGCAAGCATTATCGATGGCCTTTCCCACTGCTTCCTTTTCCCAAGTTTACCTCCTTTGCACAGTAAAGCTCGTAGCATGGTAGATCTGCATTCTGGGATTTCTTTCAGTACAGGTGACATACCAGGGCTTCAATAGTGTTAAACGTTAGATCTTTATTTCTTTAGAAGTAGTTGCACTCCCTTCGACTTTCCTTTTCCAGAGAATGCCAAAATTGTGTCACACCCTGTAAATGCGTGTATACCGATGAGGGCTTTCAACAGGTCATGTTTACTAATGCCTGGCTTAAGTTCCTGAACAAGATTCTCAACAACTCGAGATGGCTCCAGAATTCTAGCTTTCGATCCTCTTCCTTTCTTCGTATAGCACTTTCCAAGAGCTTCACTATGGCCAAGAAGAAGGATAAGAAGATCAGTGGCCAGTGTTGTCAGAGTGAATAATGCATGTTCTCCCTGCATGCTGTGCATGGAGGATCATGTGGGTATTGGCTTCTTCACGGTTACACTGTAATTCAGCTACTTGTTCAGATGTCGTTGATTGCAACTTCCAGCACTCGTCCTGCATAGTTACAAACAATGTCCTCTCGCCAAGCTTTCTCCCAAATTCCTCCTTTTCCACTGGGAAACAAGAAATTTAATGATTTCAATCTTGTTTGAGGAAGCAGTCAAAACTTTGCTCCATGACTTTCATTTGTATCCAGGAAGAATGTTCTGGTACCTGACTCCATCGGTTCCGGATGTTCGTTTGGCTGTCTCAGCATTTTTTATGGATTGGTGTGGGTAGACATCAAATACAACATCTCCTCGTTTGCTGCTGGTCACTGCTTTGAATACTTTGTCTGGAACTATGTGGAAAGTAGCTCCAGAGGGAGTCTTGAACTTCTGGAGGACAGCCATTTCATCAAATATGCTTGTTGCATTGTCGGTAAATTTCTGTGACATTAGTATTCCTCTCTAGTTTCTGTGAAAGCTTGGCCTTGTTTGTCTTCTGAGGAAGAGAGACCAGGGAAGTGGACCAAGAGGAAATGTGAACACCGTCTTCATGTTGATCTTTCTGAAGAGCCCAAGTAAAGCCATTCTTCCAAACAAATCTCGATCCATTCTTAATGGGAGTACAAGATCCTCAGTGCAAACCTTGGTAGTGGTCTTCAAATCCTTAAATGACTTTTCTCAAATGGTCAAAATAACCTGTTGTTGGAGCCGAAGAGCACCAACTTACTACACACTCATTCACCACTTTTTCCCCTTCCTCTCTCTCTCTCCCTCTCCCTCTCCCTCTCTCTCTCTCTCTCTCTCTCTCTCTCTCTCTCTGTACTTGTGTTTTTCGGGCATCTTGCAGTCGCCAACGATACATCCTTTCCATTTTTTAAAATGAAAATCGGTTTCTTTTCTGAAAAGGTGTTTAAAGTGGCATTGCATTACATTACGTGATGGTGACAGCATAATGTAGTCAGTCAATTGTGAAAATTCCTGAAGGCTTGAAAAAAGTTAAGGAAAAAGGAATGTAAACAAGCTTAACGGCAATGGGATTTTTCAGTAAAAATAGAAACCATTGTCTATTTTCTTAAATTCAATTTTCACACATGTTGATTTCTCTGTGCAGATTGACACAAATCTGTTGTTTGATTTTTTTTTCAAGATCCAGCTGTCCATGGACATTCTTTTATTTTCTGAAACTTAGACGTTAAATATCGAGAAAAACCCGCAGAAACACCACACTCCGTAAAACATGGCTGCCCTGCTTGAGCAACTCCTTTATGTAATACGCATGACGAAACCCAACTGCTGGCCTAATACATGACAGACGTCGTAGTTTCTTTCAAGCCCAGTGTTGTGCCATCTCATTATTTCAAACTCACCGTCAGTGACCTTGCTGTCATTTAGAGCTTATGAGAGAAGCACATTAATTGAGTCCTGCTTGGGAGTTGCGATTGTCAAGTGGCTAATACAACAGAAATGTTTGTGACATGGCAGTAATGACACAAAATGTTAAAAAGGACCAGTAAAAACCTATTTCATTGGTTTGATCTTGCACTGTATTGAGTCCTTGAAAGGTCCCTGAATTTTTTACCCCCTAAAGGGTATGAACCTGATTTCACCACAAGGCGTATTCTCATGGAATCCAGGCCATGAGTGCACTGTCCAGCAATCAATCAATCAATCAATCGATAACTTTATTAATGTGTTAGGTAGATCTAGCTTACATATACGTAAACTAATTGGGGACACCTAACTACTAGTCAAAGTTAAGAAGAAATATATTATTCTTATCCAAAATAGTAATCAGTAATACATGTTAAAAATTCACTGTGTTATAACCTTATACCCTAAAAAATATCTTGACATATCAAAGTGTTTCCCATAAATCCATAAACCAAAGGTTAAAAACTAATCCCCTCCCAGCCCACTATTTTCAATCCATGAATAAAATCTTGGATCCCATAATTCCCACTCTTTAAAATTGTTATTTAACTACTGCATAGTGTACAATTTTTACAATCATCTTCCATCACCCCAAGTAGATCTAATTTTCTGATTTTAGCTTTAAAAGTATTTAAAAATTCCGAATTCCTGACTTTATCTAATTTTGACCAGAGAAGTGGATCTAGATATCGTAAACTATGCTTAACCGTACGTCATGGTATTGAATCTTGGTATTCAAAAATCTGAATTTCTTAAGCTGTAGCGATTGATGTTATTGTTTTGGAATATTTCTTTAATGTATGAAGGACAAAGCTCATTCTTTACTTAATAAACAAGAATAGCAATGTATTGTAGTCGCCTGTTCTACAACGTGGTTAGCTTTGCCAACTTAAGTAACTCATCGTAGTCTCCAGATTTCTTATTATAAATTGCCCTCAAGGCCCTTTCTCGGATTCACTCCAGTTTCCTGTTGTCCGAAGAGCGTCAAAAATTCCAAACGATATGACAGTACCTCAGCTGAGGCAGTATGACAGACTTGTATGTAATAAGTTTGGCTCTGGCAGAAAGTATATTATGTAGTCTTGTCATAACACCCACTTTCCTTCCTGCTCGTTTGCATACTTCACTAACATGTTTACTGAAATCCTGGTTTTGGTCTATTGTTAGCCCCAATAGTCTAAGGTCAGAACCACACTTTATTTTTACATTTGACATTGTTATCTCCAAATCTTTAGTTTTGTCCTTTGGCCCTATGCTGATAATTTGGTACTTTTCATAATTACCTTTCAGTAAATTTGACTCATACCACTTAGATATGATTTCTCCTTCTTTATTTAAAGTATCTTGTACTTCCATAACCATCTGGCCTGCTGAGTACAACTGATGGTCGCCAGCATACATCATTAAGTTGTGTTCATTTGCAAAATTGTTAAGATCGTTTTGAAACGTATTCCAGACTAAAGGGCCAAATGTTGAGCCTTGAGGGAAACCCCTTAACACCTCCTTCCATTCGCTTGTAATCCCTGTGCCAATTTTCACTCTGTGTTTTCTTTCAGTAAAGTAAGACCGTATTAAGCCGGTGGATTGACGTTGAGAAGCCATATGCGTCCAGCTTTCTCAAGAACAAAGGAGGATGTAACGAATCAAAGGCTTTGGACATGTCGGTTGATAGAATCCCGACAATATTACGATCATCAACTGCTCTTTTCCAATTTTCCGTAAGTTCGATAAGCGATGTTACAGTGCTGTGCCTTTTTCAATATGCTGTTAGATTTCTACTTAATCTAGGCTCCATAAATGCTGTAACCGGCTGACTTAGTAGCTTCTCAAACACTTTGTCACAAGCAGGAAGCAGTGTTACTGGCCTGTTGTTCTTCACGTCATGGATGCTATCTTTCTTGTACACTGGAGTCCACTCTCCCTTTTTCCCTTCACTAGGCCAATAACATGCATCTATACAATTATTATAAATAGTTATCAATGATGGGGCTAACTCCTCATTGCCCTACCTCAAGATCGAGTTTGGCACTCTGTCATGACCCATTCCTTTTCTCACATTTAATTATTTCAAGGCTTTTGTTATTTTTTCACAGTGAAGTCTCTCAAATTGGAATTGGGGAGCGTTCACAACTTTCTTATACTCGTTTATTCTTTGAACACTTGTATGACTCTTTAATTGCTCTTCATCTAATTCTAGAAGTTTAATATCTCCAATACCATTGGCCACCGAGGAGAGATAATCCAAGAAACAGTCTGCAATTTTAGATTGATGTCTTATAACATTTTCATCCTTCTCCAAGGTAATGCATTTGTCCACCACCTTAGATTTGTCATCCAGGAACAGCTTAAAAGTTTTGTAAAACTCAGCTGGGTTGCTGTTAAAGTCATCAGTTTTCCTTCTCCAGTATTGCTTGATTGCTTTACCCCTACATTTTGTTGCTATATTCTTCCATTTGTTCTTCAACTCACAGTTTTGTCTTGTTGGATTCTTTGAGAATTTGTTCGCATATTTACGCTTTTTTCTAATTGCTTCTTTCCATTCCACGTTCATGTATGGTACGTCATTTTTTCTTACTCTCATTCTTTTAATCGGTCGTCGAGGATACATTTCAGCAGATAATCCCAGTAAAAACATTGGTCATCAATCGAGTCAAAAATACATCCAACATGCTAAGGCGCTTTTCTAAGATCTTCATGAAAACTATGGTCATCTATTTTCTTATTACTTCTAACAGTAATTACTTTTCTTGGATGGTGAATAGCGTTTCCGCTCATGGTGCCAATAGCCATTGAATGATCACTTATACCTGGATCTTGATGTAATTATCCTTGAAAGCACATCTCCCATGGAGTTCTTCCTCGAATTATTTGCATAATCGACTTGGACTTCGACTTCGTCATTTGCATACGCAAGTTGGTTTTCTTGATCCAAGTCCAATAAAATGTTTTTGAAACTCCACATCTAGTGAAACCGACAACCGTTATGATGTTGCATCATATAGGCGTCTTTGTACGGAATTTGGAATCATGCCAAGCACGGATTTCCGATACAAAACTGGAAGAAACCTTGGCCTTGGCAGTGTTGTTTTTTTTTTTTCTGGGTCTAAGGCCTCGGCTTATACTGTAAAGTGTGGATTGTCGCTGTGTCCTCAAACGTTTCTGTTAACAGCTGCTCGAAACAAAGTGGCATGTTTTTGCTTGCTGGAAATCGTTTCTATCGTCCATTCTCAGATTCATCTGGGCTTTCTAAGCCTTATTTCCTCCACTCATTCATTGGCCCACACAACTAGGTATGAATGCATGCACGCCTCATCGATGCTTGTCGCAACTGTTTCTGCTACCTTGTTTGCTACCTCCAGCTTCTGAATTATTGTCTGGAAGTCAGTGTACTTGACACCCAGGGCCTTCATCTGTTTGCTAAAGTCATTGAACTTAAGTTTGTTGCTACCTTCTGTCGGTGTTTCTATTCTTTGTGCTGCTCTGTGAAAGTCCTTGCACACCTCTCAGTGTTGTTTGTAATACTTTTCCGAAAAGAAATAGCTTAAACAGCAGGGGCAGTGAAATTTCCTGGTTTTTTTTTTAAACCTTTGTGCAGGCAGAGGACTTGGCATATCAGTAATGCGATCTTTCACCTCTAGTTATTAGCATGAGGTTTACAAGCTCCATTTGTTCCGGCACCTCGCCAAGGTGTGATACCTGGACTTTATAGTTTACCTAACCAAAAACATTAATGACAAGGTTGTTTTCCATTTCAAACTTGGGGACGCCTTTGAACTTAATGGAAATGCGATTCCTTCAAAGTTAAAACTGTTTTCTATTGGTACTTGCTAGAGGTCCCTTCTATCAACTGGAAATTTCCAGGCCCCAGTTGTTCGAAAGGTTTGCTAGCATCTATCTACTGGATAGCGATTTATCCGGTGGATAGGATTATCCACCTTTTGAACAACTGGGGCCAGGCTGTTAACACCATCAAAAACACTGGTTGTCATGATTTTGAATGTTTATGGTTGCTTGTTTCTTTTGCAGCCTTTTTGGCAGCTGAATGTACCCTGCGCCATCGTATGGGCTGTAGTTTGCAAGGTCAATGTAGATTTTTAATGGTTGGTTTAGGCTCCAACTGGAGCTGTTGTTTGTAAAATTGTCTACCTGCCTCTCAGACGCCTCCCATGACTCATTGATTTTTTGTTTGATGATGTCATCGTCAATCCTCAACAACAGCTTTGGATTTTCATTCCTGCTATAAAAGTCATAATACTCGCGTATTTCTGGCTCTCCTTTTATATATTTGACCCACACTGCACTTGAAAACCTTATGCTGCCGTACTGATGCATTTTTTGTTTTATACCTGCTCCTTGTAATAATCAAAAACACTTTCTAGCCCTTTTAGTTGGTATCCTCTCGGCAGTAACAGTTGGTAGCGTCTCTGGAAGTTTCTGAATGGCATATGCTGTTGAATGAATCTTACATTAGCTGGCTGCCGCAGGGGTGGAAGTGGTAATCGCCTCCTAGAATTTTTTTTCCTTATACTTTTTTGTTCTTCTCATCAGCAGAACACTTGTGAGGTTTCCTGATGTGAGAATTTTTTCTGACCAAGTTTCAAAATTGCCATTTATATTTAAGCAATAGTTATTTATGCCATTTATATTTAAGCAACAGTTATGCAAACCCTCGACTGCATCTTGGGTTTGCATAACAGTCTCGAATTCTCCCAACCCCTTGTCGTGTTTACATGAGGCTATGTAAACACGGAAAAAAGTCCACTGTTGCTTTTATGAAATATTTCTCAGAAATAATTCGACAAATGAAGGAAAATGCCGTGTTTTACTTCTTGATTGAAACAGGTTTTCTCGATACACGCTCATATTTCCTACCAGCCAATTAAAATGTGCGTTTGACAACACAACCAATCAAAATTCGTGTGATGTCACAACCGTGTTTACATACTCTCATCTAAACACACCTATTGACCAACGAGAGCACATGTACTATCCTAATTATTTTATATATATATATATGACTGAATTTGCAAGAACATGCCTGCTAACTTTTTCGCTTGAGCACGGCCACAGCCTGTGTTCAAGCCTCTGCTGTGGCTGAAACTTGAGGGGGCCATCTGTCTTGGACTAGTGTGTGACTTAGAAGAAGGATAGGCCAACCTGGTAGTTGGTGTTTTGGGGTTGCCAAGTAAAAGGCAGATAATTCAGGGGTGTAGTGTTGTGTGTGCAAATATAGGCCTCTTCTTGCTTTTTAATTTCAGCCACAGTGAGAGTATGTGGTTAGGGGTTATGGTTTTCCCAGGGACAATATGACAGCAATGACTAGTTCACTGTAAGCTCAACACAGGTGACAGACGAGGCAGTCAGGGGGGGTCACTGTGTATTCCTGGGAGAGCTATTACAAATAAGAAGGAGAAAAACAGTGGACAATTTCTGACTCACCACCAGTTTCCGCATAGCCATGTTTTTAATAATCCGGTCAGATATATATCTGGTGTGAAAATATGCAGTTTGGAAATATTTTCCCACTGCCGCGCCAACTACTGTTATTGTGTTTTTCTGCCTTTGCCTCTGCTTCTATGGTGATGTTTCTGCTTGGGCAGCATTGGTGCACCTGGTTATCGTCTGTACACTTGGAATGCGCTTTGGTGGCACAAGATTTTCTTATTTTGCATTAGGTTACTCTTCTGACTGAACTGCTTCTCGCTCATTTTGCATATGAAAGCAATCCTACTCTGAACTGCTTGCCTCTGTTCCACACCCTTCAAAGGCGATGGTACTGCCAGTTTGGGGTGATAATTTTAGAATTATCCCATCATTATCATCATCATATCTTTATTTACCCTCGGATTTTAGAGTAGCTTGGTGTAGCTAGTATCTCCAAGCATTTACCCTCCCAAGCCCTGACACAACACAGGTCAGACCACAAACAAAAATACCACGCAATTGTGTGGTTGGTTTGGCAAGCGTGCTCCAAAAAAGCGGAGTTTTCCTTTTTGCAAAGAAAAACCGCTTTTTGGTGCTCTATTAAATGTGTACCAAACTGATGTTTGGTCTGTTTGTTGTACTCATGATCACAGTCATTATCACCACAAACCGGTGGCACCCATCAAAGCCTTTGTTTTAAAGCGTGGCACATCAACTCTGTCCACGCTCTTTTGAACCTTGATAATGGCGACCTTTTACCTGACACCTAAAAGAAATTGTTGTTAATCATGAGCATATAAAAGGACTCTTGTTGCAGCATTAGATCACCCCTAATGAAGGTGTGAGGCAATAGTTTCAAAATGTTGGGTTGTGAATTGTAACTTTTCAAGTTTTAAATCTTCAAAACAGAGTAGTAGCAAACTATCTCTGATTGTCCACCTGGTCGCTGTTGTTTGTTTAGCTTTCGTGTGCTTAGTTACCCTAACAGCCACTTTCATTAACATAGCATGAAAATGTCCGTTTGCTGGCATGTGTAAATCTAATCCGCTCTTTGCCACTGACATTTTTACAGTGTGTTGATTCTTGGCATGCTACTGTTTCAATGTTCACATAGGTTTCAGCATACTGTGCTTGTCTTGTTTTCATGGACTTCT
Organism: Astreopora myriophthalma; assembly: GCA_014634185.1. Lineage (NCBI taxonomy): Eukaryota > Metazoa > Cnidaria > Anthozoa > Scleractinia > Acroporidae > Astreopora > Astreopora myriophthalma. The sequence continues at coordinate 325,964 of BLFK01000461.1, forward strand.
GTCTTAGTTGGTGATTTTCTTGACCTTGCTGTGCTTGGGGCATCATGTTTCAACATGACACACTGGAAACCTTGTTTACTAACTTAAAACGAATGCCACTGAACTGTTGCTAACAACTATCTGCACCTTACAAACGACTTTAATGTTGACAACACGAACAGGGCAAACAAACGTTAGACAACTGACCAGTTTACTGATGATCGACCTACGGACATTTTATGGATTGAAATGCATTAATCACTCTTCACGCCCAATAACATCACGGCTTACCTGACAGACGACCAATAACATCACGTTTCTACCAACCAGTCAGGTCCATTACCAGAGTACTTACCGATACACAGATCACTTGACCCAGAAGGTGACTTCCACTCAGCATTTTGCAATGTCAGGCAGTGTAGCTGATCAGTAACAGTCCTCCAGACTACCGACTCATGTGGATGATCTTACGTAATCTAGTTATGACATTCTTGCAATGAATGTTTGCAATTTGACCATTAGAAAATTGCAGTGTTTCCTTAAAGACACACTAATGCTGCATTTGGCATTTGTTATTTTGCCAGATGATAAATAAATACTTAAGGGCCTTTCCATGGCCAATGCAACAATCATTGCAAATTAAAATAACAGTGTAGAATCCCAACTGGTCAGCAAGTGGGCAGAATGGGACTTGAATCCAGGGCTTTTGGATTGTAAGTTCAGTGCCTTAACCACTCGGGCACGCTGCCTCCTTGTTTGTATCAGATACACATACCTACCGGTACAAGCCTGGTGCCTTTGTCAGCTATATGAGTGGTTGGTTTTAGTAGTTCCCACAGTTCAATCACCACTAAAATATCATCACGCATAACACTGGAGACTTGGCCACCCCCAGTAGGGAAAGTGTTCCATAACTCCTGAAATGGTCTAGAATTTTCTGTACAACCCTGTCAGTTATTTTTATGTCACGTAATATTTCTCTTGTTTGTGAGCCTTGACTGTTTGAATGTACAATCTCCTCTCTCACAGGAATATGGGAAAGTGCTTTCCCTGGTTTGTAAACGCTACCGAGCACATTTCTGGCATTTATCACTGTCAAGCCCTTCCACTTCCATATTAGGCTCTATTGTCAAGTAATCCAATCAGCATTCGAGATTTCAAATGATGCCATGGTTGAAAGGTTACAATAAAGAGATTTTGCATAGCGTTTATGGCAAATGCCAAATGTCAGGCTGAATTAAAAATTAATGACATTTATTTCTTTTCAGGTTAACTCTGTCCTGTTAGCTACAGCTATCGAGCAAGTAGTGAATAGAGAGAAATATGCTAGAATGAGAGAGTTTTTATGGTTTTATGACAAGCAGCAGTTTGCTATTTGCTGTTAGCCCTGAATGCAACACTGAATCAACCTATTATCCAATTTAACTTTGCAAGTTTGAAATGAAAAATGTGGTTCGTGGTTTTTTAAAGTTATTATCAGATAAAATGCAGAGCGTGCCAAGTATTTTCCTTGTAAAGCCACTTTTTTCCCCTTGAATCAATGAAGGTGTCCCTGGAACTTTTAGCCAGGATTGAAGATTTTCACTGCATATCTCCAGTACTTAAGTTATCTTCACTCCTGAGTCAAATGGAGTTGAACAGGTTTGCTATACAGATACTCTAGCATCCCTTGATGGGGATTAAAATGACTTTTGAATATGGTTTAAATTGGGGCAAGGGTCTTCCTTTGGCGCCAAAGTATTGGCTCCGAAGAAATATTTATTGTATATATATGTATATATGTATATATGTGTGTATATATATATGTATATGTATATATATATATGTATAATATTGTATATTTACAATAGTTTGTTCCTTGGTGGATTTGATAATCTAGAAACACGCAGTTTTGTACTCAGAAGGTTTTCCATGTGTGATGTCCTCTTACTCCCCTTTTGGATTGACTGCAGATTGCCATTGCATTTTGGCGTGCTATGGGTGGAGATGAAGAAGAAATTGCTGGGATAGAAGGGGACAGAGATGGCTAACCAAAGTTCGACAGAAAGAACATTGGTCCTGTTGAGATCTGATTCCTTTGGCTGGCGTATTGTCATGTTAACAACGGAGCTCTGTTCGTGGTCCATAAAATCACTCCTTTAAAAGAAAATGGTAACAAATTGGGACAAGATATTTTTTTTGTTTTAAAATTAAAAGGTTTTCTATAGTTATTGCACTGTGATTTGTGTTATACCTGGTGTTATAATTATGTACGTTGCTAGCATACTGGAAAAAATGGTTAAAGAGTTCTGGCAAAGAACCTTTGTGCCATGCATGTATAAATTTGAGAGCATGCAGGCGATATACATTGGTTATCGTTAACATTTCCAAGATATTAAGTAAAGGTAGTGCACTATCGGTATTTTTGCCAGATAGAGTTGCAAAGAACATTAACCTAATAACATGATTTTGCTTAGTTTGTATTTTTTGTAAATTTGTTTTGCTGGTGTTGCCCCAGGCTACAATAGCATACGAAATATAAGGATAGGTAAGATTATAATAGATCTGCGTAAGATGTTTGAGAGGTAGATAATTCCTCGACTTAGAGATTACTCCTGTATACCGTGAAAGCTTTGAACATACATATGAGATGTGGTATTTCCAAGTTAAAGAACTGTCGATCAATACTCCCAAATATTTCATGTGGTCCTTACGCTCTAGGGCGTGGCATGATCCATCTCGGTTAGTTATATTTATATTATTATTCATATTCATTTTCCTTTGAGATTTTACAATCATGTAATTGGTTTTCTTTAGATTTATCGAAAGCTTGTTCATGTCACACCATTCCTTAACCTTTCTTAGTTCAAAATTCATTTGCAATTCTAATGATTTTAAATCTTTAGCAGAAGCAAACAAGTTAGTATCGTCCGCAAATATCTTAAATGAAAGGACCTCAGAGCAATGAGGGAGGTCATTGATGTATATCACAAATAGGAAAGGACCTAACGAACTTCCTTGAGGGACACCGCAGACCATGGTTTGATAGGACGACTCAGTATCACCCAAGGCGACGTATTGTTTCTTCTTTGTAAGATAACTTTCAAACCAGGCCAGCGGTATCCCTCTTATTCCGTATGATTCTAATTTTTGTAGAAGGATGCTGTGGTTAATCGTATCAAAAGCTTTCGAGAAATCTAAGAAAATGCCACATGTATACAGATTATTGTCAATTGCTTTTTCTTAGAGTACGCGTCTTATAGCATCATAATTTTATTGCTATGGTGATAACTCAATCGGCGGGTCTAAAACACAGGTCAGATTCCACAGGTCACTCGTTGCAGGTCATTGCTTTACCTTTTTTAAAGTAACCCAAAACCCTCAATTCGGGATAACCCTGGGCCTATAGGCCTATAGGCCTAAGAACCAACCTTAGGCCTAGGGTTAGCCAAATTGAGGGTTAGGGTTACTTTAAAAAAGGTAAAGCAATGACCTGCAACGAGTGACCTGTGGAATCTGACCTGTGCTCTTGACCCGCTTTGATTCAATACACTGACAACTGTGGTTAACTTCAGGACTAGATGCGTGGCAATAAATTTTGAGTGACTGATCCGAATTGCTGCCTCAAACAGAACCACACCCAACTTACAAAACAGGTATTGAAGTGATTGAACTACTTGACACAAAATGTCAACACAGCGGACCTTACACTACACGTGCATCAGAAAGTTGCTGGTCACACTGGATTTCAATATGAATGATGTAAATTGAGAAAAAAAAAAGCACATGGTAGCCCCTATTAATATGAACAGTTAAATGCAAGTGGCATTTATAATAAAATAAAACAGAAAATATCGGGGTTTTTTTCCCTTGGGAATTTCCGAACGTGGATTCTTAGCGTTTTAAAAACAGTATTTTAGACAAGCGGTTTTCGTGCCAAAATGGTACGCTACAATTACCTTACATGACAGTGTAACTGAAAAGCGTCGCCATTTTTCATCACGAAGAGCTTGAGGTCAAAGTAGGTACGTAGGTACTGGTAATATTTGCAGCAATTGTAATAACCTTTCCTATAGTTCAAGAATTTGAGTGCAATGATACATTTGATATATAGATGACAATCGTCCATTTGTGAAATAAGAAGACGTGGTTTTTTTACTCCGCTGAGTACTATCGCGACTGAAGCTTTCTTTTCTTGTTCGGTTTTGTCAGGGCAAATGATCCTTTTTCGGATCGAATGATGGCAGCTTCTGCAAGTACCGGAGCACAAATTACGTAAAAGAAACGGAACAAAAGACAGAAAACAAAACAAGTTCAAAGAAAGAGTAATCCCAAGTGACCGAAAACACAATGCTCTCCGGTACCTGCAGAAAGACCCCGAATAATACATATGATCCGACACCGGATTCTCTCAAAAAACCCACCCAAATTAAAAAATTGCAGGAGATATCGAAATATTTACCACTGCGAAAGCCTGAACAGCTATAACAAAATTGAACTGTTAACACAAATTGTTGACAATAATCACAGGCGCCGCAAGGTCAGTGTAAAGGAAAGCCAACAACAACTTCTCAGGTCTTCTATCGGGATTCCCATTCAAATCCTTATATTTTTGTTCGCTTTCCTTCACACTCATCTTGGGGTGCCTGTGCAATAGTGGGCTGTTGTGAAGCTAAAGAGTAATTTTATAGGTGAATTCCAAACTCTTTACGCAGCATATTCCGGTGGGAACTCTTGAGTTTCAATTTGTCTTGATCAGACACAAGGAGACTTTTGTCGTTCACAGGATCGGAGCACTGGGATGCAACACAAGAATGCTTCAGATGAAAAAATACGTCCTCGGGTTTTGCTGAGAAACGAAGACCTGTGGAACCACGAGGAGTAAAGCGAATTTGTTTTCTGCAGATGACGACATCGTATGGTTCCGGTGGCACTGGATCATGCATACTTCGCCTCATCTTTCCACTGCAGCCATAACAAGTAGTCACTCGTGATCCGTTCAACCACTTGAGGCGGAATGGTTCTGGCGCTGAAAACGATTGAACTCGCTCGTAGCAATCCTCCAGTGTACTAAGGTCACGCTGCTCAGCAATGCGGGAGGGGCGAACCCTCTGTGGACCTGGCTTTTTTCCTGACCTTTTGGGAATAGAGTCCTGCACCAGACGTGACAAGTTAGGGACCCATTTCGAAACAGTGTCCTGGATAATTTGCTCCTCGCAGCTCACAGCAATGGTATGGGAGCAGATCTGCTTCTGTTTAAAGCCCTCGCAGTCGCACCGAATTGTGCCATTCTCAATGTTTACAATGTGAGGGCGCGCCGGATTTGTTAAAGAAATAACAACAAAAGTAGAAGTAGCCCCTGCAACCCTAGTGACACCATCTTTTGCCAGAATGGAACCAGCATTGTCCCATGTTGTTTTCAATGACTGTGGAAGGCCACTGCACTCAAAGGGAGG
>BLFK01000461.1:336377-341377 GCA_014634185.1 Astreopora myriophthalma
CAACATTGGGGTTTGATATTAAGAACTCAAAATGAACAAAACCTCGGTTCTTGTAAACAAAGATTTCCTCTCTATTTGCTCTCTGAGCCAAATTGACCGGTAGAAGCAGAATAATGTGACGAGATCTCACTTCCTCACCTTCAAACTCCATGACTTCGGTCATGCTGGAATAAACGTCAGATAACATCTCTCACGTGACAATTATGGCGGGAAACATTATTTCCACCATTCCCATGTCGAACTTCCATCCATGTTGTCAGGTTATCGCTATTTCGTTGCGCTATTCTTTTTTTCACAGTGTTTTGTTTTCAGTCCGCATTTTATACCTGGTCCGCAGCCTTCAGTCCGCGTTTTATACCTGGTCCGCATTTTATACCCGGTCCGCAGTCCGCGTTTTATACCTAGTCCGCGTTTTATACCCGGTCCGCAGTCCGGGTCCGCAGTCCGCAGTCCGCGTTTTATACTGACCGATTCTTATTTGCTATGTTGACAGGTTATACTTAGCTTGTTGGAAATAGCTGGTTAGCGTCAACGTCGACAGAATTCAGCGAGATCCTCCTTTGTATCGAAGCCATAGATCCTGGTATTTTCCGCTTCACGAAGGAAAAATTCGACCATTTTGCGTCCATATGAACTTCCACTTCCTTGACCTTTTTATCTTGTTGATTTCCTCAAAGAGCTTCTTTCGGCTCGGCGTGAGTGATTCAGACATGTACACACGACCACGACCGTCAGATCCAAGACCAGGGATGTCCTTGATCTGTTTCCTCGCTAAGTTCTTGCGATTAGAGTAAAAACGATCACGAACTTCCCTTCTTGTAAACTTGACAATTATTTTCGGTGGTGCCGCAGTATTGAAGCTGGGGATGGGGTGCGTAACTGAGATATCCGTATCATTTACTGCCATGCCAATGGCGTTTCCAACAGATCGCACAATAACTTCACAGGAGAGCTCCTCCTTCGGAGGTATTCCAGCGATTTCAAGGCAATCACGACGTATGTATTGAGCTAGTTCTTCTGCTTGCTTGACAGCTTCATTCGCAGTTTTCCTGGACTCACGGATGTCATTCTTGAGGCCCTCTATGATGCTACTTTGGTGAGAGAGCTTCTCGGCAACACGATTGTACTGGCCCAGAAGGTCATCATATTTCTTCGATAAAAATGAGACTGTTGTCTTCAAATCATCGAGACTTCTACTTATTTGTCCAATTTCCAACTTTACTTTGCGATTTCCTGTCTAAGGAGCTCCCCTGATCTCCTCTTTTGTAGCCATATTGGCAGTTTAGCGACGATTTAGCGGGAGACCTAGAAAACGTGGCCGTCCGCCATTACGCCATATGCTAAAGTGTCGAATTTGTGGGTAGAATATAATGAAGTATTTTGTAACATATCGTGTCCTTCTCAGAACGTTTTTCCAAAGGTTCGGTAACCTTTCCTTTAAGAATATTGATCCATTTTTGAGGGACTGCGTGGCACAAACCCTAGTAGTTTAAGAAGTTTGTTGTAATTTTAAACTTGCTGCAGAACGCCTCAAAAGTTGGGAATCTGTTACCTAGAAAAAAGTATTCTTCTTTCGGCCCTATCATTGTTCTGTATTTATTCTTTATTCTTTATTGATAAATAAGTACACAAAGCACAAGTTAACGATACTAAGATGCCAAAGCCAGAGGCTGATATGGCGTAGGTCAGAGAGTTACGATGTGCTGCTAAGTGACAATGAGAATAAAAATTAATAAGTACAAAATTTACAGAGAAAAGGCATACAACATATAAAGCAAGATAAACAACAATTAATGAGAGTGTGCAGAAAGTAATAAAAGCAATAAAAAGAAAAAAAGAAAGAAAGTTGAGTTTAACTATGTTTGTGACTAGAAAGAGTAAGTGAATTACGAAGTGAGAGAGGAATGTCATTCCAAATCCCGAACAGAAAAAGAATATTTGTGAGTATGAAGATGTAGGTTGTTTTTTTGCCTGGTGAGATATTGATGACAATCAGAGTTAAGAACGAAAAGAGATGAAAGGGGAGAGGGCAAGAGCTTCTGCATATGAAGGAAAACAAAGCAAGAAACTTGGTACTTATAAATATTAAATATGTTGAGTATTTTGAATTTGTTAAAGAGCGGGTAAGTATGTGCACGTGGTGGGGAATGAGTTATGATTCTTAAAGCTTCTAGAGACGGAAAAGGGGTTGTAAATGAGAAGAGTAAGTGGATGTCCAAATAATAGAACAGTATTGAAGATATGGGAGTATTAAAGAGTTGTATAATGTGCAAAGAGTTTTAGAAAGGGAAAACTGTCGTGATTTGATAATAATCCCAGTGGATTTAGCAATTTTGGAAGAAATCGCTTTTATACGAGCCTGCCATGAGAGGTTTTGATTGATGATAACACCTAAGAATGTTGTGTGTTCTACTCTATTAATACTATTGTTATCAATGCTAATAGAAAGATCATCAAGATTTATTTTCTTTCTTGCAGGGTGAAATAAAATAAATTTAGTCTTGTTGGGATGCAAAGTTAGCTTGTTAGCTTTGAACCAGGTAGCCACAAAAGAAAGTTCATGGTTCACAATTTTAGTTAATTCGGAGATATTTTTGTGTTGAAGGAAAATATTAGTGTCGTCTGCAAAGAGGATGAATGAGAGATAATTAGAGCATGAAAAAATGTCATTAATGTATATAAGAAATAAAAGTGGCCCTAATACAGAACCCTGAGGAACACCACACTTAATTGGAAGCAGTGGGGATTTCCAGGAATCAATTTGAACATATTGAGAGCGAGAGAGGAGGTAGCTATGCATCCAGTTAAAACTACTTACATTCAAAGCTACGTTTATTTAAAGCTACGTATATTCAAGTGAAATAATGAGAAACAGTTGGAGTTTGAGGAGTCAGAGAACAGATTATTGAACTGTCTACTATTCATATAAGCACATCTAGACAGTAAGTTAGAGGTTGATGAGAGCATATTGATGTCTGGATCAAAGTCAGAGTTGTGAAGAAGTTGCTAAGTATCAGGGTCTTCCAAGAACGGATTAAAATATTTAGTTCCCAGATGAGAGCCGTCAAAATTGGCATAAGATTGAAGATCTAACAAAGCAAAATAGAAATCGGTGTCACTATCAAAATGATTAAAAGAAAATATGTCAGAGGCAGCTAGGACAATACCAATCATTATGAGAATTCGTGAAGTCATTATATTCTGAAAGAGAGAGTGGGGTACATTTCAGATGTGTCCATAAGTGACAAATATTGCAAAAGATAGCTTTGTGGTTATTATGAACTCGAAATTTGCATATAGAAAACGGATTTTTCACACACTTTGGCATACAAATAAATAAATTAATTAATTTAAAAAATAAATTAATTTAAAAAATAAATTAATTTAAAAAATAAATTAATATAAAATTAACCTTAAGTGTTAAGTGTTAAGCAAGTTGACTTAACTAATAGCGAATTCAAATACTATTTCCCAGTAAGTACATAGACTATGTATAATATTATCATTTTACGTCACAAACTGCTTTCCATTCAAGTCGTAAAAGAACTTTTGCATTGCATCACAGTTTGTGACGTAAAATCGAGAATAGACCCATGCCTCTCACAGCTCGGTCGTGGGTCCAAATGATTGCTAGTTTTGCGAACTTTACGTATCTTGAAAGTGAAGAATGACCATCGCAGTTAATTTTCCAATTTAAGCAATTGGAAAGGAGAAGCCTGAAAAAATCAGGGCTTCAACGGGATTCGAACCCGTGACCTCCGCGATACCGGTGCGATGCTCTACCAATTGAGCTATGAAGCCACACATTGGGAGCGAGGTCAATTTTAGTGAGTTCATATCTCCCGTGAGGAGCGAAATGATGTGAAGTATATATGAAATCATTCATATGTGAACTGCGGTTGTAGATGAAAGTGAAGAATGATCATCGCAGTTAATTTGAGTTGAAGCCCTGATTTTTTCAGGCTTCTCCTTTCCAATTGCTTAAATTGGAAAATTAACTGCGATGATCATTCTTCACTTTCATCTACAACCGCAGTTCACATATGAATTATTTCATATATACTTCACATCATTTCACTCCTCACGGGAGATATGAACTCACTAAATTGACCTCGCTCCCAATGTGTGGCTTCATAGCTCAATTGGTAGAGCATCGCACCGGTATCGCGGAGGTCACGGGTTCGAATCCCGTTGAAGCCCTGATTTTTTCAGGCTTCTCCTTTCCAATTGCTTAAATTGGAAAATTAACTGCGATGATCATTCTTCACTTTCATCTACAACCGCAGTTCACATATGAAATATTTCATATATACTTCACATCTTTACGTATCTTGTGTGGCACGTAAAAAGCAAAATTTCGAGGCACAGGTGGCGAAATATGTTTGCTTTGGGTGGAGAGATTTATGTTAAAAACGAAAAATATTTGAGTTTAGGTGCACTTTAAGCAATAAGGAAATATACACAATGAATCGAGAAATCAGTTCTTGGGTGCCATAAAGGTAAGTACAGATGTGCGAAAGGAAAGGAAAAAAAAAGATGATTAATATCAGTGCAGTGCAATTCAGTTACTGCTAGAAAAAATTGAGATTGACAGCATTCAATGACAAAGTTGCCAGTCACTGCAAGTAAATAAACATAAGTTCAGACTATTCGCAATACTTAGCTATGATCTCCTGACAATCCTCTAAAGAAGTACAGCGTTCGATGACTGAGCTGTCACCAGAGGGCCGAAAACATATTACTCCATCCACAGTCCAGACTTTGCTGACAATGCCTTCTTCAATATCCTTGTTTAAGTATTTCAGAATTTCGCGGCGATTGATGGTTAAATCCTCTTGAAGGTTGAAAGGACGTTTACGTTCCTTGAGCGCACGGCAGTGAGACATGACCGCAACTTTAGTATTATGCTTAGTAAACCGCACAATAATAGGTCTTGGTTTAGCTCCAGATTTCTTACCTACACGGTGAGATCTGCTTATGTCGTTCGAGGCAACATCCAC
>BLFK01000461.1:348877-363877 GCA_014634185.1 Astreopora myriophthalma
CATTGTCACAGTGTGAGTGGAGCGCTTTGAAGGTGTTGTTTTTTGTTTTTGTTTTGTTTTTGTTTGTTTGTATTTACTAAAATACATACATGCCCACAAAAAATTTTGCTCATTTTGCAGAGGAGCAGGCTTACTATGAACATGACCCGCAAGCACCAAGAAGGAGAGTTGGTGTATTTTTATTTTTTGCATTAAAAGCTACGCAGAGATTTATTGAAACATTGAGGGATGAAGTTAGACAAGGTAATATAAACCCTGAATTCGGGTTGAAAGTACTTTTTAAAAACTGTATTAGTGAGCGCAAAGGAGAGATAATGGATCTCTATTTCAATTATATAAACCTAGTGTGCTCTTTCAAGGTGCCAGTGATAAGGAAATCGGAGATGAGTATGATGCATTTATCGATGATGTCCATGGAGGGATAGCCCAGAGGCATCAAGATATCCAAAGGAGGATGGCCTGGATTACACTGGGCTAAAATTCCCACTTCCTATTTCTGACATTAAGAACTTTGAGGAGCAAAGCAACCTTGCAATAAATGTTTTTGGTTGGGAGGGTACTGAAGTAATAGGCTACAGTCTAAGCACCATGCCATAAGAGGTTCAGTGCATAAATCGTATGTTGTTGCAGAAAGGTGCAAATCTACACTACGTCCACATAGAAAGTTTGAGCAGGCTATTATATAGTCAAAATTGTCACAAAGGCAAATACCACTACTGTGTTAGGTGTCCAAGCAGTTTTTTTCAAAAAAACGTCGAGGAGCATGAAAAGTATTGTAAAGGCATTAACAAGTTTCTAATCGCTGTAAAAATGCAGAGAAGGGAAAACATAATAAAGTTCGTAAATCACCAAAAACAGCAACGAGTGGCCGACGTAATCTATGCCGATTGAGAGGCATTGGTTATAAAGCAAGGAGGCGAAGGAACCAAAACACCCAAAAGACATCAATCCATGAGCCTTGTGGGTTCGCTTACATGGTTGTTCACTGCAACAGAGAAATAGTATCCAAAAAGGTATATCGGGGTAAAGATGCGGTGCAACACTTTCTGAAAAGCATACTGAAGGAAGAGGAAAAAATACGTCTTAGCAAGGCCAGAACCAATTCAGATGAGTAGAAGAAAAAAGGTAGAGCATCGAATGGCATCTGAATGTTACATCTGGGCGAAAAGCCTCTAGAAGGAAGACTATCTAGATTAAAATGGCATACGACCTTGAAACGGAAGAACATTGTGGGCAGTTCCACATGTTATGCTACTTGAGAGCGAGAAACATCAAAGGGAGCTGTCGGTGGTGTAAGGAGGAGGGCAACATTGATGAATGGATGGATAGGTAGACGAAGAAGAAGAAGAACAAGAAGAAGAACAAGAAGGAGGAGGAGGAGGCCACCAAGGACAACTGATGAAATAACGGAGGATGGGTAGGCATAAACCAAGAGGAAGAGGAAGATGAAGAAGGAGAGGAAGAGACAAAAGGGAAGATGTGTAGTTGTCCATGGGGGAAATGGTGTCCATACAAAGATCGAAAACCGCTATGTAAGTCAGACAAGCTATTGGTTGAGGCACAGAAGGACTGCCTTTTCTGTGGCAAACCACTGCGAATAGAGTGGTTCAAAGATGTGTTAAGAGACCATTGTCACATTACAGGCAAGTATCCTTGAGCAGTGCATAGCCCTTGCAATTTGAAGCTGTGCATAAATCCAGAGAAAGAACCAATCCCAGTATTCTTCCACAACCTAAAAAACTACGGTGGTCATCTCATCTTTAGGGAAATAGCCAAGGCAGCATCACTTCCATCGCCAGCAGCATGGCAAAGTGCATATCGTTCAAGTCGGTAACCTGGTTTTCAAAGACACGATGGCCTTTCTTACAGGCCAGAGCCTGGCAAGTGCACTGGAATACATGCCCGAGGACAAGCTCACCCAGACGCTCAAGCATATAGGGAGTGTACCCCTACGAGTACTTGGACGGTTGGGAGCGATTTGAGGAAACATCGTTTCCACCAAAGGAGGCATTCTACAGCAGTCTGAAGGAATCCAACATATCCGATGAGGAGTACAACTGTGTGCAGAAGGTTTGGAAGGCATGTAAAGTCAAAAATCTAGGCTTCTACCATGACTTGTATCTCCTATTGATGTGTTGTCTTTGAAAACTTTCGAGACATCCGTATGGAGAAGTCAGCCGTGACCCAGCACATTACTACAGATTGCCAGGTCTATCGTGGGATGCTTTGATGAAGAACACAGGAGCCCAGCTAGAGCTGCTGACAGACATAGACCAGCACCTGTTCATCGAACGGGATATACGAGGTGGCATTTCGTTGGCAAGGAGGTGCTATGCCAAGGCAAACAACTCCAAAGTGGAGTGCCATGATTCAAAATAGCCAACCACGTGGATCCAATACCTGCATGTGAACAATCTCTACGGCTGGGCAATGAGCCAGCCTCTCCCTGTGGGTGGCTTCTACTGGAGACACACGCCCCCAACCAAAGAGCAAATAATTGCAGAAAAAAAGACGCAAAAGAAGGTTGGATTCTAGAAGTGGACCAGGAATACCCGCCAGAGATTCATGAGGTGCACAATGCATACCCATTGGCTCCCCAGAAAAAAAGCATAGAGAACGAATGGCCAGCAAGAACTGCTCCGCAAACCCGAACAAAGCCTCAAAAAGTCACAAAGCTGCTGCCTACCCTGCAGAACAAGAAAAACTATGTGATCCATTACTGCAACCTGCAGCAGTGCCTATGTCTCAGAATTAAGCTGACAAAGGTACACCGTGTGCTAGAGCTTAACCAGGAAAGTTGGATGAAAGGCTACATAGCGATGAATACGGAATTTCGGGAGCAGGCAAAGAATGACTTTGAGAAAGAGTTCTACAGGTCATGAACAACTCTGTTCGGCAAGACGATGGAGAATCTGGGAAAGCTAACAAAAATCCAGGATGTCCGAAGCAGCAAGGTAGACAAGTTACTAAAGCTGATCACTAGTGCACCATTCTCGAGGTACCGTCTGTTTAACAAAGACCTTGTCGGAGTTCACATGCACAAAAGCAAGCTTGTCTTAGACAAGCCAGTCTACTTGGGAATGACGGTGTTGGAACTTTCCAAGAATCTGATGTACAACTTCTACTAAAAGGTGCATACGGTGGCGGATGGGAGCTGCTATACACACAGACACAGAGAGCCTACTCGTAGAGATTAAGACACACGCAGAGACGCAGACAGCTATGACACGAGCGACTACGTAGTATGCTTGTGGCCAAGGGTGTACCCTATAATGAAAGAGTATGAAAGAGAAGAGTTAAAAGAGTTTTGTTATTCTGAGAAGAAGATCGAAGCCTACAAGAAAAACGTCAAAAAAGGCAAAGGGATGGCAAAGTATGCCCTAAAGCGAATCAAGCACGAATCGTACAAGTAAGTACTCGGCCTAGGCAAGCGGGAGCCCCACAATTCTGTATAACCACCATATCTGGGGCTTGCACATGAACAAGATCTCGTCTCTGCTCGATACAAAGTGCTGGATAGCAGACAATGGAATCCACACAAAATGGCAACTGAGTATTTGGTGGCACAACGAGGAGCTCCTCACCCACAAAGCTGCGCCTGTGTCCATCGTGCATTTAGTACATTACAGGCTGCCCTGGCTTGGTAAACATGCATTCAATTTCACTGTCCCGTTTTCCACCGCCAGTACAGGTACCGAACGCGAACCGGAGAGGGGAGCTTTGTTTCGTTTTCACTGGCAGGTATTTTGTAGTTCGAGGGCTTCAGCGACGCAGCTTTCTGCTTGATAGCCCCTGCGGACTTCTTTCCAATCATTTTAGTGGTTTCATTGTTTATCACAGAAGCAACCTCGGGCAGCCTTTTCACCCAGGCCTTAGAGCACACACCAGGCAACCACATTTCTTCAGTGCACTGGTAGCCAAGCAAGCGCTCAGCCAGAGTGTGGTGAAATCTTTCCACAATTGCTTGGCCGCGATGGATTTTGGGGCGCTGTAGCGGATAAAGGTTTTGTGCTTGCCCATTACCTTTGCGACAGTGCCCATACATTTGCGCCCCTAGTCAACCTGGAGCATTTCAGGCCATTCCAAAGGCCCACGTCGGTAGATTTTAGCAACTGCCTTGGCAACTTCACCCAAGAACTTGTAGGTCAACGCTTCGGCAGCCTTATAGCAAGAGGCCACATCCAGCAAAGTCAAAGCGTATTTGTAAATCTTGCATCCACAGGGAAGCTTGTCGGCCTGATAGATAGATAGATAGTTTGTTATAAAATACTTTGCAAGCAAAGGTTGAATTGCGTATTTAAATCATTTACAATATATAAATTCGTATCAAAATGTTAGGAAATATTAAATGTTAGGAAAGCTAATTAAGGGGGAAAAAGTCGAAAAAAGAAACTTAAGACTTATCGTAATTAATAGAAGAGGCTATTAAAAAGGTGTTCTTGGTTCTATTACTTTTATAGTTCGGTATCGGAAAAGTCCTTGGCCTCTTCAAAAAAAATCGGCTATTGTTATTCTTAGGTGGAAGTAGAGTGTGTAGCTTATGGTCTTTGTCCTTTACAATGTCGTTAAAAAGTGAAACACATAATTTGCGATGGTGTTCTTGGAGAGAGTCTAGCTCCATGTGAGCAAGTGCTTCATTATAATTAAGGCTTGGACAGATTATTGAAAGCGCCCTTTTCTGAATCGTTCCAATTCAATTGTGAGGTACTTGAGTAAAGAGTCACGAAATACAGGAACGGCGTAATCAAGCACAGATCGTATACAAGTGGTATAAAAGAGGCTCAGTTAGTTACAAGGTACTTTGGCTCTTTTTAGCTGGATTAAAAAGTACAGTCTGTTCGAAGCTTTTTTAATGACTTCTTCAATGTGGTGGTTCCAGGATAGATCACTTGAAATAGTAACGCCTCATACCTTTGCACTGTTCACTACTTCTAGGTCTTTACCTCCAACTTTAATTGGATCCAAAACTGGTTCCTGTTTGGCAAAAGATATTCGTAGCTCTTTACATTTGTCGGAGCTAAGTTGAAATATATTTGAGTGAGGCCAATCTTCTACTTGATCCGCGATAAATTGAGCACTACTCGTTTCGCCTTTTAAGATGACCTCTGAGATTGTTGTGTCGTCCACAAACTTCCATACACTGTCACCGCCGAGAAAAAGATCATTGATCATAATAACAAATAACCACGGCCCTAGTTTTGTTCCTTGGGGAACTCCCGATGGAACAGAGCCCCACTCAGAGTAGCGGTTTTCGGCCGGCAATGTTCTTTGCAAGCGGTTGCTAAGAAAGTTAAGGATCCAATTGATGACACTTTTGGGGATCTCTAAATTGCAGAGTTTGCTGACGAGAAGACTGTGATCTATAAGGGCAAAGGCTTTTCGATAGTCAAAAAGAATTGCCCTGACAGTAGCTCCATTTCCATCTGTGCTTGTGGCCCAATTGTGTATCATACTCAGTAAGGCAGTAGTTGTAGAAGATTTAGGTACTGCTCCATACTGGTTAGTATCAAGAACTTTCAAAGCAGCTGGTTTAACAAAGTCACACACGATAATTTCCTCGGCAACTTTGGACAGGCAAGGTGTTAGTGAGATAGGGCGCAGATCTTTCTTAAGGTCTTCTACAGCTTGTTTCTTGAGGAGTGGCGTAACATCAGCGCATTTCCATATGTTAGGTAATTGTTGTTCTTGGAACGACTTGTTGATGGTCGTAGTAACAGGTATGGCGAGAAGGTCTGCATGTTCCTTTAATTTCCAGTTTGAGATACCATCTGGACCGGAGGCCTTTGCTGGATTAAGGTGTGAAAGTAGTTTGAAGATTCTTTCTTCCGATACCACTGGATACGTTGAGTTGTCTTCCAGTGGTAAAAGTGATAGTGGGGTGGCAAGTCTGTAATCATCTAAGGGTTCCAAGAAGGCCTTGTTTATAACATTTGCAATGTCGATGGCTGGCCGGCCTACAACCTCATCCGCCTTGATCTTGCTGAGTAAGTCTCCTGTGCGAGTGCTCATACCGCTAATTCGCTTGACCTCTTTCCACCAAGCTTTGGGGTGTTCGCCTTTTACCTTTAGTATTTTGGACTCATAATATTTGCCTTTGCAAGATTTCCTCTCGCGGTTGACTGCGTTCCTGTAAGATTTAAACGAGTGAGAATTTGCTCCATTCTGGTGAAAGGCCTCCTGTCTCTTACGGATAAGAGACTTTAATTTCGGTGACATCCAGGGAACGTGGGCTGAGATGGCGCGAACTATCTTGAAGGGCATGAGCAAGTAGAGATCAGTCTGAATTACTTCTTGGATAACGTTCATTAAGTCCTCACACGTTTCGAGGGAGTTAAATAACAGAGGCCAGTCTGTAGCTGACAGGTAACGACCCAAAGCAGTCTTGCAGCTTGGTCTAGAGTCTCGTCTATAGGTGACATTCCTAGTATTGGACTTTTTTGGCCTTTCCATCGGTGAGACCATGATGGTGTTGTGGTCGGAAAGTACAAATGGAGGGAGTGATGATGGAGTTTCATAGTATTTATCAAGGTTGGTTGGTTAAGACCAAGTCAAGTATAGAGTCTTTACGCGTTGGAGAATGGATAATTTGCTTCAGACGGTAATACTTTTTAATCAGTGTAGTATGCACGGGGTGGGTGTGGAGATGTTATACTGAGGTCAAGGCACATACTTGGGTGCAGGCAAGTAAATTTGCCAAAGCACCTGCCAAATCAAGCATTTTTTGCATCCATTTCAGAAACCTTGGCAGCCGAGGTGAGCTTTTTCACTGCGGTGAGTCCTTTCCACTATCCTTTGGGGCTTCAGTAGACTAGAGCGAGTTTGTTGTCCATATATTAGTATGCAGAGACTCGGGCAACCAGTCAATCAAGTAGTGTAGGAATGGTAAGGTTTTGTAGAGCAAGACGGCTGTCAGCACACCGGGGAGAAATTTAATGAACACAAGCACAGGATCTGCCATGTATATTAAGTATTTCTTTCTATTCTTCATAGCAGGGAGGTGGATCAAAAGCGTCGGTGGGAGTGGGTTTTTCGCCAATTTCACACCCCGGCTCGGCGGGATCGAAGTTGAGGTCGTCTTCCTCTTCCTCTTCTTTTTGTGCAATATGGAAAAGAACCTTCGAAACATTATAAAAAGTGAACTGAAGAAATGATCCTCACACTTTCTGGACAATTTAAGCAATTGTCTCTTATGTGCACTTGAAAAATTCAAGTGACTCCAACGGGATTCGAACCCACGACCTCTGCGATGCCGATGCAGTGCTCTTACCAACTGAGCTATGAAGCCACACAGTTGAGAGCAGGTCAATTTGTTGGGCTCATGCGTGTTTTCCCGTGAAAGGAATAGTGAATGAAAGAAATGATTATGAAGTGTGGATATAGACATGAACTGAAGAAATGATCCTCACACTTTCTGGACAATTTAAGCAATTGTTCATAATCATTTCTTTCATTCACTATTCCTTTCACGGGAAAACACGCATGAGCCCAACAAATTGACCTGCTCTCAACTGTGTGGCTTCATAGCTCAGTTGGTAAGAGCACTGCACCGGCATCGCAGAGGTCGTGGGTTCGAATCCCGTTGGAGTCACTTGAATTTTTCAAGTGCACATAAGAGACAATTGCTTAAATTGTCCAGAAAGTGAGGATCATTTCTTCAGTTCATGTCTATACCCACACTTCATAATCATTTCTTTCATTCACTATTTCTTTCACGGGAAAACACGCATGAGCCCAACAAATTGACCTGCTCTCAACTGTGTGGCTTCATAGCTCAGTTGGTAAGAGCACTGCACCGGCATCGCAGAGGTCGTGGGTTCGAATCCCGTTGTAGTCACTTGAATTTTTCAAGTGCACATAAGAGACAATTGCTTAAATTGTCCAGAAAGTGTGAGGATCATTTCTTCAGTTCATGTCTATACCCACACTTCATAATCATTTCTTTCATTCACTATTATAAAAAGTGTAAGAAACCCTCAGAGTCAAATCCCACCAAACAGAGGCTGTGCCCACAAAAAATGCGGCGCCAGCAGCCGACTGTATTAGGTAATCATATTTCGGCATATATAAAAAAATTTAAAAGGCAACCAAGGAGAGCTTTTTCCAGTATCCTTTGGGACTGTAGTAGACGCGAGCGAGTTTGGAGTCCATATATTCGGTTGACACTCGGGATCAAAGTCCATCACAAAGTGAAAAAGTTTGAAAACTTCTAGATTAGATTGGCTGTAGGCACATTGATGATAACTTTGAGGAAACAAGCGCATGGTCCGCCATATGTAATATATTATTTTTTTTATTCTTCATAGCAGGGAGGTGGATCAAAATGGTAGTCAGGTGGCTTGGGTTTTTCACCGATTTCACACCCCGGCTCGTCTGGATCAAAGTCGAGGTCGAGGTAGTCTGCTTCCTCTTAGCGTTCTGTGCGTTCTGTGTGTGCTTTGGTAAACCGTCATATAGGTACCCAAGCTTTCTCTACTTGGGAAGCTGAAAGAGCTTCATGTTGGCGTTCACATAGGTGTAGCAATCTGGAAATCCCAACACGAAAAACTTCAATGAGCTACATGTATATTTTAAAAATCTACACGTAAAGCCAGCATGGCGAACTTCGGACAACCAAAGAAAACAGACGGTTTGCTTTGGTAAAACACCTTCTGGCCCGG
Organism: Astreopora myriophthalma; assembly: GCA_014634185.1. Taxonomy (NCBI): domain Eukaryota; kingdom Metazoa; phylum Cnidaria; class Anthozoa; order Scleractinia; family Acroporidae; genus Astreopora; species Astreopora myriophthalma. Next base: position 357,535 of record BLFK01000461.1, read on the forward strand.
GGATAATCAAATCGGACCTCGATGGCAAGGAAACAACGTCCACTACAAAAGAGGCAAATCTAGAAAGAAGATACTTCAACAGAGGGCAGAAGAAGGCACACGGCCATTCAGGAACGATAAGAGTACCAACGGCGCAACACTCACGCGCGTGTCTAATCACATCCATGACCAAGGAAACAGAAGGACAAAGCCAATTATTCTCTCCTCGCCAATACAGGGAAAAAGCATCGACGGCGCTACAGCCAGGAGACATGAACCTAGAATTAAATCTCGGAACCTTAGCATTGTAGGGACCGGAAATCCAACTGAGCGAGAACCTCCGGATTCAGAGACCAGTCATCCTTATCAATGAAACGACTAAGAAGATTGGCTCTGAGATTGGCTTCCCGAGGGATCCACTGAGCATTGATCTGAATGTCGTTCTCTAAGCATAGCTGGAAAACATCACGTGCTAACGACTGAAGGTGTTGCTTGGGGCTGCCAAAAGATACAATTCTGCAAGCGTTCTCATTATCAGAGAAAACTTTGATTTTCTTATGCCTCAATGAAACAACATGCACTTGAATAACATAGAACATGGCCTTGAGCTCCCGAAAATCGAACTTTGCTGGCTCTCGAACGGAGTAAACATGCCACTCACAGTCTGATCATTGAACCTAACTTGGAAGCCACCAAAAGCGTAGTCGCTGGCATCGCAGAAAATAACTGCTCAGGTGGAAAACTTCAGCTGAATCCCGTAACCGTTAAAGGCCTCGATATTCAGAAACCAAAAACGCAACTCCATCAACAGAGGAAACGAACAATCCCAGCCAGACCACGATTGGATAGTGGAATGAATTTGTCCGGTAAACAGCCTAGCAATAGGACCGACTGCTAAAAACGAGTTCATGAAACCGGCCACCCGAGCGAGATCTCTAAAAGTAACGGAATGTGACGAAATAATGAAATTGAGATTGCTCTTAAGTTTGGCGATTTTCTTAGGAGGAACTCGAAGCTGCATCACTCCCCCAATTGCATAGCCTCCAACTTTGACTTCTCCTTGTTCAATTTTAAGCCACTCAATTTCAAGTCCTTCTAATGCACCAAACTAGCCGCAGTCGCAGAAACCCTCTCCGGAAGCCCCAAGATACCGCCGTCCAAATAAACAAAGCAACAATGGCTCATCGAACGCCAACCCCTAACTAAAGGCCTTAGCAACTTCGTAAAACAAAAACAAGCAGAGCTCAAACCAAATGGAAGGACCTTGAAGGTGAAAAACGAACCTTGCCACTGAAGGGCTAGGAAAAGCCCAAGACCTTCTGACGCCCAATAAAAATATCCACATGATGGTACCCCGACTCAAGATCCCAGGTGAAACACCAAAACTTCTGCTCAAAAACTTTGGAAAGACTACGCAAATCCTCGTACTTAAACGAATGCTTGAAAAGGCATGGGTTAACGTGTCAGAGGTCAATGACCAGCCTTAAATTTTTACCCTCTGCTACATACAGCGGATTCACACAGTAAGGCGGCTCAATGCAACCAGCAACCAACAGCTTGGAAATAGTTTCCTCGATGTAGCTGGGATGCAGCTCGGCAGAACGATTATTTCTCATAAAGCACGGATCAGGAACTCTAGTGAAAGGCAAGTTATAACCCTCACATATCACATCAAGCACAAAACGAGGGGCACTAATGGCAGACTTCCAATAACTAACGCACTGTTTCAGGCAGCCTTTCACTCCAGAGGAGCCTTCGATAAACTCAGCCCCAGTACTCAAATAATCGATAGTGAACGGGTACTGCTCAGTTTCCACAATGTCCACATTAATGTCAGGAACAGTGCCCTTACATAGTCATCCCCGGCTAGGCGGACAGTCTGAAGATGAAGAACCGGACACTGACTTAAGACAATTTCGCATCAAATGGCCGAACTCCCAACACTGAAAACATGGCGAGGTAACATGGCGAGAGAAAAAACTAAGAACAAACCACTCAAATACTCACTAAACAGAAACCCAAGAGACTGCATACCATAACTCAGCAACACCCATCCCGTTACGACAGCTACTAATGAACAGATCCCAAAACGTGCACAATACTAATATGTGCTAAACTTCGTGCCATTGTGCCATTTCCTGTCACCAGCCTTCCCTTATTTTATAGCGTATAGCACTTCAGGTGAAAAAATCAATTTTGGTGGCATTTGCAATTTTCATGTGCAAATTCCCCCAAATTTGTTTTTTACTGCTCAAGACACTTCAGGAACCACAAAATAATTATAAATACTGTAATAATTATAAGATATCCTATACTTGATTGACACGCAATCTTGTACAGCGGCGTAAATTTGAGAAATTAAACGAGACTCACCTGTAAGTTGAAGTTTGATTGAAATTCTACCGATTTACAGAATGCCGGAGGATCACAAGAGATAGCTTGGGCATGCACGAAGACTCAGTACACGTGGCATCGACAGTATAGTACACCTTTTGCTGTTCATTTACGCAAAATATACATTCATTTACGTCACAAGTTGAAACTATGCGGCAGATATACGTTCATTAGCACTTCCATGAACTTCATTAACGCGAACGAACTTTCAATAACGCTATTTGCGTGTGTACTAACATTCAGTAGCATCAACGGATGAACAATTGCACCTTTGGACAATCAAAGGTAACAAATATACTTTCAATCTCGCGCAATGGTTAATCATTAACACCAATAGAAAATCAATTGCATAGTAGGACAATCAATGGCGTATTAGAGACGTACAATAATTCAATTTGCATAGAGACGCACAATCAATTGCACCTTCATACAATCGTTTATTCGAAATGGTCAATCATTAACGTTAACTGACAAACGTTGGTATTTTTCTAACAAACAATTGGAAGGGAAAAAATATGCATTATTTTTCACATGGCTCGTTTTCCTTTGTTTTTCAAGGCTGATTATTTAGAATAAACCCCGCTAATTAACAACTGTCTGAAAAGCTGGGGCAGCTTTGATTGTAACAGGGGAGTGCGGGGCTGATATTTTAATAACCCCCTAGGGGATTATTAAAGTTGATAATCCCCTAGGTGAATATTACAGTAATATTCCCCTCACACACACCCACATGCCTTCCATTTCACGCACTGACAAACAAAACAACGACTTTACTTCAACAGCGTTGCATTTATTTTACTTAGAATACACATTCATATTATTACATTTTAAATACTACAGAGCAGTTGCTCAAATTGAAAACATTACACTTGCTTTGGGGTAACTCGGCGTTTGATTTCTCAGCTTCTGGATCTAACTTACCTTTTTTCCTTTCTGATTCTTCCAGAGAAGTACTCTTGTTCCCTTGTAAAACATCCGAAACGGACTCTTTCTCTTTGGCGCTTACCCTTTGGTAAGTGTGCAGTGAATCAAGACTTTTATGCCCTGTTCTTTCCATAATTAGTTTATCTGGCACAACCATTGATAATCCTAAGGAACAAGTGGTTGCCCTTAACGAATGGTTCGTTCTGTACCCTCCAATTTCTGCATTTTTACATAAATCCGCAACAACATTACGAAGGGTATTTTTCCCAATAGGAATTTTAGTGTACCATGTATTACTTTCTAATTTCACATCTTTCTTAGGTGTTAAGTAGAAGACTTCATCTTTCTTACAATCTCGGGGACATTTTGAAATATACTTATTATACAATCTAACAACACCTTTCCGGTTTCTCCACATTTTCGTGCTGTTCTACTACTTTCGGAGTTATTTTTCTGTGCTTTAGCCCACCTCCATGGTTCTTTTCTCCGTGTGATCTATACTGCAATCGTGTGCGCTCGATGTCATCACCCTCGATAACTGTCAGCTGTTCAAATGTCAAGTTCCTATGCTCTTCACCACTTCTCAAGGCAAAAAATTTTCCAAACAAGAACACTAGAGTGTGAAGAAGGCTTTTTGGATCCTGATCTCCTAACACGCCCTTCTCCCACAGAACGTCCTCCTCGTGTGGCGCGATTGGTTCAGCCTGTTTCCTTACTACCCCGACACCCTTTCTAGTAAGCCTTTTCATTTCCGAGTCAATAGCATCCTGGAAGAGCTTGTAATCAGGTATCTCGTAGATGCCGTTGGATCCCCACGCACATTTGATACAACGTCTTTGGAGGATACGGGTCACCACCTTTCTAGCGAACATCGTACACAAATTTGCCAAGCCAAAAGCACAGTTTTAAATCACAAACTATATGTAGCACTTCGGCTGAGGGTACTAGGGAAAACAGGTCAGCAGAATTCTGAGGCAACTCATTTCGTTCGGCTGCCCACTCATTCCAGACATTCAAACACCAGAAGTTTACTTTTTTAGTGTTCTTTGGGATTCTCTCACTGTTCCTGGCCAGCAACTCTTTGTCATCCACAACTATGATATCCCTCTTCGACGCTTTCTTCTTGCTTGCTTTAGTCTCTTTTTCAACACTGCCGACTGAAACTTCTTAATGCTCGTTCGAGTGGTCAAAACTGAACAACCCTTTTGTCGCCTCCTCAACATTAAACTGAGCGTTTCTGTAGTCCACTTGCCGATTGTTCGAAGATACAAATTTCACAAACTCATTGCCTCGATTTGAAGAGCCATTAAAGCTACTTTGTGTGAGGAAAAGTTCTTCCTCAGAGTCACTCGTTTCTGCCATCCTTGCAGTACAGTGTGAAAAAATGAAGTAATTGTAAAGCTCTCAGTATTTTTGGACAACGTCCAAATCCCAGAGCTATTTTCCCAATCTTAAATGTATTGTAAAGCTTCTTTAGTATGCATATGGTTGTTTTGGTCGGTAAACCAAAAGCAAAAAAATAACGTCTATAGGGATACTCACCGTTACGACACCTATTGTTATTAATGTCCCAACCAGAGATCTATTGCTTATTGAGACAAAGGGTTCTTTTGTTTTACGGTGAGCAAATTTGAATAACAAAACAAATTGCTCATCAATGTTTGTAAACAGTGAATACAGCTATTATGCTGTTTTACAATGGTAAACCCCACTGCGTTTTTTCGCAACTATTGTTCTATTGTCAAGTGTATACACGGAAAACTATTTGTTTGTTTGTTTTGTCAGTGTACGTCTGTCAAAACAACGAACAAAATCATGTCACGGTTGATACCTTGCCCATGTGATACCTCGCCCACGTGAAAAATAAGCCAGTTATTTTGAGGCACCTCGTGGATATGTGATTTATTCACCTCGGGCGCAATAAATCACATATCCCCTCGTTGCCTCAAAATAACCCTTATACTTATTGTCATTCATTGCAGTTACAGGTATTTTAAAATACTGAACAAAAATACAAGAGTATGTACATTATCATTTCAATTTTGTTATTTTTTGCACAATCTTTTGCTGAAGGAGATATAAAATGAAAAACATTTTACATGTACAGTACTGTAATAAACAGAGTACGCTGTCTGAACAAGTAGACGCATTGGAGACGGAAGGAACCGAAGAAAATTATGCCACCAAGAAACAGAATCTTACTTGAACAGCGACAAAGAATCATGCGAGCCTTCGAAGATTATTTGACGGTTGCCGCTACTATCGGAGTGAACCGATCAACGGCAAGAAGTATCGTTGCACGATACTTGCGAGAGATAAGGATCGCGGAGAGATCACGAGGAGGAGCAAATCATGTTCGAGTAGATGATGAAATGAGGAATTGCCTGAATGACATTTTAAACGAAAATTGCCTGCTAACACTAGCACAGAAGCCTGGTAACACTAGCACAGTAGCCCAAGAATTGAGACAGCATCTTCTAAGAAAACCGGCAATCCATGACCGCACAGTAACAAGAATACTTGAAGGTATGTTGTATCGTGTAAAATTGGCAAGGCCACTCCTAGCTGATCGAAACCGCCCTGATGTCCTGCAAAATATGCATCATGCTGTAGTGAATCATAGTATATTTGTAGACGAGTGTGGATACGTGTGGCGTAAACCCCAAAAATTCCCTTGATGATAACGAAGAAACAAAAGCTGACAATAACGCCGAAATTAACAATAACTGAATACATATACCCCTTCCCACAATCTCGCAACACTCCATCATAAATTACAACAGCTAGTGTTTATTAAGTATGTAGAAAAAAAACACTCGAAATTAACAATATTAACATTAATTAAGTAAACTAATTTAAAGTACAAGTATAACAGTTACTACAAATTCAACTAAACCTTATATAAAACTAATATGAAAGTGAAGAATGATCATTGCAGTTAATTTTACAATTTAAGCAATTGGAAAGGAGAAGCCTGAAAAAATCAGGGCTTCAACGGGATTCGAACCCGTGACCTCCGCGATACCGGTGCGATGCTCTACCAATT
>BLFK01000461.1:368877-371377 GCA_014634185.1 Astreopora myriophthalma
AAATTGATCAACACCCAATGGCGACAATAATGTCCCATGCAGAAGCTTTCACCAATTTTTACAAGGGGAATGTCACCATAAAGTATTCGGCTGTGGCACTTTTACGTCACTTAGCCAATTCTTCAAAACTAGTTTAACTAGATCTAGGTTGGCAAGATGTGTTGAGAGAGATCAATTTTTTGGGAAAAACTGTGTGTTCAAATTTAGAGTACTTGCTCTTTGACAACTGCAAAAATTTGAATGCATATAGTGTCATTCAGGTAGTAAAGCTGTCGTCTAAACTTAAAATGCTGTCTTTAAATGGCTAAGCCCTTTCGCCAGATAATGTTCAAGTTATCGCTCATTTACAGCTATCCAGGCTTTTTAGTATAGGTGTAACAGGTGCAGTGTTGTCTGTAGAAACTGCCGAAATATTCTTTCAAAATCACCCAAGTCTACTATTTTTACAGCTTTCAAACCGTACTATTGACAAGCCAGGTTTTAGGAGGCTGGGTGCACGATACGATGTTAGCATTTTTTTAATTTAAAGTGCTACTATGACGAAAAAATCACTTGTCGTTTTTCTTCACATTTCGAAAATAATTGTGTTGAACGCTCAGCAGGTGAATTTTTTTGCAGTAATTTCGAGAGGAAGACTGTTTATTTTAACTGCATTTTTTGATTTAACTGTCCGCCATTACTTGGTGCGGTTCCGACCGATAAGCCCTCAGAGAGCTGGATCGAGGAGAGAGTGACGTCATTTACTCACCAGCTTAAAAGTGGAGTGTGTGATTGCGGCTTATTTAGTATGCAGCACGGGAGTTTTTTGCTTTCAGATTTTCAAATCCGTGTTCTGCATACTAATTAAGCCGCATTCACACACTGCATTTTTAAGCTAGTGAGTAAATGACGTCACTCTCTCCTCGATCCAGCTCTCTGAGGGCTTATCGGTCGGAACCGCCCCACGTAATGGCGGACCGTTAATTCAAAAAATTCCTGTCAAAATAAATAGTCTTCCTCTTGAAATAATTGCATAAAATCTCGCATACCGAGTTTTCGGCACAAGTACTTCGAAATGTGAAGAAAAACGAAAAGTGATTTTTGATCGTAGTAGCACTTTAATAAGCTATATATTGTGTATGCAATTATTGTTATCAGATATTTAGGGCATGTTTTGTAGTAGCTGTGATTAAAATAATCATGTATAATAGAAGAACTACCTTATATGTACTCTTTTATTGTTTTATAATAAAAAATACATCAATTATTATCTTAGTTCCTTTTTACGAAAAAGACATTTCGAATGCGTCCAAAATTAACGTTATTTTTTGCATTTTTGATATTGTAGTTGTACACAATTCCACACCAAGTAATGCTGCGACCATGGAGTTGTCAAGTAAATGCATTGACCCTGTAGGTAAATCTCATCAACTACGTGACTTTAGTTTCCCTAATAAGAAGATCGGACAATGGAATCGCTCATTTAAAGCGAACTGGTTTAACAATTTTCCATGGTTGCATTATGTCGAAGAAAGTGATTCTGTCATTTGTTACGTCTGTGCTCATCAAAATAAATAAAGCAACCTTTCAACTGCAAAAAACAAAGAATTTACTTTCATCAAGGGTGGTTATTCAAATTGGAAAAATGCTATAGCCCGCTTTCAAGAGCACCAGAAGTCCAATTGTCACATTTTGGCATGTGAGCACCAAGTTGGCGTTATAGCGTCAAGTGGAAACATAATTGGGATGTGTAGCAATGCAGCCGACACGACCATGAAACAAAACCGTACATGTTTCTTAAAAATAATTGAGAGCGTCCGATTTCTTGCCCGGCAGGGCCTTGCTATTCAAGGACACACAGATGCTGAATCCAATTTTAACCAGCTCCTTAAATTGAGAGCTAATGATGTACCGTTGCTTACTGATTGGCTTCAGCGAAAAAATGGCAAGTACATCTCTCATGACATACAGAACGAGCTGGTGTCAATCATGGCAGACATTGTATCGAGACAAGTAGTTAGTAGCTGAGACAACTCCTTTGTTTCAATCCTTTGTGATGAATGCACAGATGTCAGTAATAAGAAACAATTGACACTCTGTGTTAGATGGATTGACAAAGAACTAGAAGCGCATGAAGATTTCCTAGGGTTCGTGAACATTCCAAATATTCGTGCAGACACTATTGAAGCAGTCATTAAAGACGTGTTCATAAGGCTTGGGTTATCTTTTAGGAACTGCCGAGGGCAATGCTATGATGGCGCCAGTAACATGCTTGGTAGTAAATCTGGCGTAGCAACTAGAATTTTACAGATGCAGCCCAAAGCCCATCCCACTCACTGCCATGGCCACTCACTAAGTCTTGGTACAAAAGATGTCACCAAAGCCTCTAAAATATTATGAAACACCATGGATACTGCAAAAGAGATTACAACACTAATCAAGTATTCCCCAAAACGTGAATGCAGTCTCGGACAAATCAAGGAAAATTTGGAGCAAGAAGATGAAAGCGACTCTGCTGCTT
>BLFK01000461.1:377550-387550 GCA_014634185.1 Astreopora myriophthalma
CATATAAAAGCAAGCAAGGCGTGGTGAACGTTGAATAGGAAACTGCTGACGAAACTAAGAAGTTTGTGAAGGAAGGATCGAAGGAAGGGCGTAAAGGCTGGAAGCAAGAGGTAAAATTCACTGCTGAGAACCATTGGCAGGAAGCGGCCAGAATTCATAGACAGAACTCCTTTGTCTTCGCCGCGGACTGAAGAGTGATAGAGACTCGTTGAAAGAGCTTCGAAGTCGTGGAAGCTTCAAAAGGTAACGAAGAGACGAGACGAAGCTACACGTGAGAGAGCTGAAAGTTGAGCACGGAGAGGGGAAGTTAAGTAAGAGAGTTTTAAAAGGGAGACTGGAGGATTCGAAGGCGAGCGAATTTGGTTGATGGTCGATGGTCGTTTGTTTGAAAGTCGGTTTGGCAACAAGATTCAAGGAATTAGAAGAAGGAACTGAACTGTTAATATTGTAAATATTTAGTGTAAATAGTACATTAGTTTTATATAAGGTTTAGTTGCATTTATAGTAGTCATACTTGTAGTTAAATTAGTTTCTAAATTAAAATCATCCGTACTTTTTTTTAAATTGATGTTGGTGAGTCGTGTGTTTGTGGGAAGGGGTTTGTGTAAGTTTTTTTTGTTCTACGTTTTGTTCTACGTTTCCTGGGTCATCCGGACCCACGTCACACCATGATAGCTAAGCCAATGAAAAGTCTTGAATTGCATTATACAATTTATACACTTTCCCTTTGGCGTTGTTGGCTTCATATATTATGGGGTGATAATTTGTACAATATGCCAAAAATATGAATGTACATCCAAGCATAGGCATATACAATCTATTGATCTGGTCAAAGAATCTTCACCAACATTTCTGGTTGTATACTCTTCAGAATATCGAGATCGCTTTTTTTTGTTGGCACCACAATTGGTTAGTTATTTTTACTGGTGCAACTATATATAATATATATCTGACTGAATTTGCAAGAACACGCCTGCTAACTTTTTCGCTTGAGCACCGGCGCAGCCTGTGTTTAAGCCTCTGCTGTGGCCGGAACTTGGTGGCCGGAATTGGTGTTTTGGGGTTGCCAGGGGAAAGGGAGATAAGGGATGAAAAAAATAGGCCTCTTACTGCTTTTCAATTTCAGCCATAGTGAGAGTAGGCAGAAAGTGATGACTATTTCCACAGGACACTATTACACCAATGACTGGTTGACTGTGAGCTCAACATAGGTGACATACGAGGTAGCCAAGGGGGGGTCACTCATTATTCCAAGGAGAACTATTGCAAACAAGAAACAAAAAATAGTGGACAATTTGTGAGTCGCCATGTTTTTAAGAATCCAGTCAGATATATATGTATATATAGTCGTGTATTGGTATTTAACATGAGCGTGACAACCCCCTCTTCTCCCCATTATTCCATGGGGTTTCTTTGCTTATTAGCAGATATTTGCAAACCTAAGAAATCTGCTCAATTCATAATACATCTTTATCTGTGCTTTTGTTTTTGGTGGTTCTAGCTTTTTAAACTATTTCCTCAATCCAACAGAACAAGGCCCTATTATATTTGGGAAAAACTTTGTAAAATACCCTCTTTCTTTTTGAATATTTTTTGAAATCGTTAACTAGACTGAAAATATAACGGTCATAGCTCCAGCCACGATATTTAAAAATATCTTCCCCTCAAAAAATCAATTAATCGATTTCTAACCATTTTTATTGCTTGCCTGTTGTTTATCTTTGGTGTATATCTTTCATCTTTTATTTACTCCGTAGACTCCCTTAACCATGCCACATTATCTACATTCGTTAAAATACAGCTGCTTGTTTAACCTCATACATTTCTGTGACAATTTTCACATCATCTTGAAAACATTTTCGTTGTTTTCGTTGTATAGGTCATTTGCACAAAAAATACACTTACTTTTTTCGGGTTGTGGATACACTAGTAGGATTTTGAATTTTTTCCATATGCCTTCGCATGGGATTGGGCAATAGCAAGTGACCATTTTTTTGATACAAAGGGAAAGTTGTCTACAGCAGACTATCTACACAGGAATGTTGCACGTTTGGGGGCTTTAGTGGACTCCATTCACATTGTGACACACCTGGCGTGCCCTTCCAAAATCGTTAGGACACAATACCCATGGAGGTTTCAGGTCACCCTTCTATAATCGTATTTAGTCACCTCCCGAACAGGGGTGATGGAGATGGTCTAAATACGATTCTGGAGGATGGCCCAAAACCCCCATGGGTATTGTGTGTCTCCTGTTCCTGGGATTATTTGGAAAAATGTCTTCCAAAAAAAGGGTTTCCAGAGAGGAGAGTCAGCTAGCACCCTCCTGTAGCCTTAAGAACCTGTTACAAAACTTTGAAGTGTGGCCAAGATGCATCAAAGTAATATTGAGAAAGAGTAACTACATTTCTGAATTGTCTGCCAAAAGGGTTTTGACAAAAAAAACCCTTTCCGCACTCATTGCAGCATAACAGAGAAAAAATCTCTCTGGTCTCCCTCAAGCTACCAGGCTCGGGTCTTGAATGACAATGACAATTCATCAAATTCGTGACAGTCGCAACTGGATACTGTCTTTTGGATAACCATCTTTGCTATTTTCACTCGCCCACCAGCTGTGATGTTTAAAAAGTCTGTCCAGGATTTTTTTTTTTGTAATTTAAAACTTTTTATTATTTTTTAAGACCTAAACAATACATACAACGATTATGAATTACTAAAATACAAAACACACTATTAATTACAATATAAAAACGAAATAAACTACTAATTACAACTCAGTAAATAACAACTACAAGATAACACTACTACATTAACACTCTTACAATACATTGAACAACAACAATAACAAAAATAATAACAACAATAATAATTATTATTATCATCATCATTATCAAAGAATAATAATAAAAGTCATGAGAGGGACACATGGAGAACACCCACACTACAAGCCCATATATGGCAAAAGCTTTTCCCATTTCTTGGTATGTTTAGTTAGTTGTTCCGCCTACTTGCTATCTTTTTCTCCACTTGGTACACAGCTTTAATCTTGGCCTTATAAACTCTTAAAATCGGATGCACACTATTTAACTTACATCTATAAATATACAATTTAGCTGTCAATATCAGATGATTGAGAATAATTGAGAATTGAGAATAAAGTCATCTCCTATATTGAACATTCCAAACAAAATATCTATTATTGTGAAGGATTGTATGTTAATGTTACAATTACTAAGCCAAGAACAAAAAGCTTCCCAAAAAGTCTTCGTCACATTGCAGTAAAAAATAGATGTTCAATGGATTCAATTTCTCGTTTGCAAAATGTACATAAAGGCGAATCAATAGTTTTTAACCTAAACATCTTTTCATTTGTAAAGACTATATTATTCAATATTTTATATTGGAGTTCACGAATTTTAGTTTCAATCGTAACTGTAAACGGTAAGGAGTATATTTTGCTCCAATCAATGTGAAACTGGGGAAACTTTTCCAGAAATTTCCTTTGAGCTGTGGGAGGAGCTTGTTTTCTGCTTTTAAAAGCAGTGTAAAGCAGTTTTCCAACTTTAAATAAATTGTGTCACCGATGTGTGAGGGTGAGAGATGTTGTGCACTTTGTCTAATAATCTGCCTCCATTCACGAGGGATTGCATCGACAATTCCCATTAATTTAAAACGCTCTAATGGAGAAAGATTTGCATTTAACATATTTGCACCCTTTAGAAAGACTCCCACATCAGACAGGAGATCCCCGACTGTAATAATTACTTTAGAATAGAAATGTTTTTCGAAGGTTGATAGCTTTTGAACAGTTATGTGTTTATTATTCCAAATACCTTGACTCACGACATCTCTATCCGTAATTACAGGAGATTCATAGTACCGACCAGGCATTGACAGTCTTTATAAAATGCTGGAAGGTAGACAAGCAACTTTCTTGTATCAAAATTACACTTAAGAATGAAATTTCCACCTATTGGAGAAAGAAAGTAGTCTAGTATTGTCTTCCAAAAACTGTTGTTTTCTTCATCTAGAAATCTTTTTTAAAAATATCACCCTCTGAGCTGGAATCATCGATCGAATGTCTAGCATCCTAAGTCCATCATCTTCGATGTCGTTGATGAGAGCGTAACGCTTGATTTTATCATTACCTTTCCAAATGAAACGATAAATCAAACTGTTGACCTATTTAACCAGATCTTCTGAAACTACAATTAAAGCCGCTTTACTCAAAAAGTTCGGTAGAATAAAGGATTTAACGACCTGAATTCTTCTTAGTAGTGTAAGCCCTCTCCACTTCCACATGTTCAATATATCTTTGATAGACTTAAGAACTGAGTCAAAGTTGGCTCTCATCCTTGATGCTGTATGATAATCAAATACAATTCCCAGGGTTTTAATTGATTTTCGTATTTTATGAGAAAACTTAGTTGGATCTAGATGATGTCTGCCAATGGCAAAGATGTCCGTTTTATCATCATTAACTCTAAGGTTGGAGAATTTATAAAAAACCTGCAGAGTTGCCAATAAACGATGATATGATGCAATATCTCTGAGAAAGCAAGTCATATCGTCAGCAAAAAGTGTTAATTTAATTTCTTCCTCATTGATTAAAATACCTTTAATTCCCTTATCATCCCGAATTCTGCAAGCAAGCACTTCAATGGCCAAAATAAATAACAAAGGTGAAAAGGGATCGTCCTGCCTAACGCCACAACGAATATCAAACAAATCAGTAGTAAAACCATTATTTAAGACACAACTTGATACGTTAGTGTGGAAGGTTTTGATCCACTTTATAAAGTGCGTTCCGAAGTTGAATTTTTCCAAGATTTTAAGATTTAAAATGAATAATTTTCAAATGAATAAGCTCAGGTAAAAACAATTCTAACTTTCTTGCAATCGCCTTTGATGCGATTTAAACATTGACATTAATCAGTGAGATCGGTCTCCAATTTTTGATAAAACGTCTCTCTTTGTCTTTCTTCTCCGACAACGTAATCATGGCTTGTCTTTGCGAATTTGACAGTTGTCCGTGTTCGTGAGCGAAATTCAAGGCATTGACGAGACATTTCTCTATGAGAGGCCAGAAGCCAAGATAGAACTCCACAGTTAATCCATCATTCCCTAGTGTTTTGTTTTTCTCAAATGATTTCAACGCTTCTAAATATTCCTTTGTTGTATTTTTTCTCCAAATTTTTTCTCCAAATTCCTGCTGTTCGTCTGTTAACATGTTAGTATCTACATTCTTAAGGAATTCATCAATCGACAAGCCACCCTGTTGACAAGAATCTTTATCATAGAGATTGACATAAAAGCTATGAATCTCTGTCATTATTTGTTTGGGATCCATTATACATTCATCATTAACCTCCACTAACTTCCTAATGCAACTTTTTTTCTTTTTGGAATTTTCTAAGTTCAAAAGGTACTTATTACTTTTCTCTCCATGTTCGTACCAATTTGCTCTCGAGTGAATTATTGCTCCTTGCGCTATATAATCATATTGTCTATCATATTCGGTTTGTAAAATTTCCAGATCATTTAAGTTTTCCTGACTGGGCTGTTCATCACATTTTGCTGTGCACTCTTTAATTTTTTTGTTCTAAATCTGATAGTTTCTCCCTTCTAATTCTAGCCTTCTGTCTGCTATAGGTAATAGTTTCATAACGGATTTTGTACCTAATGAAGTCCCAAAGGACCCTTGGATCCTTAATCTCTTTTCCATCTTCCAACCAATCACTGTATTTCTCAGTTATAAGAGAGATATATTTATCATCTTCTAAAAGACTATAATTAAATTTCCAAAAGGTCCCTGTCCCGTTTCTTCAATTCCGTTTATATGTATTGTAATAGCGTAGTGGTCCGTTCTCATTGCAGGAATAATATCTACATCTTCTACCTCTTCTTGAACACTACTGCTTATTAGCCAAAAGTCCAAACGGCGCTGTATTGTTGGTTTTTTTTGTCTCCATGTAAAGCGCTAAGTATCCGCATTTCTTATTCTCCAAATATCAGTCAGATCATAAGATGAACACAAATCTTCAATTTTTTTACAGGATTCTCGTAGTTGAGGTTTGCCTCTAGTTCCATCCAATTCAGCATCGAGAATAACATTAAAATCACCTCCAATAATAACTTCACAATTATCCTCTAATTCTAATTTATCAAGTTGTTTTTTAATTTCCTCGAAGATGCATTGATCTTTGGTCTTATTTGGGGAATAAATATTGACAAAAACAAAACGATATCTCTGAATAACACCTTTCAAAATAATAAATCTTCCTTGTTCATCTTCTTGGCGTTCTTCAATATCACAATCAAATTTCGGAGTAACTGCAGAATACCCTGCCACTTCTGACCACTATTGTTAGCATTTAGCGGCGTTCTTTGAAGAACGACTCGGAATACAATAGATATTATTGTTATTCAATGAAATGCAAATAGGTGGCAGGGTATTCTGCAGTTAAGCCGTCATTCGCATACATGAAGCTCCAGCCATGGGTGCACTGCATGTACCTCACACAAGAACAATATAAAATTAGCCCACTAAAATCCGAAAAAGAAAACAAAGGTACAAAGCAAAACTACGACACACAAAAGTAGCCAGCAAAAGCTGTTAAATATAGAGCTACTAACGCAAAGGGCCTTGCAATCCTCATAACACGTAGTAACAATACAAACAAAAACCCCAGTTCTTGGAAGAAAACTTATGCAAATTTGGTAAAGAAACAATTTTATGCATGGCCTGAAGTTTTAGATTTTACTTTTTTATATTTGAACACCGTCAATAAACAACTTATCAGGCCCCGCCCTACTAAAATAGACGGTCCTACCCTCTTCTTTTGCCTTGTTAAAACGTTGCATCTTCTTTTTTCTACGCTCTAGAATTTCTTTTGGAAGGTCCGGTGAAATTCCAAAGTTTTTACCTTTCAATTTCTTCGCCTTTAACATGACCTCCTCACGATCAGGGTATCTTAAAAAACGCGCAATTATTTGTCGAGGCTTTCCAACAAAGGAAGTCTGCCTCTCAACTCGGTGGACCCTGTGAAATGTTAAATGATCAGCATCTTCCATACCCAGCTCCGTTTTTAAAATATCAACAAAAACCTCCCTCGAGTCTTCGTTTACATCCTTTTCTTCTGTAATTCCGAAGAAACGAAGATTCTCACGCCGCTGATAAACTTCCATATACAGTTTCTCGTCTCTGAGAAGGTGAACTTGATTCGGTATTTCTTGAAATTTCTTCTTGAACGACCCTCTTTCTGCATTAGCGAAGTTCAATCCGTCCTCAAGTTCTTTAATCTTCGCTTCTGTCTCCTTCTTAGATACCTCGAAACATTCTACCTTAGCCTGAAGGTTACTTTCTTTCTCGTCCACTGATTGATTTTTGAAGCTTTTCTAACACTTGGTCTAGTTGGCATTACTGTCTCCGCCATGCTCAGCAAAGTGAGCACCTCATCTGACTCGCTGCTGGGCTTGGAATCTGTGAATGGCAGGTTATGTTTTGTCCTTTTGTCTTCGGGCGAGAAGTTTTCTTCAGTAGAGGATGTTGAGGAGCTTTTCCATGTTTTCCTTTTAATATTTTTGGCCATGTGCCATATCCAGGAACGGAGCTAACAGAAACACGTCTACTCCAACATCTTGCCCAACCCAGTCTCTGTTCATGAGGTTTGCCATCATATTTACAGAAAAATTTTGTTTAATTTCAAAAAGGCAGCTGCACTGACGGCGCTGAGGAAGAGGAGTTTGCCACCGCGCTGATCGAGTGTGAATTGCCATGCTGCCATGCCAGTCCCCAGGAAGAGGAGTTAGCCCTTTTTTGGAGCCTCGCTGGGCTTGTAATAAGCCGAGAACACCGGGGCCTTGGTCATCAGAGGCGCGTCTTTGTGGGCCTGGTTGTAAAGTTTCAGCACTTAGTCAGTGTTGGCGAAGTCTTTCCGGGCGTGGGCTTTCACACGATCGTTGGTCGAGATCCAGTCAAGCAGGGCTGTCCGTTCTTGTTTTTAATACTTCGCCTGGTCGGCCTTGTACTGTTCAAGGGCATGGTCGTGTCGTTTTCGTTCAGCATCGGAACTGGCTCTGGAAAGGGCTTTGGCGAGGTTGAAGACGGCGGCTCCGATCGTGATCGCGGTGCTGGCCATTATATTCAAGGCAAAATTCGGAAAGCTGGAGAAGCATCGCCACCCTTAGACGTTGTCGGGAAGGATCTTCTGGTCCTCAAAGTATTTCGCCAGAGCCATAGGTCCAGCCACCACGGCGGTGAACTTGATATAGTTCATTAAGCTCGAGCTGGGGTCGGAGGTCATGTTTTTCTTGACGACTTTTTTCACAATCCAGTCGATGCCGGCGACAATTCCGGTGAGAGTGGTGGTGTCCATCACGGTCTTCCCAGGTTTGTTGTCAGCCATTATGCCCAGGGAAATTTTTTCAGTCCGTGTTGTGAATGGCCGAAGGTTTGGGAGCTGGGACTGGAATCTTGCTCGGCTGATGCTGGGGCTGGAGCTGAGGCTGAGGCTGAGGCTGAGGCTGGGCCCGATTTGGTGAGATTGTTCTCATGAGCGCTTCTTATCGGTAATAAAGCGAAGCTCTGGCAATCACAAATCCTCCAATCTTGAGAAAGACAAACAGATTGTTGTTTGTGAACTTCGTTTCTGAACCGTGAGGCTCAACCGGCTTTCCTTCTTTCTGTTCATGCTGAGCAGCCGCTTCATTGGTTCCATTGGCTGCATTGGCCAGTGCGGCATTCTTGAGTGCTTCCTGTTTGAGCTTCCGTGCGGTGGCAGCTTTCTTTCTGGCTTCGACACGTTTTGGATTTTTCGAGGAGGTGGGGTTTTGTCAATGGGTTGTTGGGTATACATTATTCCTACAAAAATTTTTTGTTTGAGAAATCCTCGGCCACGACGACGTCTTCATCTGGAATCACAGGTGGAGGCGGAGGCAAAGGCAAATCCTCTGTTTTCTTCCAGTCGATGTGTTTTACCCTGTGAAGCATGGCGCTCACCACAGCGAGCCACCTTCCCTTGCGAAGCACGACACAGCCAGCCAAGAGCCCTAGCTGCCGGCCGATGATGTAATCGTTCTGGACGTCTTTCTGGAACTCCTCAGTGTGGTCGAGGGCGATTGCGAGACCCTAGGCCTTCACAGCGAGGTGCAGGCCTTTTTGAATCAAAGACTCGGCAGTCTTGACACCAATGTGGCTCTCGTATCGCTTGTACAGCCATTTGACATCCTTGTCTGAAAGCTTTTTGACTTGATTGTGCCTCAGATTGACACCGACGGCCTCCTTTGCCTTGCCGGAAGCCACGAGCAAGGCGAGCTACTCACGGGGTGTCACGGTGTCGTTTGGGCAATGAGCAAATTCTCGTCGACGTTGACCGTTGAGAACGATCGGAGCGTTCTCGCCTCTCATGGCAAAACTTTGTGATCAGGAGCCAATCGTTGACCTCGTGCTGTTGGGGGAAAACAACGAGGGACCTGGCTTTGGCATTTGAAGAACCCCTGGTAGGTCTTGTACTTGATCTCGATGTTTTTCAACTTGTATCCCAGCTTGGAGGGGTTGGAGCCCTTCACAACATTGGCAGCTTCATCGAACATGATCTCAAAGACCTCGTTTTGATGCAGCGCATGCAGGCAAAACACCCCATGGTCCGCCAGGATCTGGTGGTCCAGGTGGATGTAATACTTGCTCCCAAAGACAGTGGCAAGCTATTTATCGTGATCGATGCTGGTTGTTGGCTTGTCGCTGGAGTTGGAGTGCAGCTTGTTCAGGTCGCTGTTTTGGGTCCCCTTGCCGGCCATCTCGGCGCGCTCATCAGTTGTGAGGAAGAAACATTCTTGTAACTTCTTCTTGTAGCTTTAAAAAACGCAAAATATGTTTTCTTTACATTCAAAGAAAGCTTACTTGCAAATGAGCGCCAGAGGTGCAATCTTCTTGTGGGGGTCGGGGGGCATGCTCCCCTGGGAAATTTTGAAAATTAGGCTGTCTGAGACTACATTTCGTGCG
>BLFK01000461.1:392550-397550 GCA_014634185.1 Astreopora myriophthalma
TTCCCAAGCAGTGTCTAGAGAAGTTATTGATCTTGGTATGCTTGAAAGTGCCATTGAAAGAACTGAACAAAGTGTCAAGGTAAGTGGTGAACAGTGTAAGCACCAAACCGTAGACAATTAGGAATAGTTCCATTTAATGCTTACTCCGTTGAGAGGTAATCCGAACGCACTTGATAAAGATACGAAGGTCAACAATCACAATGATAATAAGAAAGAATGTGATTGTTGACCTTTGTATCTTCATATGCGTTTGGATTACCTCTAGACGGAGTAAGCATTAAATGGAACTATTCTTACATGTAATTGTCTACGGTTTGGTGCTTACATTAGTTTGAAAATCTTCCTCTGATCCGGTGAAGCAAAGAAAATAGGCGAAGAAACTTGAACAAACGATAGAAAACTGAAACACAACACTAGCGCACAAAAACACGCGGCGGTAGGGAAAATTTACTGAAAACTGATCCAAATACATGAATGCGTCATGATGTAACGCAATAGGATTAAGTAACGATAACGCGTGGAAACAAATGAACATATGGGGAAGTTTGAATCTAACATACTGGCCCCTAAATGCGACAATTAAGCATTTATACTAAGTTGAATGATTTAAACAAAAAAAACTTGAAAAATTGTTTTAATCAATTGAGATCTAAAAAAGTGTCAATCAATAAATGTCAATTCATTCAAATGAGGAGACGGTAAGGTATGTCAAGAGAAAAGTGTTCCCTTTGACGTAGCAAACAAACTTTTCTGCAAGGGTCATCGTCAAGATCCATAGTGCTTAGCTACCCTCGTAGAGTCAAGGTGCCTCCAGTAGAACGATCTTATCGATGGGGCATTCCAGGACTGACATTTTGGTCTTCATTTCCACTCTCCTTACTAACCCATCCCCTTTGTTGGGTTTCACTTCCTGGATACGACCAAGAGGCCACGAATTCCTTGGAGAGTTCTCGTCTACCACAAGGACGACGTCTCCAACTTCGAAGTTAGTTGTTGATCTTATCCACTTCTGCCTTTCTTGCAAAGTAGGAAGATACTCCTTGAGCCACCTGCACCAGAAAACATCTGATAAATACTGACCTTGTCGCCACCTCCGACGGGAATAGATGTCTTCCTTTCTAAAAGCACCAGGCAGCAGTGTAGCACCAGACCGTAGCAAAAGAAGGTGATTTGGTGTAAGGGCCTCGAGGTCTCTTGGGTCATCAGACACCTTTGTTAGGGGCCTGCCATTGACTATGGACCCCACCTCGCACATGAGTGTAGCGAGCCCTTCCTTGTCGAGGACCTGCTCCTTTAAAAGGGCACTAATCACCTTTCGAATGGTGCGAATGCAGCGCTCCCACACGCCACCGTGGTGAGAGCCTGCTGGGGGGTTGAAGATCCACTGAACATTTCTCTGCAAGAGGAACTCCGCGATGACTCCCTGGTTCCACCCGTCGATAGCGTTTCGCAGCTCCTTTTCGCCCCGCACAAAGTTGCCGCCATTATCTGATCTGCTCAGGCTGCCCCCTTCTGGCAATAAAACGACCCATGCAGTTTACGTAGAAGTCTGTGTCCAAGCTGTGAACTGTCTCGATGAGGATTGCGCGTACGGTCAAACAGGTGAAAACCACGCCGTATCTCTTGGCTTGGCTCGTCCCGCGTCGAACCAAAAAGGGCCCAAAACAGTCAACGCCGACATAGGTAAATGGGGGCTTGTCTGGAGTGACCCTGTCTTGTGGCAAGTTTGCCATCTTCTGCTCTCCAACTGGTGCTTGTCGCTTTGTGCAGCTGAGGGTCTCTTTCATGATCCAAAATCGTTCTCTGATCATAGAGAGTACATGTTCCGTGCCAGAGTGTCCTGAGGTGTGATGGTAGAACCTGATAATTAAACGGACAACATGATGTGAGGCTGGTAGAATTATTGAGTGCTTTGTGTCCAGCTGGACGGCTGCCATTTCGAGCCATCCTCCTGCACGTAGTAGACCGTCCATCAACTGAGGGTCGAGCTTGAAGATTTCTTGACTTCTTGATTTCTTGACTTGAGCCTTCTTGGGTTTGGCGGCACCTTCCCTTTCAACTATGGCACTTGCGACCTTGAGAGTGGCGATCTCTTCCTTGAAGCTCTCCTTCTGGACATGAGTTAGGATTTCTCTTTCAGCCTTGTTCATCTCGTCTACGGTGATTGGCTCTATCCTTGCTGCCTTGTTGAGGGGCATGGGTCCTGACTTGCCGCGTTCAACAGCCTTTCTTAGGTTAGCTCGGTAATGCAGTATCCACATCACAAACTTCTTTAAGCGGTGCCATTGGTAAAAGCGTCCGAAGACTTGACCAAGGGTCCACCCTGCTTCAGCGTTGGTAGAAAACACTTGTGAATTTCTCTTGACTTCTGGGTCATTCTCTGCGACTACTGATACCGAATACTGTTGGCTCGGCCATGCATCTTCTGATTTCCAAAGGAAATCTGGTCCTCGTATCCAACGTTTGTTCTTCAGCAAAGCTTCGGCTGAGAGGCCACGCGAGGCATCGTCAGCTGGGTTCTGTTTAGTGCCGACGTGTTTCCACTGAGGAGGTGAAGTGACTTCCTGTATGGCAGCAACACAATTTGCCACGAAAGTGTGAAACCGCTTGTCTTCATTGGTGATGTAGCCCAAAACACAGGTACTATCTGTCCAGAAGATAGACTGATCAACTGCGATACCGATTTCGTTCTTGACCATTCTGTCTAATTGCGTTGCTACGACGGCTGCTGAGAGCTCAAGGTCACGGCACCATATGCATGCTGGGAAGCAGCTGCGAAATGGTGCAGCTGACTGGAGGCGACTTCCCCAAAGTCGATGGGCTTAAAGCAGCAGTTGACTTTAAGGTCTTCAAGCCTGGGAAGCTCGTCGAGCCAATTTCTCCAGTGTGTGAGGTCTTCGACCGATATGGGGTCATCCCATCCAAGATTTTTGCGACATAGGT
Organism: Astreopora myriophthalma; assembly: GCA_014634185.1. Taxonomy (NCBI): domain Eukaryota; kingdom Metazoa; phylum Cnidaria; class Anthozoa; order Scleractinia; family Acroporidae; genus Astreopora; species Astreopora myriophthalma. The sequence goes on from BLFK01000461.1 coordinate 395,494, forward strand.
CTTGAGGCAATGTCTTTGCTGGCAGGGTGAATGGGGCTGCCATTCCTCGTCTGGTTGCTGGCCTGTCCTTTACACTTATCTTGAAGCCAAAGGTGTCAGACTCAACATCCCATCTAACTCCCAAGGCTCGCTCAATTTGCAGTTGATTGAGGACAAGATCTTTCACAGATCCTGCTCTTTCCGTCAGTGGAATAGAATCGATGACCTTTCGGGAGTTGGAGATCCATTTTGTCAAGCGGAACCCTCCCTTCGAGAGTAGTGTGTGGAGCTCATTCACCAGACCAATGGCCTCAGTTTCAGATGGGACTGACTTGAGGCAATCGTCGACGTAGAAGTTGCCTTTGACGCTATGAACTGCTTCCTTGCTAAATTCTTGGTAATTGTCCTCTGCAGTTCGCCAGAGACCAAAGTTAGCACAGCTTGGTGATGATGTGGCATCGAAGAGATGCACCATCATCTGATATTCTTCTTGTTCACAGTTCAAGTCATTGCTCGGCCACCACAGGAACCGAAGAGTGTCACAGTCGTTAGGACTGACGCGTACTTGGTGAAACATTGACTCCACGTCGGCCATAAGAGCAACAGGTTCCTGTCGGAAGCGTGTCAGGACGCCAACCAGGTTGTTTGTCAGGTCAGGGCCCTGAAGAAGTTGGTCGTTGAGTGATGTTCCCTGGTGTTTTGCTGCGCAGTTGAAGACGACGCTGACCTTTCCTGGCTTGTTTGCATTAAGGACAGGATGGTGTGGTAGGTACCATAGCGCGCCGACAGGATGGTCTAGCCGGTCTCTGGCACCTTGCGGGCGTGGCCATTTTTTAGCAAGTCGTCGATGAACGCAGAATACTTGGAATGGAGCTCTTGGTCCTTAAGCAGCCTTCTCCATAGCAACTTCAAGTGGTGTTCCGCTAATGGTCGGTTGTTCGGAAGGTTAGGTGGAGTGTTCTTGCAAGGTAAGGCTACTTCGTAATGCCCTGACTTCAATCTGACAGACTGCTCCATGATGCTAATTGCGTGTGAGTCTTCTTTGGACAACCCTGCGTCCTTGCCAGTTTCGGTGCAGCACAGGTAAAAGAACGGTCACCAAGTGTAGCTTTTGATTTAAAACGTGGATAACGAAGTAAGTTTATTGCTAGAATTCCTTAGATTATATCTGGATGGGAGCCTAAGAGAAATGAGAGACGATAAATAAGTAGGCGCTAAAAAATTAAGAATCTTAAAAGTAATTAAAAGTATTTTAAACTTGATTCTATATCTAATCGGTAGCCAGTGTAGTTCATAAATAAAACGCGTTACATGGCAAAATTTCTGTTCTTTAAAAATAAGTCTGGCGCAAGCATTCTGTACTCGTTGCAGTTTATTTAACAAGCAGTCTGGTAGTCCATATAAAAGACCATTGCAATAGTCAAGGCGACTTGTTATGAATGCATGGACAGGAGTCTCAGTTGATTGCTGTGAAAGATACTTTCTGATCCGACGGATATTATAGATAATTATAGTAAAATGAAGAGGAGCAGATTTTTGTGATATGTGTTGCCATGGACACTCCTAGAATCGAACCGAGAACCACGATTCCTTGCAACTGGCACGGGATAGATATCTGAGTCACCCACACGTACACTGATATTGTCTAACTTATCCAGCTGTTGTGATGTACCAATGATGAGGAATTCGGTCTTCTCGTCATTTAATTTAAGATCGTTATTCAACATCCAAGACCGGATGTCTCTGATGCAGTCTTCCATATTCTTCACCACAGCAAGTTGTTCAGCTCTGTCATTTGTACTAAAGGAGATGTAAACTTGTGAGTCATCAGCATAACAGTGAATCATGGGCAGATGATATTTAATGATCTCAAAAAGCTCACTCGTGTACAACGTGAACAATAGAGGGCCCAGGCAGGAACCTTGAGGCACGCCACAGTCTAATTTAAAAGGTTTGGATAGTGACTCGTTAATCATTATCCGTTGAATTCTTCCAGACAGATAGGACGCAAACTAGGAAAGAGCTTTTCCCTGTATACCAAATGAGTACTCAAGTCGACGTAGCATGGTGTTATGATC
>BLFK01000461.1:412550-415549 GCA_014634185.1 Astreopora myriophthalma
CGCTGGTGTATATATTTGATCAAAATCTAAATTGGGAAACTCATATTAAATTAAATTATGCCTCTGGCATAAGCACCATTAAATGCATAAGGAACTATGTACCACACGAGACACTTCTCACTATTTACAATTCATTAACTAAGCCTCATTTTGATTATTGTAGTGGTGTGGGTTGCTGTTCAAAGGGACTCTCTTTAAAGTTACAAAAACTTCAGAACTGTGCTGTGTGTATCATAACCTCTAATTATGACAAAGAACACTGATGATGTTTTACTTAGTTTAAATTGGAGTAAACTTAATCATCAAAGGGCTACTAGTAAAGTGATTATGATGTACAACGCTGTGGACAACCAGACTCTGAATTATTTGGGTGCTCATTTTTTTCTGTGTAATGAAAATTTGACTTACAGTCTTAGAAATGCTGAATGTAAAATATCTATACCAAAGCTGTGCACTTATTACTGTAAACATAGTTTTAGCTATATTAGAGCTCTGTTATTGAATAGCTTGCCTAATGAGATAAAACAATCAAACTCTCTAAATCTTTTTAAAATGAAATTGAGAAACCACACTTTCAAAAGCGATATCATTTAGTACATTTGTATATATACATGGCATCCTTGTAAAGCAGGTTCTGTCATTTTATTATAGGTAGTTAGCTTTTTCATAATTAGTGTAGTTAGTGTTTTTATCCTTTTAAGAATTGAAAGTTCCTTTTACCTGAATGGAAACACTGTCAAAATGAAGTTCTACTACTACTGCTACTACTGCCGCCGCTGCTGCCGCCGCTGCCGCCGCCGCTGGCTGCTGCTGCTACTTTTACTGCCTTTCTATTTTACTGTGTGCATGCAAACACACAGGCGATCTTTGAAGAAACTCTGTGTTTGTTCAAAGCAATCACTTGAAATAAATTTGGGACACGTTTGCGATGAAAATGGGGAGGTTACAGGATTTTGGCTCAAACCACCCATGTCGTGTGCATGCTTTGTGAGAGCAGCACGAAACCTCCTCCCTCCCCTAATGAGTGTTCTTTTGTCCTCTAAACGTCACAGTAGTTAGGAGAAAGATAAACAAATCAGAATCTGTCTTCTGCGCATATTTTTAGGGGTTTTAGAAGGCAGGGGAAAGGATAGTTTTTAACCTGCTGCATGGAACTGAACAAAAATATAAAATGCGCCATGTGTGGATCAGCCTTAAATTTTCATGACATGTTTTTTTCTCCTGATACACATGGCTTTTGAGCTCACAATGGAAGGAAAAAACCTGAAGAATGATCTAAGGCTAAACCAAAGGACATGGAGGCCTTAGAAAACAATGAAAAGCCGTTTGGCATTGTAATTATTCCATTTCTAGGTGAGCACCTAAAATATGGCTCAAAAATTAAAACTGAACTGCGGGCTTCAAATGGACTTTATAAGAACAGGGTAATCGCCATGGCACGGTAAATGTTGTTTTCAAATTTTGAGTTTCTTTTTACAAACAGTTTAAGTGATGATTTGAACCAAAATTCTGTAATTTCTTAGTTTTTGTCGCAAACTTGTGCCATGTTTACTGAGTGATTGCTTTGAACAAACACGCACACAAGAAAATGGAAAGTTTTTTGCCTCTAATAGCAATAACATATTGTTTAATCACAATTTTTGGCTGTAAAACCTTTTTGATGATTTTGCTGTCTTTGTTAATCCAGTTATGTTCAGGAAGCGATTGTTGTGTGATCGTTAACTGATTTGCATAAGCGGGTTGAAATTTGATATGCAAGTGGTTTTGATCAAGATGCCAAGGATTTTAGCAATTTTTGCTTTCAAGTGTGTTTTTTTGGCCATTAATTAATAGGTAACGTTATTTTTTTCACTTCTGAGGATCTTAGTTTAATCTTGCCAGTGTAAAATGAAGTTAATTTGGGAAGCCCACAATATTTCTTTATCTGCTGTGCATTTAGGTGAATTTTTCTCTTCTGGACAAAAATAAAATTTATGCAAAAACTATCAAAACACATAGGAGGAAATGGGTTAAACTGTTGCTAAAAAGCAAATCAAAAGTTGGAAACAACATTTACCCTGCTGTGGCAATTACCCCATTCATGTAAAGTCCATTTGAAGCCTGTGGTTCGGTTCTATTTTAGGTGGTCACATAGAAATCAAATCCTCACAATGCGAAACGGCTTTTCATTGTTTTTACGGCCTCCATGTCCTTCTTTTTAGGAGGAGATAATTCTTCAGGGTTTTGTCCTTCCATTGTGAGCTTAAAAAAGATGTACATGGTGTATAAGGGGAAAAAAACATGAAATTTTAAGACCGATCAGTGCATGGCGCCATGTTATATTTTTGCTCAGTCCATATGGCAGGTTAAAAATTATCCTTTCACCTGTCCCTAAAACCCCTGAAAATATGCACAGAAGACAGATTCTGATTGGTTTATCTTTCTCGTAGCCATTGTGTCATTTAGAGGATAAAAGAACACTCAGTAGGGAGGGAGGAGGTTTCATTTTGGTCTCGCAAAGCATGCGCACAGCATGGGCGGTTTGGGGTGCTTCAGATGTTAATGGGTTAACAGTGAAAGAAATTGCTAAAAAAAACCGAGAAAACTGGTGGCAAAATAGTTGTCATGAAATGAGAATTTTGAAGATGAGAAACGAATGGGATGACCGAAAGTCCTGAATGAAGCAGCTAAAAACGTTCTGAAGAAGGCTAAGTACAAATGGGAAATTTGATAAGGCAGCTTTCAGAGCAATAAGCAAGCAAAGGTCTAACTTGTTTTTTGCTTGTTTTTTTTTGTTGGGGGGGGGGCACCGTTTAGAGGTTAATGAAAAGCAAACGTTGGAGGCTGCTGAGGCAGCAAAAGAAACCACTTGCAGCTCGCCCGAAATTTGCCAAGTATTATAAAAATCACACTACCGAAGAATGGGATGATTTTCTTTTGCGGACAGATGTCCAAAATATTTGTTTTAGCTGCCTAAACCCAAAAATCAAGTTCCTCTTGCACCCAGGGGGGGGGGGGGG
>BLFK01000461.1:421146-454840 GCA_014634185.1 Astreopora myriophthalma
GGGGGGTGGATTAAAAGAAAATACATCTGGCAAGCACTCTTTTCATATCTACTTGTCATACTCTTCTGTTCTTTTGGCAGTCATTTCACTTGTTACTATTTTTTATTGAAAAGTTTGCTTAGGTTTTTATACTGTTCTTGATAAAACTAAAATACCGGTAGCCATCCTAAGGTACGTTGTGACATACACTGTAACAAAATATTGCTCAACTCTTCAAGCAAATGACAAGGTATTGTTTCTTGGACTGTTGTATTGTGTCTCTACCTTCCTTTTGGCCATCATTCCAGCAAGTATGACCAAAACAGCCCTTTGAAAATTCTCTTGAATTTTGTATTATTGTTGAGTCAAGGAATTGCTTATGTAGTTAAACAAAATAGAATCTTGTCAGCAATGGAAATCTCTGGCACAGTGAATTGTGAATAGAAAATACTTTTTTGGATTTTGCGATGCAAATGATCTTAGATCACAAATCCATTTTTGGATTCTTCTCCCTCCCCCTCCCCCCAAAAAGCAGCCCTGAAATTTCATGGCTTTCCATTTTCAATATTACAAATAAACGCCCATGAGATTTTGTTATCTTGAGACTAGTTTTTTTTTCACCAGGGTTAGCGTTATGTGACATAAATTGGACGTAAAGTAGTACACTTCATGGGCATGAATTGTTACATCATGCTAACTTTTAACAATACTTGAAGTAGCCCCATACTCTCCTTTAGTGTTTTTATTTTTTCCTGTGACACTGTATGTCATCCTAGTGCATGAACATCTTTGATCGTTTAGCTGGGGTTTTAGACGTGACTTTCACGGCTCTTGAACTTGATACGAGTTGTTTAATAATATGCCAACTGGCTCGGCTACAGTTACTGGTAAATCAACTGTCGTATCAGTTACAGTCATTACAAAGGGTTTTGGGAGAGTACTGTCAATATCTGGTGCAAGAAATGTTTTGATTGTTCATTCATCACCTTAAGTTTTGGCAATTACTGTAAAAATGTGAATAGTGCTATACAGCTATAAGAACTGCAAGTGTTTCAGAAATTGCTAACAAAAGAGAGGTACAATAAGTAAAACTTTCCAAAAAGCCTAAAGACAAGAAGGAAGCGTGGATGACTCAGGATATTCTGAACAAAATGGATGAGAGGAGGCAACTGAAAGAAAAAGATCAAAGGTTGGACAGAGAAATCAGAAATGACTGTAAGAAAGCAAAGAAAGAGTGGTTCAATGATCAATGTGCAGAAATAGAGGTTCTAGAGAAGCAATTTAGAACTAAAGAAATGCATAAGAAGGTTAAACAAGCCAGAGGCTGAAACACAAATAGTAACGGTGCTGGGTGCATCAAAGATAAAGATGGGAACAGCTTTTTTGACGAAGAAGAGATAACAATAAGATCGGTAGAATATATGACAGAATTGTATAATGATGATAGAGAACCAGTTCCACAGCTTCAGGCATCAACCAGGCAACACATCCTGACAGAAAAAGTTGAGCATGTAGTTGACCTAATGAAAAACAGAAAAGAACAGGCCCCGACAACCTTTTGGCTGAAGCACTAAAAGCATTAGATAAGCATAGCATAAAGACCATTTCAAATTTGTGCAATATAGTCTACAACACTGGGTGTATACCAACAGATATGAAGCCATCAATCTTTATTCCAATAGCTAAGAAGTCAAAGGCTCAAAAATGCTCTGAATACCAAACCATAAGTTACATGAGCCATGTAACCAAATTGTTGTTAAAAATAATACAAGTTAGAATAGCAACCAAGATTGATCAAGAAGTCAGCATTCTACAAAATGGGTACGAGAGAAGGAATCTTCAACCTAAGAACCATGTGTGAAAAGCTTTAGAAGTATGAAAAGAGGTGTATATATGTTTCATCAAGTATACTAAAGTGTTTCACAGAGTCAAGTGCTTGACAATGAATGTCTTCAAGAAACTGGAATAGATGAGAAGGATTTGCAAATCATAATAAGATGTGTATTGGGAGCAATCAGCAGTTGTTAGAACAGAATTTGGTACAATAACAGAATTCCAAATCAAAAAGGGTGTGAGACAAGGCTGTGTTCTGTCATCCAGCTTATTCATTCTGTACACTGAGAACATTTTTAAGGAAGTGGAAGAAATGAATGGAGTCGTGATAGGAAGATTTGACATCAATAATCTTTGATTTCCAATTTTCAAATTGGTGCTTGAAATTTCATATGATTCTGGAATTTTAGAGGGCTGTGTTGAGCACACTGGACTAAGGTACATGTGCATCAAAATTCGGAAAAAATTCTACAAATAATTTCCTTTACAGCTCAGGTTCTGTCTTCAACAAAATTTCTAATCTTTGAACAGACACTTATACCCCTGGATACTTGTTGAATTTGTTCTTTCGAATTAATATGACAGTGCATAAGAATGTCAAGGTACTTAAAACTGTTACAGCAATTTACAGATTTTCCATCCATTCCAACATTGATTGAATACTTTAATCTCCTTTTGATAATATTGCGAAATGTGTTTTATGTGTGTTAAGAGATTATTTGTTTGCGCAGAGATTAATCAAGTGAAGCTATGATCCTCACGGTTATGAACGCAATTTTAGCAATTGCGTAAAGGAAGATATTGTGTTCATAACTGTGAGGATCATAGCTTCACTTGATCCTCGGGGTTATGAACACAATTTTAGCAATTGCATAGAGAGGCCTAAAAAATTGAGGACTTCAACACGGTTTGGACCCATGACCTCACGATGCCTGTGTGACTCTCTAACCAACTGAGCTAGGAAGCCACAGATCTTGGGAGTTGGTCATTTGTGTATTCAAATGTTCCCGTGATGAATGAATCAATGGATGAAATGATATATGAAATGAATCATGTATTGAACTGTGGATATGAAATCAAGTGAAGCTGGTCACTGAAATCATTGAATCACAATCAGGGACATTTAGCATTGTAATACCCTGCATGTTATTTGCAATAATTGTCTAAGTCTGTATTATCTACAGAAAACATTTTTGCCTGTCAGTGAAGGATTTTTAAAAACAATATTTGTTTTTGACATTTGCTCTAAGAGCACCAAGTGCTCATCAAGAGAGTTTATGTCGTTACACATAAAATTATAATACAGTAGTTAAATATTACCAAGGCTTCGTAGCAGCACGAAGTAAGATATGGCTTTAATAAACCAAACGATGTTTTTGAAGTTCATATTATTTAATCAAGACATGTTTCGGATGAAACATCATCCATCGTCAGTTGTACAGAATAAAATGAAGTTGTGCAATAAATAGTGTCATATAGTGAGACATTAATATGAATAATTAAGGATGAAGGTGAGAACAGAATAAAAACACACATCAAACTATTTAAGCTAAGAAAAGAGACTAATTAGTATGAAAGGGATAAATTAAGATGTTTTACTTGGGAATTTAGTGACGGCTGCTCCCAAAGGATGTGCATGGCTTCTTTAATTTTCAATTGGAAACTTGTTGGAGCAGAGTCGAGGATTTTAAAACAGTCTTCTGGACAAAGGGAGCGACAATTCTCAGAACATCTCAGGTGCTTAAAGATGTGAGAATTTTTGTCAGAGGCAAGATGTTCATGAATGCGAGTGGCAAAGTGTCTATTGGTTTCACCAATATAACAGGCACTACAGCCTGCACATGAAAACTTGTAAATGACTCGCGATCGTAAACCCGCAGGGATGAGGTCCTTGGCCCCAAACCAACTCTTGATTTTAAACGGGGTGAACACCAACTTAATTTCCAGGTTGCTCCACAATGTGTTGACTAATCTCTTAATTCTGCGTTGTGTTACGATGGAAAAAGGACCGATGTACGGTAATTTAAAATACAAACAATTGTCCTGACGAGCACCACTCTGAGAGGAATCGGGGGTGAAGTAATTGTTAATTGTTTTGTACCCTTCAGTTACAAATTAGGATTAGTACGTACTCTGGTTGACCGAATATTTAAAATCAATAACACTTGGGCTGGTTTTCATTTGGACATAAATAACCTTACCAAAACGTTAAGAAAGAATTCGTTCCCTTCTAGTGTTATCGAGAATGCTATTAGAAAATTTCTTAACAATTACTTCACCCCCGATTCCTCTCAGAGTGGTGCTCGTCAGGACAATTGTTTGTATTTTAAATTACCGTACATCGGTCCTTTTTCCATCGTAACACAACGCAGAATTAAGAGATTAGTCAACACATTGTGCAGCGACCTGGAAATTAAGTTGATGTTCACCCTGTTTAAAATCAAGAGTTGGTTTGGGGCCAAGGACCTCATCCCTGCGGGTAAAAACATCTTAATTTATCCCTTTCATACTAATTAGTCTCTTTTCTTAGCTTAAATAGTTTGATGTGTGTTTTTATTCTGTTCTCGCCTTCATCCTTAATTATTCATATTAATGTCTCACTATATGACACTATTTATTGCACAACTTCATTTTATTCTGTACAACTGACGATGGATGATGTTTCATCCGAAACATGTCTTGATTAAATAATGTGAACTTCAAAAACATCGTTTGGTTTATTAAAGCAATACAGTAGTTACAGAAAACTATAAATAATAAAACAGGAAAAATGAAAAAAAATACACACACCATACACAAAAAGGGGTTTGACTGGAAGATGAATGACTGAACACAGCGGAAAAAGACTAACGTTGAGTTGAAAATCAATATAAGGAACACCATTTAAAAGCCAATCAGTTTTCCTCTTACCAGGTGCCAACACCCAGCAATCATCTAACAAGTGTCACTTAAGTATGAGTGGAACCAATCATTTGCTGAGCAGGAAATCCATAATACTCAAGTTTAGCTAAGAGAATGTTATGGCCTGCTGTAACAAAGGCTTTGCTTTGGTTGAAAAACTATATCACAGGAGTATATTTTCTTTCAATAGCTCTTTTATCCATCGTAAGAAAAATAGTCTGTATAATGGAATGCCCATATGTCTTTAGAGATTTATTAAGTCCAAGAGCAAGTCAAGATATTGCTAAACAGTGAAAAGGCGAATAATGGCTTCAACAAGGTATGGCTATTTAACAAGTTCTTCTCATCAGTTTCCTCAGATAATTCCAATGTTTCATTTCGGCCTATCCTGATTGTGCGGCAAAATCGCAAAAAACTGCTCCAAAAATGGCAAGAGAGTGTTCAAATAGTGCTTGAACTCTCTAAGAAGTGTCCCATAAGCTTGAAATAGTGCCCAAAAGTTGCTAACAATTTTGAAACATTCTCTTTGAGATTTTGTTTTTTTGGCACTGTGCAAAGGAATCCAGCAAAGAATGCAAAAATGTTGTAAAACACAAAACAATCAAATCAAATACTCCCACGCTTAAAAGGGGTGAGCACAAGTGCATTTCCATGACAACGGCCAGTCATTCCAAAGACAAAATATTGCTGTAAACTTGCCCAAATTATGAAGAAAGCCATGGTGACCAAAATGCTGCCCAAAATATGAAAAAGTGCTGAAATTTTGCTCCAAAATCGAAAAAGTGCTCAAAGAGTGCCCAGCACAATTGAGACAGACATAGTTTCATCTGCATTCTGTGACGACCTCCAATGCACTATGAAAACCGTACTGACTCTATTTAGTATATTATGTTTCTGAAAATATTAACAAAAACTATACATCATTTTTTCTATTATGTTATGAAAGACAATTTGATACCTGAGCTTGGGTACCACGTTTAGGGATAATTTATATATTTTTAATTTGTCTGGAACCAAAACTAGTGAAAAAGAACACTTCAGTAAAGAAGACAATGGATAACCCATAACATTTTTAGAATTTTCACTGGAATTATTTAAGTCCTCATTCCTTTGTTTGCATTCAGACTAGAAAAAAATCTTCAACTTCCATGTGTGTTACTGGTTCAGGGGAAAGAACTGTTGCATTGTGACATCAAAATTATGTGTATACATAGAATCTTTGAAACTATATGTATTGCTAATGATAGAGGGGGTGGTGTGGCTTAGTGGTTAGCCTAGCTTGTCTTCAGTGGTCCTGAATTCAACTGTAAATAGCCAACTGGTTTTATCCTTCAAGTTGGGGTTTTCAATGGCTTTAACTTTACTTGAATTGTTTCTCTTTATAGACTGAATTCATAGATGGTGGCTAATAAATTATTCTTTCCTGTTTATGCTAATTTTTCTGACTAGCCTCATTTTAACGCAAAAATTATTTCAGTTTTTACATGCTAACAAGGTTACTGAGGAAAATTAGCATACAGAAGTTATGGAAGCCATGATCAGCTGGATTTTTGTATTTTCCATATACTGTAAAAAGTTCTCAGCCAATTTGTAAAGTGCTGGTAGAAAAATAGTACACCGCTGCTGCTATGTACATCTGTTCTGCAGTTGCTGTCCAAACCATTTATTCAAGGTTTTGCTGCTTTACAGTACAGCTAAAATGATCCATGTTGTAACATCTCTGGTTGTGACCCTTTTTTAGGCAAAGAATCTTAGAAGTTTAAAGATTATCAGTGACCCAAGCCACCCAGGAGCAAGGACCATCTTAAATGACAGATATGGTGTTGCTCTACCGCAAATTACACATAAGCAAGATCAGCTTGCAAAGGTCTGTTTATTTTGTGCAGGGTATATTAACATTAATTTATGGAGCTCGTGTGGTACTCCATACAGTCAACTGACTTCTTAAAACAAGAAGCAGCACTTTGTGTGTGCAAAGGGAAAGAATAGCAAGATAAATAGGTGTTCAGTCTGCTTGGACTTATACTTTCTTTCTCCTCTCCTTCATTCAAAATATTTCTTCTTTTAAAAGCTTGGAGAAATGTTTCCCTGGCTAGCCCCTGCATGCTTATGTAAACTTCCAACCCTGATGTTAACATCAATTGGACCTCTTTCTCCTTCTGACGTCGTAGAGTCAATCCGTGTCAACGTATGGGTGAAGTGATCAGTTGACAGTTGGCAGCTTGTCTTTCTATCCAACTTGCTTAGCCCCCTTTATTCCATTTGATGATACCAGCTCCATATCTTATCAACCAGGCTCCTGTCAAATTGATTGCACTTACAATGTTTCCACAATTTAACTTTGACTTAAAGAAACACTGTCCCGATTCTGCGCAGGCATGAGACGTCATCTGTTATGTCTCAAAGAAATAATAGAACTGTCAAATTGACTCGGGAAGATTCCCTCACCACTTCGAGAAAATTGTGCGCTTGATCCATTCATGTGTGAAAAGCTAGAAAGATGGTCGCTGAACAAGGCCAGGACATGGATGAAGTGAGTTAAACATTTATCTTATTTCACCTTTTTTCCTTTCTGCAGATTTGTTTCCTTGGTTTGCAATGAATGAGCTTTGTATTGCTTGTTTACAACCACGTGATAAGACGACCATGTTGGTGTACAATACAATAGAAAATGGTCTCTCAAGTTTTGCATAATAACGTAGTAGAATTCCCACAAGACCTTTTACTGCATTGATCTGTACATCAACATGGCGGTCGTGACATCAGATGCAAACCAGCACTTTTTCACTATTCAGCATTGTCATCTGTGAGCTGCGCGAGTATTACTTAGCATGTCTTCCAGGGAGAAACATCCCACAGTTGTAAATCAACGTGCTTAACAAAGTCCAGCAGAAAGCGTGCTGGTTATCCCTGTAAAACAGTGAACAAAAATTGTACGGCACAGTGTGGCTGTGGGACACAACATTGTACGAACAGGGTGACAGTAAGTCTTCAACAAAAAGCGAGATTAATGCATGACTCTATTCTACACGAAGTAGTTGTAAACTCAGTAAAGTGTTAGTCTCACTCAAAATTTGTCTGTACGAGATCACAGACTTGTGTGCTATAATATGGCACAAAAAAAGAAACCAGTTGAAAGTAGGTTGTCTACACATCTACGTTTTACATGTATGTTTTGTGTTCCGTGACATCTTTCATGCCGTTCCATGAGGCATTAACTTTCCCCTTTGTCTTAATGAATTTTGCGAAAACCATTTGAAAGCGTTTACTTTCGACTAATATATCTTATGTAATCGAAGGAAAACCAATATTCCATAAGCGACTATAAATTGCCTTCGCTGTAAATCTGGCCTGTATTAAAGACCATCCAACCCCCCCTTTTTTTTGGTTTTAGGATTTCATTCTATCCTTGGATGAACATATGGCAAAGAAGCTTGCCATTAAGGCATTACAGAGTGGAATTGGTAGCATAGACTTTATAGACATGCTCCTAATCATGGAAGACCCTGATGAGTCCAGCAGCGAGTCCAGTATTGCCTCCCTTGCAACCCCTCTAGGTGCATCTGAACTTGCCCTATCCAGTTCAGGGTCACCTGCCATTCAACCCACTCCTCCATTGGCCTTGAATCTGGTAGGCGCTACAGCTAGCCTTCGGCCAACTTCTTCACTGGAGAATTCACCAGAACCTGTTCCAGAATAGTGCAAGTGTGGGCGATGTAGAACAATGCCACAAGGATTAGAAAAGAAGTGTTGTAACCAAAGATCCTGTGTTTCTTTGAGTAGATGATTTAGTAAACTGTGTCTTGATGCAGAGTATCTCCAGCTTAGTATAAGAAGCGCTGAGGATGTTAGAAATGGCCGCGATCATAACAGCAGCAGGGCGTTCCGCAGAGCTGCCTATAGACATTATTTTTATCATAGACAAGTATAGTTACTTAGGAAAGAACAAGAGAAGGGTGTGCCCATCTTGTCGTGTGCTGAAGATCCGGCAACACTACCCTACTGCAACAGGAGTATATATGGGGTTTAGATCCAACTGATATAGCAATCAGCCCCTGGGGCCAGAGGTCTATGTCAAAGCCTTTATACTTGGCACCTGAGAACAGTTTTCACTGGACACCAATATGAACACAACTTACTCTTTTTGTTTTTAAGAAACAGCACCACGATGTACTCGTCCCTGAATAGCACATGTATAAACAAAGGGGTGTTGTCATTATTAGTGCCGAGCAGAATAAATTATTGTACTCTGGCTCTGTGTTTGAAACAACCTATGTTCACTTTGGCGCCTGTGGGGCACCAAGTGTGAACAAGTGCTTTGACTTGCTTGTAATGAGTGTAACTGGTTTTTTTCCCTCCTTATTTATGCAAAATCCAATGAACTCTCCACTCACATAAAGCCTTTAAATTATACTCTATAGCTCTCCACTTATGGGTCCCTTTTATTCAAACAAGGGGTGCTACAATGATATTTGTGGAGACAAGGAAGGTTAATAATATTTCATCAGTGAATTGATCAGACTTTGGTATTCACATATTATCCACACAGTCTGAAGAAGTCTACTTGTACCTGAATCATGTATAATGCACGAAGCTCTCAAGGAGAGTTGGCTCAAGAATGATACTCTGGAGTGCTTGGAAGTGCTTGTCTCGCCTGTCGAACCATGGTAGTTCTGTCATCTGCTGGTATTTCACCATGTGAACATCTTCCTCCCAGCCACTCATGTTGATTACAGACATGGTGAAGAAAGGATATCCACATTTCCTGAACATGTAAATCAGCAAGATACAACTGTAAAGGTCTTGCAAGAAATTGAGAAGTAAATAATTGGGTATGCCTCTTGGAATTCTGTTAAGTTGCCACTGGAAACAAAGCCAGTTGCCTGTGACAATAATACCTGTTTTCAAATCTTGACTGAGATGATTGAGCTCGTAAAAGTTATGAATAACGTCTTCACTTGCCAATGTCTCAGCACTGTATAAGAACAGAACAGGTTCTTGGTACACATATTTGTTTTTGTTTTACTTGTGACTTGGAAAATACAAATTCTGATTAAATCACAAACATATTTCCACTTAACGAGAAGCTAATACTAGGATAAACGTCATAACTACATGTTCGTATGAATTTACCATTTAAATTGCCGTTTCCACCATCATCAACAGCCTCATCGGTATCAACTTGCATCAGATTGCCTTTTTTACCCTTGGAAACTAGCCTGAAAATGTTGTCAGAAGAGGCAGATTACACAAGAAAACAATTTGTGATACTCATTTTAGGCAAAAAGAATGAGCAGAAGTAAATGCCAGCTCCTTACCTTGCCCTTCTTCGCATTTCAAGTGACAACAAATGCTGGGCAAATGCTGTATGTGAGAAATACAGACACTAAGTCTTCAATTTTTTTTCACGTATCATGGATCTCTTTCTTGATATATATTCTACTGTGCTTTGCATTCCACGACTGCCTCTTCTTAGCCAAGTTTTCGATGCTTTTCTGGAAGCTACTGGGAGAAAGGGCCATAGCGCTTCCCTCCTTACGAGGGTCCATCCAACAGCATTGAAAAGAATGCCGAAGAAAAGAATTTCAAACAAATTCAAACTCAGTTGGAATGAAATTTAATCTAATGATAAAATTTCAATAATTTTAGCAAATGTAAAAGTGAAAAAACAGTGATGGGGACAGATTTTCACGCCCTATACATCATCTCTTGCAACACTTGATTTTGCAACAGGATTAACGTTAATCAAAATTTCAAGCATACGCAGAATCGGGATATTGTTCCTTTAAGGATCTTCCTTATCGTTCTTAAATACACTGTAATAATGGCCTTTTTCATGTCACTGTGCTTTGTCATCTGTCTTTCTCTTGTCACTGTACTTTGTTGTCTGCCTTCCATGTACTTATACCCATTTCCCTGTTCCAGTCTTCTGATCACTTGAGAATTGGGCAACATAATGCCTTCCAATGGCGACATCTCTCTCTTCTTCATAAAAAATGCAGACATGTCTACTTGTTTGTTATTCTTTCTGTACAACTTCAAATCACCCATAAATAGAAGATGATTATGATGCCTTTTCCATTTCCCATATCATAACCAGCTTTTAGTTTCCTCAACACCATAGACAATGGAATTAGAGACTTGACAAACAACAATGGAGATCTCCCTAGAATATTCTCCTGTATATGTACGTATAAGGTCTCTAGAGTCTCTCTACTTGCTGTCATTTTCCTTTACCACGGCAGTTTGGTTTGTATTGGTAATCACATGAATTCAAGTTTAATTTGAAATAAGTAAGCACAAGTAAATTTTTTCAAACACTATCAAAAATTGCAAGAGCCTGTAGGGTTATTGCAGTATGTTGTCAGTAAAAATGGGGAGATTGTTGTATGTACATTATTGGTACTAAAAGTGCATTGTAAACTGAAACTGCTAGGTGCTCTTTTCCAACATTACAATCATTTTCCTTGCCGCTCTAAACATTTGTAAACATTTTAGTAATCAAAGAATGCGGGGTCCTGTCATAGGCTTGCCATTCCAAGCACTTTTTGCCTTCTCCTAGAATTTCAAATAAACATTTTGTCACTTAGCAACTGACTTTTTGTGCCCCTGGACATTCTTCAGCATACATTTTGTTTAAGAAGTAAAAAGGCTTTGTTCCTCCAGATTTTTACGTGGCTCATTGCTTATGCCAGCTGAATAATTTCTTACAGTTTCTACATTAAGTTATCGGCCTATAGTTCGATGCTGCATTCTCCTTCTCTTTGCCTTTCACGAGCAATGTCCTTGTAAGCCACTCAGAAAAAAAAATCCTGCACAACAGGTCTCCAGTACCGGCCAAAACCTATAGTCTGACTAGACAAACAGTTTACTGCGGCACAGTCTGACTTACACAGTCTGGTAAAAGGCTGCTGTCATCACGGTTCAAAGGAGCGTGGACGGAGTTGATGTGCCATGCTTCCAAACAAAAGCATCGATGGCACTGCCGGTTTGTGGTGATAATTTTAGAATTATCCCACACAATTGTATGGTCAGTTTGGCAAGCGTGCTTTGACACAGCAGAGTTTTCCTTTCTGCAGAGGAAAAACACTTTTTGGTGCTCTTTCAAACGTGTACCAAACTGACGTTTGTTTTATTTGATGTACTCATGATCATGGTCATTACAAATAATAGAGTAAACAGCATCAGTCCCTTCTTCTTTTGGAACAGATATGGCAAAAATGTGGCTTAGCATCTGGAAAGGTTTCTTGGCAACTTTCACATTATGGGTACACAAAACTGTCTTGATAGGTTATGTAACACCCTGGATGTACGGGATGATGGCAAGATCTGTTGCTGAGTCCTCGTCCCCAGTAGTATTATGAGAAGAAATAACTGGTTTTAAGTAGTTACGGGGAAAAGTTTATGGGGGTAAACGTTAACCCTGAAGACAATCTTAGCCTTAGAATCAAAAGTTGATGGCGGGCAATCAGCCCTCACAAGCAAACTTCTAGCTACGGACTTTTTGTGGCAAATAGGCTGGTGAGAGTCAAATGTGAGATATTTGTCAATATGTGTGGGTTTACTATAATAATAATAATAACAATAATAATAATAATAATGAGGGACGCTTATTGGTTTCCCCATACAACTGGTTGTTGCCCGGAACCAATGAAAACCAGATTTTATCTGTGATTATTAGCAATAATAATAATAATAATAATAATAATAATGACGTCACAAGTATAGATAAGAGATTGCGAACGTTCTATAATAATAACAATAATAATACTAGTCATAATAACGAATTTTATTTATATCTTGAAGCTATACAATGGATAAAAACGATTAAAACTACAAAAATTCGATAATATTTTTAAAAGACTTTTCTACTTTAAAATTACAATATTAAAATCACAAAGAATAAAAGAGTCATTGTCAAAACAAAACAAAAAACAAAAAAAACAAAAAAAACAAAAAAGAGAAAAATCAGCTAAAAGAACTACGTAATATAATATAATATAATAATACTCTTTTTGTAGCTTAACAGCTAAATTACAAGAGTGGTCAGAGTACTAATCATAAATATACATTAACATAAACATTCTACTAAGAATATCTATATGTAATAAATTTGTCGAGGCGGTTAGTCGAGGCCATGGCGGGATCCTCTCTGATGGTGCCTGACCGTAGATTGAATCCATGGGACACAGTTGTGCGCTGTGGTAACAAATTAGCAAGGACACCAGTGTCCTGAACTCTCTGGATAAACTTAGTGCATGCTGCGGCGTGCCGATCCGAGAGAGTACGAAGACCACAGTGCATAAGTGTGTCCCTGTAGGGAATCCCAGGAAAGATTATCTGTAAGGCTTTTTGCTGCACACCCTCAATTAGGAGGCTAAGATATTCCGGCAAATTTGCCCAAACTGGGGAGGCATACTCCAACACTGAATGGATCAGGCTGGAGTACACCAGAACTAACTCGCCTTCCATCACTCCTGACTTCTTCAAACAACACAATGTGTACAGGCGTATATGCACTCTGAACAATGTACTCGCAGTGCATGCTCCAGCATAAATTATCAGTAACATACACACCAAGCAGCTTACACGTGTGGACGCGCTCGATTTGGGACCCAGAAAGCTGCAAAGGAGGGGGATGGTGCGGCTTATAGTGTAAGAAATCAATAAACATCTCCTTGCACTTCACTGGGTTGAGGCTCATGCCACGCTCACTAGCATAAGTGCAAATATCTCTTGCAATGAATGGCAGAAAACTGATGGAACACCTAGGTATAATCTCTACTACCAAAAGGTCGTCTACGTATTTAGCCCTGATCTTCCATTGCCTGGCTAGGTTATTAACAAGTACTGCAAATAGCAAGGGGGCCAATTTAGTCCCTTGTGGAATACCACCCCTAGGAACAACATGACCCGAGATAGCACTACTTATTTTAACCGACTGCGACCTATTTGTCAAAAACGATCCGATCCATGCAATTAGAACATTATGTACACCAAGATTACGCAGTTCAGTGCAAAGGACATTATGGTCCACAAGGTCGAACCCTTTGCTAAAGTCAGTAAATAGAATTCTAGCATAGCAGAACTGTAAACTGTATTCTCTTTGTTCTGTTGGGACCTTTTTCATTTTCGGTACAAATGGAATCATCCTACTCCCAACAGCAGATTGAATGGAACAAAGAGAATACAGTTGGAATACTCAAAATTGTGCAGGCTGCAGAAGAACATGATTACTGAATATTTGGTGTATTCCTGTTGATGAGTGCTGGTTCAGTTCATAAAGCACATAAGACTAGGACTGAACATATTTAATAACAGTGGAACTCTGAAGATAGCGGGTGTACAATACAGACTTTAGTGTGTGTGTTGTATGGCATGTTGAGGATCTCTCGGGCTCATGATCACAATGATCATGTGTCAACAATTCCTATTTGGCAATAGTTCCTCAAGAATGTGCCCTTTGTCATTGTAAAATGTTGATGGACATTTCAAAAAATCAATGTCATTGCTTTGTATTTCAGGTTCCTGGCAAGGTTATCATGGGCTCTACTGTAGACCCACTAAGTACACTTCCCAGAGGAAATAAAGTTGACCCCTCAGTAAGTAGAGAGCACATTATCCACTATACAAACTGAGTGAATTCATATTCAACAGTCAAATGGTGCACTGTCCCAGTCACCATAACGTTTGCTGGAATTATTTTTCCAGGTTAAATTAAGCTTATCTACTTAATGTATTCTACTGTGCTGTTTTAAGAACATATTACGTTTAGTTTTCTCCTCATGTTTTCTTTTAAAATTTTAGGTTTAGTTACTGTTGGCAAATGTGGCAAATAGAGAACCGTAATGAATATAAGGTCAAGGGTAAAGGCTTAGGGGTGGGGGGGGGTGTAGTGAGGGGAAATAATTTATCTGTTTTTTTTATGTACCTACTTTCTTTCCAGTCTTTCTGTTCTTTGTAAATTGTCTGAGTTAGTTATGTTATGTCAGGGCTCCATTTAAACTAGCTATGCTGGACTGGATGCTCCTGTGGAAGTATTGATTTAGCGGTAAATAATTATAATAATTAATAATAATAATAATAATAATAATAATACTGTTGCAGTTGTACTGCACTGTTTGTATTTATAGAAGCGTGTAAGGGAAATTCCTGTGTAACAGTTTTCACCTGGAAGAAGATTGACTTCTGTGATCGAAATATATATGTTCTAAAGAAGAACTGTTATTTCTTCATTTGTGTTTTTGGTATATATCTACCTACCTACCAACCGAACCTTCAAGGGAAGTTGAAAAAGGTTTGAGTTAGCAGGAATTGGAGTTATTGGGAGTTGACAACAAAGGACTGGAAATAAGAAAAAAATGGTGTTTACTGTTTCTTTATTCAGACAGTATACATTTTAATCAAATTTAATTGCAGAGAAGTCGAGTGAAAATGGAACACTAAATTACTTTAGAAATCAGAATGTAACGTAACCAATGAAACCTGAACTGGACTGACACTTTTTTTGTATTGCAAAAGAGGACAGAGATTACACAGCTGCTTCAAAATAAATTAAATGTTTTGGACTGCAGTACACTGTTTGTTTTGTCACATATTGAAAGGTGTGGATCGAGTTATCAAGTGTAAAAATATAGTGAGAATGACCTGAAGGGAAACGAAAATTGCTTCGAGTTAGCAGGAGGTTCAAGTTACTGAGGGTAAAATTGCAGTAAATGTATGATGCAAATCCAGGGGAAATCGCTTTTGGTTTAAGTTAATGTGAGGTTCGAACTAGCGAGGGTTCGAGTTATCAGGAGTCGACTGTAACTTGTTTCCTTTGCAATTAACCCTGACACTGACATGACCTCTGTTCTCACACCTCACTTTTCACAGCCTAATTTGCTACGCAAAATCTGGCATCAAGCCCAGCCCTTGCTGACTGGAATTTATCTTTCTAAAGCAGCTGAAATTGACTTTTCTCCATCACAAAGGTCTCATGCTTCACAAGAAGCCCTGAACATTGACATGTGGATTCTATCTAGACAAGTGGCGGGAAATCATGCTTGCAAACATGACAGTTTCAAAGCTAGTTTCACATCACTAAAACCACTAGTGGTAAGACCAAATAAACTTAACAACGAACTGTTTTACATTCGCTGACCTCGTGTATGGTTCCTTTCTTTTTGTTTCCCCCACTGGCTCTTGGGAACGTTCCTGTGAATGACCACCTCCAACTGGAAACGGCTGTGCTAACTAGCCTCAGATTGGACCCAAAGGTTATTGGAAAGGAACTTATCAAAACACAAGTTTTCTGAAGATAGCTGGCTGGCCTTTTGACTCGTTCATGCCACTAACTTCCTTGCTGGCCAAGTTATCAAAAGTTCTGGATGTAGACAAGCAGGATGTGAGCGGGAAACACGTTTCTGCATACACAAGAAATTCTTTGTCTTTTGCCTCATCAGAATTCGCTTCCAATTTCACCGTCTGGCTGCCAAATAGCCCCCACATCTATTTTTTGAGTTGGAAGACTGTTGCCTTCTGAAACAGAGCCCACAATATCCTTCAAAAGTTACAGTGCCACCAAGCCCAAGTGCATATTAAATACCTGTTTAACTGGAAAATCAATAACATACCACAGCCCAGATATTCAGTGAGACAGAAAGTGTAATGATGTCCTCGGGAAAACTCTGCTCCTGGGGGCCAGAAGGCTAATCTTAACTCATAACTGACACTAGACCAGAGAGTGGAAATGAACTCTTTTCATGACCCTTTGGGGGGAGGGGGGTAAGAAAACTGTTCATTGAGAAAATCAACACCCATAAGCTCTATTTTTCACCTTTCCACTAAATATTCATGTGTAACTAGAAGGGTAACATAAAGGGAAAAACATGAAGAAAAGGAATTCTTGTAACTAATGTAAAATTGAACTTCTAAAGGCATATTCTTGCCACTGTAGCTCCAGCACTTTCAAAAAGGGGGAACAGAGTCCTCTCGCACTGATTTTGATACCATCTGATCGCGTTTATTTTACAATTAACTTTGGCTCAAAACCGTGAGAACTCAAAAAGACACAATTACAAAAAGATTACAATACGGGATAAATAAGAAAATTTCAAAACAAGGAATGAACTACTTACAACCTTCACTTAAGACACGAAAAAGTTACAAAATAATATTTACAAGTAAAGCAGTGCCAAAAAGGAACAAGAAACAAACTTCTAATAATTTCGTTAATAACACTGAATTCTTTAAACAAGGAGAAATTGTTACCGTAGTACTGCCTGTGAACGCTGGAACGACGCTTCTTAAAACGTAATATTACTAAATTGGCTTGCTAAACAGCTCTCACTTTATCTTTCTCCGTAACTTCACAGAAAATTGTTCACATCTCAACTTGACTTGAAGTGTATGGTCTGCGACTCAAGCTCAATAAGTGCAAATTTATGCAAGGATCTGTAACCTAAAAACATGGGTTCTACACTTTCTGCCTGCCCTCAAGCCAGAGAACACTACTCAAGTCCAAGCATTCCTGGGCCTAATCAATAACCATGGCAAGTTCATCCCCAATTTAAGTACCATTGTTCACCCCTAAACCAACTGCTGCAGAAGAACAAGTAGTTTCAGTGGGCTCCTGCTTGTGACCAGTCCTTCAACCTTGCCAAGGAGTCTCTCACACCCTCATGGCTTTTAGTACATTTCAACCCTGAGCCGCCCATTGTCCTAGGATGTGATGTGAGTCAATACAGAATTGGTGCTGTCATCTCCCATCGCTTCCCCGAATGAGTGGAAAAGCCACTGCCTATGCATCTGGATTGCTCGGTCCAGCTGGAAAGAACCACAGCCAAATTGAATAGGAGGGACTCGTGATAGTCTTTGGCATAACCAAATTTTACATGAACCTCTATGGGAGGAAATCCATCACTCAAGATATTCTCTCCTAACAGTGCTACACCAGTCCTTGCTGCCTCCCGCCTCCAGCATTGGGCCATCCTGTCGTCATCCTATCATTATGACATCAAATACAAGCCTTCAAGAGACAAAGCCAATGCTGTTGCTTTATCCAGGGTCGCAATTGCCTTCCAACATGGTGCAAGTCTTGATGGCCCCATTTTCCATGTCGCATCCCAGCAAGTCACTTGACACCCTGTAAAGGCTCAGCCGATTGCTAGAGAAACAGCACATGACAAGACTCTCTCCAAGGTGTTAACTCTCATGCAGCATGGTTGGAATGGTGAGAGATACAAGGACCAGGATTGGAAACCTTACTTTACACAACGTCACAAACTCTTTGTCAGACAGGGCTGATGAAGGGAATGAGAATTGTTATCCCTCCAAACCTGAGAGACCCAATATTAGAGGATCTCCACTGGTCTCATCTAGGTGCTGCTAGGATGAAGTCCATCGCCCGCAGCCATGTCTGGTGGCCAAAGTTAGATACTGACCTTGAGAATGTGGCCTGTAAATGCGTCAAAAGATAGAATGCACCACCTGCAGAACCCCTCCTTCCTGGACTTGGCCATCTGGCCCCTAGAAGGGAATTCACAACATTGACTTGGTTACTTCTGACGAGAAAAACTTCCTCATCATGGTGGATGCATACTCCAAATGGCCCGAAGCACCAACTCCGCAACTACTATCACTGATCTGTCAAACCTGTTCACCAGATATGGTTTCCCTGAACACCTGTCTACAAGGGTCAAGGTAGCAGAGATGATAAGAACAATTATCACCCAATATCTGTGCTCCCTTTGCTCTGAAAAATTTTCGAAAGGCGTATGTACCAAGCCCTGTACACTTATATGAGAAACAATGACTTTGTATACAATTTGCAGTCTGGTTTGCGATGATTGCATTCCACTGAGACATCCCTTATTGGCTTAATTGATACTACGTTAAGTGCCTCTGCTGCAGTTTCAGATCTACCTGCAGTACAGCAGTGACTGCAGGAAGACATAAACAGGATAGTTGATAGGACATCTGAAAATAGGATGGTGCCAAGTACTTCTAAGAAAAAAACTCTGCTTGTAACTGGTAGGCGCTTGGAGAAGACAATTTCAAACAAGGCTCTCAAAATTGCATGTAACGGTAGTGAGATTGAGCAAGTCACTTCACAGAAGCTACTTGGGGTAACATTAGACAGCAACCTAAATTTTACAGAACATATTGATGATCTTTGCAAGAAAGTGGCAGAAAGGATTGCTGTACTTAAAAAGATAAAGCATAATTTGCCCCTTGCTGAGCGCAAGCTGTTTTTTAATGCATTGATTAACCCCATTTTGTTGTATGGATCTCGTGCATGGACCATGGCAACAGAAGAGAATGTGAAACATGTATTTAAACTACAAAAGTGGGCAGCTTGCGTAATTTTTGATGCAAATATAAAAGATAGGAGTAAAGACCTTTTTAGATGGCTTGACTGGCTGCCCTTTAAGGACGAAGTTAATCTTTAACAGTGTAGTTTAATATTTAGGCGCATAAGAAATGAAGATGACTGCCTAGACTACATAACAAAACTATTACCTAGAAACTCAGATCTCAGGAGCCAGTCAGTAGAGCTAGCCGTTATGGAAGGTTTAACTTGGTGTGTCCAGTTTATAATAGAGGAAGGGAAGGGGGGGTGTACTTTTAGAGTTCGTGGAGCTAAGTTATGGAACAGGATTCCTCTTGACATTTGATAGAAGGACACCACAGGCACGTTTAAGAATGCTCTTAAAAAAATATTTGTTATCTCAGTTCTTATGTGTATAGTGTTTTTATATTCTTAAATCTTAATGTGATCTTAAGATTGTATCTTATAACATTTTTAAATTCTAATTATTCATGTCTATTAATGTAGTCCTAAATATTTTAAGTACAATTGAGGGCCACTACTTCATCAGTTTTTACTGTCATGTGTTACTCTCATTAAGCAAAGTTGCTACTACTACTACTACTACTACTACTACTACTCCTACTACTACTACTACTACTACTACTACTACTACTACTACTACTACTACTACTACTACTACTACTACTACTACTATTGTTAGTGATAATGGACCCCCTTTTCAGTCCAGAAAATACAGCAGTTTCTTGAAGCAGAATGGTATACAGCATGTGCATGTGTCACCCTAACACCCCGCTGCCAACAGGCAAGCAGAGGTTCGTTCCAACTTTCACGAAATTCTTGAAATCCTCCACGCCGGGCTAGGAGCCCGGCTAGGAGCTGGGCAAATCATGCCATTTCAGAAAATATGAGCCAGCGTGAAATTGGTCAGCAATCACTATTTTAAATTGTTTTCAAAATGGCAGCCCTGTTGGTGAAAATGTATGAAACTGTGAAAGATAACATTGACTCCAGTGAAAATCAAGCTCTAGCTGCTGAGAACGTCTGCAGTTTTCTAGAGCTGTCATCAAAAAGTCCACATTTGACAGTGAGAGATTATAACTTTCATTTAGCCCAACCAGCAAGGATGTTATCAAGGAGTTTTGTGTATTGACACAAAACCATCCAGAGGAAAATGAAGTGAAAAAACCTAGCTTCCAGACCATGGACTGTGTTTTTCTCTTGGAACTTACCTTTTGAGGTATTTGATTGCTTCAAAGTTGTAGCTGTAACAGCTGAGAGTGGTGGTTTGGTAGTCAAGAACACATGCTGTCCAAGAAATTCGTATTACTGATATGGAAAAGTTCAAAGGCCTTTCTCTCACTGGCAAATAAATTTGCATAAGGAAGCATTAATGGGAGTGATGTCTTCATCAAAACTGACAAAGATTGATCCTATAGCCAGGTTCTGTTCAAAGAACACTGAGATCATGAGAGTCAGCTTGAGATATGGGCACTTCAATAGAGGAGGAGTTCCTCAGCACTCCTTAGCATCAAAAAATTAAATAAGCACTACTCCTTTCTCCTAAAGGAGAATTAGGGACCTTAAGATACTGGACGCGGCAGCCTTGAAGAACGCAGTCACGTCCGAGAGGGCATGGGACGGACCGCCACCTTTGCGCGGGAAAAAACGAACCTTAAGATTTGCATTGTGGAAGCGGTGGCCGAAACGAGTAACAACAAACAGATTCAGACAGGGAATCAAGGGGCTTCGCTGTTATGACTTTGTTTAAGAAGACCAGAGAGCTTTTAGCAGGATATTATTTGGCCGACATAATTTCTCACGAAGAATTTGTGGTCCTCTATGATTGCAGCTTTTCAGAGAACTTAGAAATACCACATGAAGAGTACGAAAGATTTAACCTCAAAGAAATGGCAGATTCAGAGTGCAGAGCAGAGTTCCGCGTGAATAAATGCGACCTACCGCATTTAGCAGAGTGTTTACAAATACCTGATGCTTTTGTACTCATGGCTATGTTCCAAAAGTAGTTTTTTGTGCTAATTATATAAAAGCCAAAGAACACAAAAGGATTTCCATCCCAAAATGCTATCTAGCTTTTGAAATCTAACAGTTTGTCGTAACTTCAAGACATGACATGGATCAGTATACAAGTGTAGAACTAAGTAGCAAACAAGCAATCTGAAGTAAACATTAAAGTGTGTCACTGGAATGCTTCGATGTCAACATTAAACATCTTATTTGTCTGCAATTTTTTGCATGAGGCCAATCATCAGACTCATGAGTTGATTGCTCTGTTGTTGCTGCTGTTGTTGATTAGCAAGTGCTAGCTCATAAAGCCTTGTTTGCCGCTCGTGCCCCTCCCTTCTCGTTTTCTGTTCTTCTTGTTTCATTGTCATATCAATGTTTGCCTTTTCCCTCAGGAACTCTATTGTATCATTTCCACCCTTTCTTGACCTTTTCTTCTTGGGCTCTGACGAACCATCACCTTCTCCTTTCCGTTTCATCGTTTCACCCAGCTTTTCGCATGCCTTTTTACGGACCTCCTCTCCCATCACTCTGTCTTCTGTCTTTTTCTTGTTATTCAGCAACAATATATCTGGTTCTTCCGCTGCTTCCCACTTCTCGTTGACCTCCTCGAGGGCTTTGTCCAGCTCTGTTTCCTCCAATTCCACTCCACTATCTCTCTGTTCCTTCTGCATTCTTGCACGATACTTTTCTAGTAAAAGCTTAAGATGCTCCCTCACCGATTTCTTAGTGACAAGAAACCTCAATGTAGCGTGCGAATTGAGGTTGTACGCTATTGTTTGCCACACTTTTCCTCTTTCAACTGTCCTCGCTTTCTGACGATATGGTTCCAATAACAAAATCGTGCGAGCAAGAGCAAGGTTGTGGTTGTTTGTCCGTGTCCAGGGTATCTTAAGGTCCCTAATGACTGACACAGCAGCGGGTCTAAAATGCAGGTCACATTCCACAGGTCAACATACAGGTCGCCATGCTACAGATAAATAAAGAAGCCCAAAAGTGTCTCTGAGCCCTAATCACTATCCAAAATTTTGTTTTATATTGAGGAGTAACTTTGGCTTAGTTATCAATCAATAAAACAGTGACCTATACTTTAGACCCAACCCTGAAAACAGTGCAAGTATTTTGTTTTAAAGTTGTGTTAGCCTGGGGATGTATGCTACATACTTTTTTGCTGTATTTTTGGTTCTCTGGTCCTTGTACTCAATTATTTACATTACTAAAATTTAATAGGTCATAAACTTCAATTTCGAGTTAATTACCAATTTGAACCCAATGGGTATCACTTAAAAATTTCACCTTCTAACATAAGGCTCTCAATATGCATAGATGTCATGAAAATTGAGGACATGGCATGTACATTAAACTGTACTGATATCAAAAGCTGTCTCTGCAAGGGTATAACTGTAAGAATTGTTAACTGTAGATTAATGAGATGAGTTTTCTTATTGTTGGTGGAGTTAAAAGATGTAAGCTTTGGATGCTTGTGCAATGCATCAGTCAATGCCAGCAGTACCATCCATTCTTGGGCAGTAGTCTGGCATTTTCCAATCCAAATTAAAATACAGGAGGTTAGGCATTATCCTATTCATGGTACTTTTTTGTGAGTATAAACATACTTGACTCTGAAGATGGCTTCTGCACAGGTTGTTGAAACGTCAGTCAACAACAACAGTCCTTCTCAGGACTCCAGTCACCCAGATGATCATTTTCAATCGAGGTATGTTACTCCTGGGTTCAAACCATTTTCTTAGTATAAACATAGGTACAAAAAACAGATGGGTGGCTGAAAAAAACTTTATTATCACTTTTTTGAAGGATATTTTCAAACTTTCAGAACATATGACATACTGTAACAGCATACTGTAAAGTAACTAACTTGCAACACTAAGTAGATCACAAATATATGGGTCTAAAAGGCGTGTGTTAGCACTCCTTTCTAAACTCTGGTACAACTGAGGTGAAGTCAATGAGCATTGCTCAGCATTACATTCCTTGTGTAAGCCACAGTAGAAAACACCCGATATCTCAGTTTCTTTGGGAACATAAACTTCTGAGCTCTTGTGGTATGCAAAACTTGGGGGATCATGTTTCCTAAACCAAACAGCTGAAATTAAGTCATGTCTGAAAACAAGGTTCCACCTTGTGTACAAGGTTGCATGCTTTGCGTATTGGCTGATGCAAACATGTTTGGCTTCCCTTCCTTGCATCGTATTTATTCCCAGTCCCACACCAAGTTTCATATAGAAGAGGTCTGTGTGATATGGAATGGCATGGCCAATTGTCCATACTGTTGGGGTTACAGTGTCTGATAGGAGAAAACATGCATTGAAATACTTCTTGCAACAGTCGTTGATTTCCTGCAAGGCACCCTCAGTTATATGTTAGTTACATGACTAAAGTGGCTGATAGCATCTCTGAACTGAAGGCCAATAAATGCAAATGAGCAAATTTGAAGCTGTTGCTGAGGAGTACGTATCACCCTCACGAGAAATTGCTTTCAGAATATATGTTAACTTTTGGCACATCTTGGTTTCTTTCCCTGTAAAGCTGTAGGAAAGGGATCCTTTTCGTCCCTGCAAACACCACCTTTTCACCTTTTTATATAATGTGGTAGCCCCAATTTCTCTCAAAGTGCTTAGATGGGAGGCTAGAGCACAACTGGGTTCCTTCCATGGATCAGTACAATTTGGAGGGAATCTGCTTTTGTCATTGGCATGGTAAAGCATAAGCTCATGTAATTGTTGCCATGCATTATTGCCATTATGAAGAGGCGCAGCAAATATTTGGTCCACCAAACGACCCAAAAGGGGAGGCGTTTCTGCCAGGATTTCAAACTTGTTTTTATAAAATCAAAAAAACTTAGTTCTCTTTGTAGACTGAGCAAGTCTGGTTTGAGCCAAGTCCTTTTTTTTTGCTTCCACCTTGGCTGCTGCCTGTAGCTTTTCCTCATATACCCATGGCTTCCATGTGCATTGGTCAGATTGACCCAAACTACCATAACTTTGGTTTTATTGTCATTGTTGACAGTTCTCCACTAAATGTTGACGCCCACTTTATATCAGAAGGAATCAAATCAAAGGTAAACTTAACTGAGGCTTCGCTTAACGGTAGGTTAAATCTCTTCCCCTCCATACAAGCAATGTCTGAAACAAGCTTTTGGGCATAGCATTGCATTGAGATGTGAGCTTCATCACAATTTGCCCCAGCAAGTAGAAAGTTGTCAACCTCACTAGCAATTCGCCGACCTACATTTAAAAAGGACACAAGCTAGGCAGTAGCCTGATTGTCTTTACCAAAAGTCACCCCATCTGTGCCAAGAGCCACTTGGAAATGGTATGGTTCAGATCCAAAATGCAACAGGAATGGACTACGTTTGATCTAAACAACCATACATATCAGCCAGCTGTAACAAAAAGGGTTTAAGCTCTCTATATGCCCCTTCAGCTACTTCATCTGTATCTAAATCATAGTAGAGATCTTTGATATCTTTTATGTTCCCACATCAATAGCACCAACAATGTCAATTTGTCACAAGGTAAGATCTTTGGGAAACCTATATTGGCCATTACCTTTAAGCTTTTTCTTTTCTTGCTACTTTTGCTAACATCCATGGATAGGTTGAGCCAAATGTTTTTGTATTTCTCTTTACTCAACAACCCTTTAGTCTACAGTACATTGACACCTCTAACTTTGTTTTGGATGCTATTCTTTCTTTTACTACCTTAGGTACAACTTTCATCATGACTTTCTTAGAGAAACTAAAGTATCTTGCCTGATGACATAGTTTGGCTTCCTTGACTAAGGTTAACCTCAGGGTATCCATTACTGGACCTTTACTCTCACTGGTCCCACCATGGAGTTCAGCACAAGGATCAATGGTTTCCTTCCTTTGGCAAGATGTTTTGGCCACTGGAACAGCGTATTATTCAGAATTGGCTTCTGCTATGCACGTTGGAGACCTCCGTCTTTTCAAACGTTTTCTTTTCTTCACAGAATCTGTCTCTGTTATCAGCTGCTTCATCACCTCCACATCAGCCTGAATTCTTTTAACCTAAGGACACATGAGGAGTTAACAATACATCACAAAATAATCTTAGCAGTTGAGTTTAGTTTATTTTTTGCCATTTGTCGCACAACATTACAGTCAGTAAGTATATATTAAAATACAAAAGATATTAAACAACAAAAGAAAGAGAAGTGTATGGCAAGGATGAAAGCTTGTTTGAGCTCATCAAAAAGTACAACTTTGATATAATAATTATTAGGCGTATCTTGTTTAATTTATGAATGCATCCTTAGATTAAAAAGCAAGCACACAGACACTCACAGGCAGCAAGAACATAAAACAGCAAATAATCTTAAGATCACTATAAAGGCTGGGGTACACTTTAACTTCCAATATGTCACATTCAGTATCAGTTGGTACTGTTTTGCTATTTTGCTGGGAAACCTATGGACCAGTGGCACTGCTGGCTTGTATATTGTAGCTTATCTATATGACAATACCTTCCTTTTCAGCTGATTTAATTTTGATCTTTCATCCGAGTACATTTAACAGTTTTCCAAAAATTCCTCCTTGAGTTTTTGTTTACGAGCAAGCTCCCCAATTGGAAATTTATCCCTTGCCATAGTACTTGTACTTCTTTTTTCTGTTGCAACCCTTCATTCCCATAGTAAAGAATGGCTGGATAATCTCAGAGTTCTTTGAACACTTGAAAATAGCTGGATGATGTTCAGTTACCAGAACCTGGCTGTAGGATCCATCCTTCTGTTTTGATGCAAGCTTGCAGAGTGAAACTTAAATTGCGGTACCAATTTACAGCGCCTGTAATCAAGAAATCCACGTTAATCCAAACTGGCAATGCCATTCAGAGGTATCTATCGTTTTAAAATTTTGAAAAAGCTGTTATACATCTTGCAATCTCCATTTTCTTTCCATTCGCACAATTTAGACCTTATGACACACTGAAAATTAATATTAAATTATAAATATTGACGCTTGTACTTACCCTCATCTTCCCAGAAAGATCTCAAAACAAAGCTTGGCTTCTTGTGGCGTTTGCCGACTCTACGGCTGTCCCAGAATTCAAAGGAAATGTCTAAAATATTCATGTGTAAAGTGGTATCAATGTGAAAAAATTAAATGACGCCCGCTGCCATCTTGGATAAAAAATCCACTGCTCGAAATACACTGTAGCCAAATTTCTTAACCTGTGAGCCTGGTGTGTCAGCCCATGACAGTGCATTACATCAGCATATCCAGAATTTGCCACACCTGCGAAACTGTTCCTCTGGCGAAAGCTTCGCAAACGGCTGTCATTAGCTCATCCTGACATGAGTGCACATATGACTAACAACCAAGCGAAGATGTAGTGTTACCATGACCGCCACACCAAATCAAGGACTCTCTCACCACATTATAGAGTTCTAGCCTGAGATTAAGTGGTAGTCACAAACCATTGCTGAATGGACAGCACCTGTCCCATATCACATTCAGCTGCATGACGGCCGAATTTGGTACTACCACATTGATGACCTACTGAACAATGCCCCTCAGAAATCAACTTCAGAATTACAAGCATCCACACCTCTTACAGCTCCCTAGCAACCCTAGCAGTGCCTCTGGAGCCTCCTACACTTCCAGAGCATTCAACACTGGCAAAGTGTCCTCAGGCTCTTGTAAGTTGCCCTCTAATTGGCAGTACCTCAGAGACCACATCCTGCAGACTCCTTGCACGTTACCTCTGAAACAAGGAGAGGAACTCGACCTAGAGTGGAGCAGCTCGGCAAGCTAGTGTTTTCTACTGTAAACCAGCCAGTTTTCCCAGACCCCTGGGCTCCTCTGCCCAAGCCTACAGTTCTTATCAGAGACTACTCACTGAGTTTTCAGACATGGTGTTGTTGTTGTTGTTTTTAAGATTTTTGCTTGGTAGTCATTCAAGACCCTTATATTGTTGTTCATTTAGTTTCTCATTTAAAAGGGGGGATATGTAGTAACATATATAACGGATATGTAGTAACATTTTGTACAGCAGTTATGTCACAAGCACATGCTCATCAAAAATGTCTTCTTGCATCAGGCATCTTGTTGCACAGGTGTCTTTGGTTGTCCAAAAGCATAACATTATGAAAGAGCTATTCACAACAAACTATCTATGTACTGTGTAAAAAAACAGTGATTTTGCTTCTTCAGTCTTATTTCCATGATAAAGAGGTTTAGCTGCCGCGAGTGAATGATAAAGCTTATTTTTAGAGCACTTGCAGGACATACGAACTAGGCTTGTTAGATTTGAAAGGGTCATCAGTTGATTGCTCACTTGCTTTCAGCGTACTCCTCCTCCAATCGCACATGAAGATGCCGAAAAGGGAATCCTGAGCTTGATAGAGCGTGGACTCATACCTGTAAGTTATTGGGTTATTTTATGTGACAATTGTTGTTTATTTGCTTTTAGAGTTTATGGCATTAGTTATGAATCCATAGCCTTAGTGTAATATAGACAAATAGATGGATATTTTGAGCTATGTTAAAGTTAATTGACATACTGAAATCCACAGAATGCACATTTTGGATTGTACTTGTTTTGTGATATGTACAGTGTTAACCTGTCTTGTATTCAGTTAAATTGCTTTTGTTCTTGTAAGATATGCAGGCAGTCCAACTCCTAACCGGTACACACAGCACATGCAAGGCTGTCACAAGCCCGATCTGAGTCTGGGCCAGATAAAACCTACCAAGAACCCTTTTGAACTGAAGAAATGATCCTCACACTTTCTGGACAATTTAAGCAATTGTCTCTTATGTGCACTTGAAAAATTCAAGTGAGCTATGAAGCCACACAGTGCACATAAGAGACAATTGCTTAAATTGTCCAGAAAGTATGAGGATCATTTCTTCAGTTCATGTCTAACCCGCACTTCATAATCATTTCTTTCATTCAAGAACCCTTTTGTTAGGCATTGATAATAGGCAGTCCAACTCACAATTGCTCATAAACGGGCACATCAGAAAGCACAGCATGGCACAAGCTGCCCACGGGCCCAGCCTGAGTAAGACTCATGTAACTCTCATCTACACAGAGATACCAGGAAATCCAACTCATTGTTACACATAAACAGAAACTTGTTAAGCCAGTAGCACACAAGCTGCAGTGCACCCTGACCTGAATTAAGGTGGCTCGTACAATTCTTCCCTTTCCTCATGCATTACATTTGAGTGGAAAATGAAGTTGGACTATCACATTTCACCCAAAAATACAGATGATATCACTCTGTCAATTGGTTATAAGGGTATGAAGATTGGGGTTGCCATGGCAATGCAAATGACCTCTTAAGTAGGCCCAAATTATGCCTTCTACCTATGGGCCAATTTTCAAGTTGAGTCAAGTCATCTTCGTTTAGGCATATGATTACATGATAGAAAGTACAATAAAGAGTAAAACCTGAAGACAATATAGTCAAGATCACATATTATCAAAAGCAATTTCATAAATATTGAAAGTATTGTTAAAAGCTGTTTAAATCAGATTCTCAAAGTTAGAAAGCAGTGTGGCTCTTGTAATTTGTTTGGGAGTTTATTAAAAAGTATGCATCAATCTAAACGGGGGTTTTCCCAGGCTTTTAAAATTTAAATTTAGGATGTCATTTTTATGTCTAGTATTGTAACTATTATGTCATGATTCTTACAAAGTAATCACATCAGAATGGTAGGTAGGTAGGTAGGTAGATAGGAGCAAATGCATAGCAACATCACAGGGCTGCTTAGTTGAGACGATCACTTGCCCACCGCTTATTGGTTTTCCTGCCCTTTGTGGCCTTAGTAAGCACGTTCTGGCTGCGCAGTTGTAGGCAGCCATCACCTGATATGGTCAGTTATGTCATTTTGAGAATTGCCAAAGAAAACGAGGAAAAGTTCACAGATGCTTCAGCGATCATACGCTGCGATTGCTACATGGATGACTTGATCCACTCTTGTTCAAACTCCCAAGAGGTGGTGAGTTGGATGAAAGCATTGGATAAAGTTCTTGCAAAGTAGGTAGATGAAACTTTATTTAGACACACTTGCCCCGTTGACTATGTGGTTAGAATAACTGATCAAATCTATTAAGACTATTTACATGGGATGCCACAGGCAGACCACATCTTCTCTCTGAAGTTAAGCCCTGTTGGTTGGGGTTACTACTTGAATGGGTTACCATGCATAATCTCCGTGTTGTTGACTTTTTCAGTCTTGTTTATTTCTTCATTGTGTTGTCACAAATTGTCTTTTTAAATTAAATTTCCAGTATCGTGTGGGAAGTGTTAGAAGCAACATGAAAACAACTTCTAGTGATCTAACCCACACCTTGAACTCAGATCTCCCGCATGGAGGCATTAGTTTGATGAAAGATGTTGGTGGAAGTCACAACCCACAATTGGTAGTGATTTTGCATCCCCCCCCCAAAAAAAAAATCGAAATTAGTTTTTCGATGAAGCCCATGAACTAACACTGTGTAGTCCAATATATAATAAAGTTAACATTAAATTTTAAAAATTGGCAACATGGGTTGAGAAGTTGACACCTTTGAGGACCCCAAGCAGGTTTATTTTAGCACAAGCTTTTGTGTTTTTACCATTTCTGTGAACCGCTTGTGCATCCCATGGAATCACCCTTAGGCGTCTTGTTAAAATTATTTACGATTGATGAAAATTACTTATACTCATAATTACCAGCTAATAATTCCATTAACTAAAATTTGTTCTCAGCACTCTGTAACGAAAGAGACGAGCATAAGTCAGGTAAAGGTGTGTGCATAATTTTATTATTAAGAATCAGAAAGGTTTTAGATTCATGAAGTTTAACGGGAAGTGACTTCCACAGTTTTGCCCCACCATAGCAAAAACTTCTTTTTTAGATGTTTCGTTGTGGGTAACCGCATATACAGTGAGGTGGACAGCCCCTAAGGTTATAATTAGTTACATTGTTCGTACTGGAGAAGAGATCAGTAAGGCATCTAGGTTATCATTCAGTACTTTATACAGCTGACCTATTCTGAAGTTTGTAGTTCAGAGGCCTTTACCTAGGGTATTCCATACCTCACTACAGTAATTGAAATGTGGCCGGATGAAAGCATTATATGTTGAAGCCAGATTGTCTCTCTCAACAAATTGATTGAGAGAAAAATTACTCTGTGCACCATTAACAGACCAATTTCTATTAATCAGGGACTTATAATTGCTCTGCAAAGCTGAACTGCTAGCAGGGTTTAAGTGTAACCCTTAAGAGCTTTAATGGTGAGCTACTATATTAGAATTTGAGACAATTTCCCAGTCATTTGGACTACAGAAGGATCACAGGATGTGATGTTTCTCTTGCCCTGCTATTTAAGTCAGTGGAGTCTGTTCTTGTGATGATGCCCAAGCTGGTGACAATGGTATATTATCATCAATGGACTGAGGCTCAGAGTTTTGCAGATCGTTGGTACCAACATGAAGTACAATCTTGTCCTGTTGTTTTCCGAGTACCGGTTTCAGATAATCATACATACCTTCCACGGTGGGACTGGAAAATGATTTCGCTGTGATGCATCTGACAGCACCCAGCCCTTTACATATTTGATATTAGACTCCAGCTATAACAACATCAAGGCTCAGCTCTCTCTGCTCACTGCACACATTTTTTGCTTTGCATTTCTGGTCAGTGTTTCCGATTTCCCAGCTGTATGTTTCTTGGAACTTATTTTGTCACTTTCTCTATTTTGTGGATCCTGGATTGTTATCAAACAGGATTTCTGACCTTCAGAAATAAAGAATTTGTTGTTGTTTGCAGCTGACATGTCCCTGTATAATTTAAGAGGATCATGACATTCTTGGTGTAAGTCTTTACTCAGGAGCAACACAAGCTTTAAGGAATCTCTATCTTCTGTTAGCTCCTCCATCTTAAATTTCATGAAGTTGAATTGTTCCCTTAATTAAGACCCCAGTTTCCTCTTGTAATTTCCGTCCATTCAGGCAAACATTGCTTGTGTCTGTTAGCTGTGAGTTACATTCTGTTGATTTTTCTTGCATTGCTCTGTATTAATCTTTAAGCTCCTTGATGTCATTTTCCAGGTGACCATAGAGCTCCTGAAAGTGGTTATAGCGAGGGCACTTGAGATGACAGTCTCCTTCACCTTCTTGTGATTCCAGGTCTGTAGTTAGCAGTTGGCTTCCACTGACATTTAAATTATGGCGAGAGGTACTGTTACATCCCTGTCGCTGTTCTTGCTCTAATTTGAGAATAAACAATTGAAGCCTTGCCACTTATGCAGCTTTATTGCCAGATTTTAGCAACTTTCTCTTCCCCAACTCTGCCTTGAATCCACCTGAGCTGAGGGAATTAAGTTTCCTACCATTTAGAGCTTTCTCGATGATGACAGAGTTGGCTTTGAGTTTAGTAGGTTCTTGCTCACAATTTCCTGAGCAAAATTGGTTTTGGTACAAGCCCATGTAAAGGTGACTTGCCTTTAGTTGTTTTGCATTCTGATGGATGGACTAAATTATTTGAAAAATATGTGCCAGAACCAAAACACACTTGTGCATTCCACATTTCTCTGTGTTTCTAAGTTTAGGCATCCTTGCTGTTTGCTTGCTTTATTACAAAGTACGTCTACGTGCTCATTCCATAAAAGGTTCTCATCTATTGCGACCTCTAAGTAACAGAAGTTTGATACTCTTTGTTGTTGTTGTTGTTGTTGTTGTTGGTTTTTTTTTTTTGCCTTTTAGTCAGCTTCCTCTGATTCAGTGGCAGCCTGTTGCTTGCTTAAAATACTGCTCAACTTAGTGTAAATCTGGGATTGGAATCAGAAAGATAATTGACTATATCATCAGCTGTTATTGATGTTAGCCTTGTGGGAGATCATTGATGTATACACTTTGTACCACAAACAATATGGGGCCCAATATGGATCTGTGAAGCACCCCATAAACTATAGCTAGAATAGGGTGATACATCTTGGTTATAGTTTACCTGCTGAGATTGAGTGGTGAGGTACTGTTCAAACCATTTCAGCCCTTTCCCTAGAATTGTATATGTTGTTGTTTATGGAGTAAGCACTGGTGGTCAACAAGGTTGTACAAGTACTTATTTGAGATCTATAAAAATTGACGCAGTCATGATCTGTTTGTCCATTTGTTGTAATGTATGATCCACAAAGTGTATGGCAGCCATTGATTTCCTTGGAATGCTTCTTCTGAAATCCAGATTGATGAACCAAGAGTAATCTAGCAGGTACACCATCAAGACTTGTGGCTTTTGATAAGGTCGTTGTAAGCAGTTCTTTTTTTACAAAGCTGGAGGACACCTCTTCATGGACAAAGTCATAATTAACCTTAGGTGCCAACACTTTAGGTAGAGTAGGATTTGTGAACTGCCTGCAGAGAGTATTTGCAGTTGATGTAAAAAGCTGTTTGAAGTTGAGGCTTAGTCCATCACAGCTCAAAGGCATGGTTTTGATATCTTTTGGGAGGTTTTTGTTCAAAGTTTGCCCCGTTTGTTTTGGGTCTTTTCTTCCACCAGTTTACCTTATTATAAGAAATTTATGTTCCATGAAATTAAAGCAAATTTCAAAAATTCAATTCGAGTTAAGATTTCTCCCCCAAATATATGACACACCTACAGAAAGGGGAAATTCTTAAAGTAAACTATGACAAAATTCGCAACTTTCCTATCTGACCC
Source organism: Astreopora myriophthalma (assembly GCA_014634185.1). Lineage (NCBI taxonomy): Eukaryota > Metazoa > Cnidaria > Anthozoa > Scleractinia > Acroporidae > Astreopora > Astreopora myriophthalma. The sequence continues at coordinate 453,888 of BLFK01000461.1, forward strand.
ATTTTAAAACATAAATAAGTAGTCTGTATGAGGAGAAGAATGCTGTTTACTATTTTCAAATCTCTCATTTTGTTCCAGAGATATTCAAATTGTTTAAGTATGCAAATTAGCCAAGTGATGACGTCATGCACTCAACCAAATTTTGATCAAATATGATGAAAAAAGATATCTCAGCCAATTTGTATCAGAAATGCTTGATTCTTTGCAGTAAGGTCCTGCTAGATGCACTCCACAATATGAGCATACCAGTTTTGTTACCATGGCAACATACTGGGTTCCAGACCTCCCTGATGTTAAAGGCTTTGCTTACCACCTTTGGCATTTTATTTTGATAACTGGCAATAGTGCCTTACATGCACGATCCAGCAAGCATATAAATATGTTAGGTCGAGTTTGTGGCCTTGTTAAATGTTTTTCGAACTCAAAATAACCCAAAATATGAAATCAGGTTGGAGGGGACTGGAAAATAGTGAGTTGCCATGGGAACCAAAATTTTTATAGCCATAAGTGTGTTACCTGTTGAACTATTAGCCTACCAAGTTTGAATGGTCTATGCTGCAAATTGACCAAGATAGCTCTATTTATAAACTTGATGTTATATTGGGTTGAGTCGATGATGTCATGAGTCCTCTCGTTTGCATATTTTACCCATTTTTTCAAACTTAAATATTTCTGGAGCCAATGCAGATATTTCCAAATGGTAAACGCCATTTTTAATTTTGTGTGGAATTCTATGTGATAAACCTAAAAATTAAAGGGATAAAAATCTGATCATAGTAGCACTTTAAAAGACATACTTGTGAGAGCGAAACTTCAAGTCTCAAATTGTGTTTGGTCTGTCAACACCCATTTTGTCTATCTTGGAGTTTTACAGTTAATGTTAAAATAAAGTTGTTCCTGTTCAAAACCAATTCTTTTTGGTGGTGTGTGTGTGTGGGGGGGGGGGGGGGGGG
>BLFK01000461.1:462350-476310 GCA_014634185.1 Astreopora myriophthalma
CTGTTTTGATTTCATTGGCATAATCTGTGTCTAACTTGTTTTTGAAAAAAATCCATCAACACTTCGTGCGACTCTTCTTTTCCCTCGGGCTCTTCTGGATTGCCATAGAAATGTAGGTTTTCTCCCTACCGGATTGATGCAATTTCGGTTTTAATTTTCTCAACATGTGGACTAAAGGTGGCAACTTTTTTTTCCATTGCCTTCACAAGCCCAGCCTTCTTTTTCAATCTTGTTCTTCAGGTCACACAATTTTGCCAGAATGCTGTTAACTTTCAGGCCAATGTCCTCCGCCATTTCAAGGGCGTTAAAGGTGTTGTCCAAGTCTGAACAAAACTAGGAGGATATTCATGCAATCTCCCATATTCTCTAGAATAACAAATTCGTTAGTATTGATGGGAAATAGGTTTATTTCAAGATGTGGGCAGAAAAGGAGATTTCTGAAAAGTAATGTATTGATAACAAATGGTAACTTTAATAAGGGATTTAAATGTCACTACTTGTTGTGTAGTTTTAGACTTGTCTCAATGATGGATTCCATTCTAAATGAGTGGCGAGGTTTCTTGAAAACTCTCAAGTATACTGGTGCAAATTCAGTTGATGTACAGGAGCAATGTTTCTTTAATTGGGCAAGATGTGTTGATTAGTAAAGTTGTGTTAAACAGTATTTGTAAGGAGCTTAGTAGCAGGATCATTACTCCTGAAACACTGGACAGAAGAAGTACAACACCTTTTTTGTAAATGATTCTCTTAATTGGAAGGACATATATAGCTTATCTCATTAGATACGAAGTTGCAAGTTTGTAGCTTTATCTGGCTCACTGGAGCCACTTAACATGGATTCAAGTGCTTCCCTTTGCTTGACATTCCTGGTTCTTCATTTGGTGGATGAACGCTGTCAGAGCTTATTAATGATGTCCTGAAATTTTGGCCGAAATGCCATGGGGACAGCTGTAAAGGATTAATAACTAAAGGACAACTACTAAAATGGTAAGTAAAGCAGTGCGATAAGAAAAGTAATCATACAATCGCTCCTCAGTTTTAGGTTCATTTCACTGAAGAATCCTGTACATGTACTTTTCCTTCCAAATCCTACAGCATTGATGAGCACATTAAATCTGGGAGAGATAAAAACATAGTTAATCCAGATCTGAACTTGATACACACAAGATGGTAATTATCTAAACAGCCAACAAGCAGTGGATCAAGAAGAAATTCCTCCAATGGGAGTGGTGCCACTGATGCCAGCATTTCTTCACTTGAACAAAGTAAAGTCAAATATCCAAAAAATGGATGGGGAGTCTTGCTACAGAAAATGCCATTTTTTTCTTGTGCGGAAATGGATAAACACGTTTCTCACACTAGAAAAGGCTTAGGCAATGCCAGTGAAAAATCTGCACTTTCAAGACTTCAGGAGGCGAAAATGTCCTTAATAGATGAGTATCGTTAGTTGAGTATTGTTATTCGGACACTACCAATCACCTATATCTAAGAAATCAAAGATCAACTTTATTTTCAATAAGTGGAAACATATCAAAGATAGATGCTCCACACAAGCAACATCCAAAAAGACCAAGACACAGTTGATAACATCCTTCATCGAAATAGATATCCAGAAAACAGCATAGACTAACAAAGTGCCCCCATAACACCAGAGAGACTCCACTTTTCAACATAGAATGGTCATACCTCAAGATTCCATACATCTTGGAATGGCCGAACCATAAAATCACTGGTATTTTTCGAAAAGAAAGCATCCCAGTATGTGTTGCCCACAGATCATACACCCTCAGACGAGCCCTCTCCCACAGCACCAGGCACAACTGCCCCATCTCTAGCACCAAATTGTTCTTACTCAGGAATGCTGTCTACCAAATCACATGTAAAAACTGCTGTCAATACTACATAGGGAGTATCCACAGTTGCGTAAGGGAAAACTCCTCCACAAAGAAACACAACTCCACATGCCAAAACAGAAACTATAAAGGCATTGAAATCAAGACTATTGTACCAGAAAACAATACCATCCATCTGTGCCTATTCAAAGCATTTTACATACGAAATCACAGACCCACCCTCAACTCATAAGAAGAATGGAGCAAATTTGTGGACCTTTCGTTTTAATGACCATTTCATATCCATCATTCCCAAGTGCAGTTGAAGATCCTTTGTACCATGATACTCACTCCCTCATAAGATGGTTTTATACTTTTTATTCATGTACTTTATACGCTCCCAATGTGTGGCTTCATAGCTCAATTGGTAGAGCATCGCACCGGTATCGCGGAGGTCACGGGTTCGAATCCCATTGAAGCCCTGATTTTTTCAGGCTTCTCCTTCCAATTGCTTAAATTGGAAAATTAACTGCGATGATCATTCTTCACTTTCACTTGTCATACATATTTACATACTTTTCCACATTCTAACACTTTTTCACACAATTTTATTGACATTAATTTTAGTATATAAGCTATACTCGGAATATTCTCCTTACCCCTGATAATGCCCCGGATTGGCGAAAGCTAGGATTTTTACAAGGAAACCAGTAGTTACAGGCCTCACTTGAACCTAGATATTGCTATAACAAGAATGCTACGGAAGGACATCCAATGATTACTGTGTTTATGTTGATGATGATGTTTTATGTAGTTGTGTGATGTCGTCCCTCCAGTCATCATCCAAAATCAGTTAAAGGTATAACATTGTTCCAGCTAACTATAAGGCAAAAGATTCTTATATGTGTATTTTTGTGTAAATTATTTCTTTCAGTCAGCAGCAGAGCTCACATTACAGCCACCCCCCATAAAACATCATCAGGCTCCTGTAAGTTGGCTCATGGTCAGTCATGAGAATTTACGTATTTAATGGTAACTACATGCAGCTCATTCATAAATCTGTCTTTTTAGTGTAGAATAAGTAATTCTATGAGCTGATAAAACGTTTTGTGCACTGTTTCCTAGCTCCATAAAGCAGAGCAGCAGTTTTCAAGAAGTACAGCTCCTCCACCAAATGTTGTTGTGGGTGGTATGTGTAACTTCGTATCTTTGTTTAGTTATTAAAAGTGGTCAACAAGGCTGTTGTTATGATGACACATACATCACAGGAATTAGCTGAGAACGTAGTTCAGCTCATTGAACTGGTGGACATCTCTCACCTCTCTACCTACCTACCTACCTACCTACCTACCTACCTACCTACCTACCTACCTATAAGAAACAATACAAAATGAGAACTTTGAAATAACACCACTATTTTAATCATTGACACTTCGATAAAACTAGTATACAATCACTTGTTTTGCACTTGAAAGACAAAGACATGTGACCAAAGCTGTCACTCAAAAATGATTCTCGCACAACCTACTCCCTACACTGTACCTACTTGTTTGTCTGTCTGTCTTGAGAAATAACCAAATTAACAAAGTCGTCATTGTTGTCAATTGCAAACTTTGGGTCATATTTTCTTACAGCTTACATGCATATGGCTTCTTCCCTAAATTTACTGTCAATTAAATTTATTCATAAATGTTATTTGGAGTAATGGCTGGTTTGATTCTCACTCATGATTCTTGACAAGGTCAGTGTAATTCTCATTTCACTCTCTCTCCTCACAGTTGGTGGCTACAATCTATCAGTTGTTAAGGTGTGTGTTTGTGTATATTTATATGTGTGTGTGTGTCCACATGCGCATGCACTTGCATGCGTGAAATAAGTTTCCAACTACTGGTACTTTCTAAAGTGAAAACATCAACCTAAAATCCTTATCTATATTTAGGGTGATTTGATTATTATTGGGAAACAGCTTTCCATATTTTCCAGTTTCTGTAGGAATCATTACCCAACTCCATTACACATTCTGTGGAACCTTGCTGATCACTCTCCTTCTAGCAGTCTGTTAACAGGCTCCTAATTGTCAATTGTTTTCTATTTTGTATCTCATATTGGTTGCGTAAGTGGCTAAATAGTGGCCTCTGTGATAAGAGTGGTTTTTATTGCTTTTACCTGACAGCTGGATCCATCAGGAATTCAGGCTGTGCACCAGACGTCACTCCCAGAGGACAAATCAGCAATCACATCATCGGACCAGCAGCAGACTATTCCAAATAAGGTAAAAAGGATTGGTGCTGATGAAATCTGAATCATACTGCAGGTCACACAACTTAAGCTAACATTGCATTACTTAAACTTACATTCCTTTTTAACAGACAGAGTTGTCAGTTTAGACTAATATAACTTGTTATAGTTTTTCATAGCAAAACCAAAAGTGCTGCATTAATGGCATCCTTGTTACTTGCAATATTCTAGTTAATCCATCTCACAATAAATAACAATGACAATGATATTAGCAAGAGCAATTTTTTAAATACAACAAGAGGTCATAATTGACGTTCACCTGGGCTTCCAAACTCAGGTTTACATAAAAAGAAAGAATCTCAGTGATCACAACAAAAAGATGGTAAGTGTGGGAAGATATATGAAAAGACTGAGCACGTCCTTTTCCCATCTTCACTGTCATAAAATTTGTGGATAAACAATGTCTGATATAAAAGTTCACTTCTAAAAAAGAGCATTTTGTTGTAAAACATGAATGCAATTCAAAACAAGTACATTCTCCGAAAATACAGGATTGTAGGATAAGAACAATAGAAACACTCAAGGAGTGTATATGGCTACTGCAGTTTTTGTAAAAAGTAATGTGATCTAACAGTTTGCACCCATGCAGTATCTTTGAATAGAACTTTTCAGGGTTAATGATGCCATATTGGGTGGGGGCAAACTCAGGTTTTTGCCTAGCTTTGAACTGCAGGAACATGGCTTCGCAAAAGAGAATTTCCTACATTTGCCACTATTCGTAACAATTTTATTGGTGCGATTCCTCCAACAGAAAATTAGGCCAGTTAAGGAGGTATGATGTCCATTAATTAGAATTGGAAATCTTTTCATGTTGCTTCTATTTTCATAGCAATGTGCATAATTTTGATCGGGTGATTTGTATGAAATGTTAAAAATACATTTAGGGTTGTTGTAGCCTGAATCTGTTCTTTACTCTGCTTGAAAATAATGTCAGTACAGAAGGCCTGTAAAAGACATTTTTGCTGTAAAAATACTGCTTCCATAGCAGAGACGCAGAGGTTCAAATTTGGCTTAAATCCCATACATTATAGTCTTGCTTGTCCGCTAACCAGTATGGCATCATCATTGGTGAAAAGATCTGTTGGTGTGGTACTTCAATATGGCTTTTTGGGGGGGGGGGGCAGTTTTGAACTTTGCTCTTGAAATATGGAATTCCCATGGGTATGTGTTGGTGTATCAAAAACAGGAAGCTATGAAATTTTGGTTTTAAGAACAAATAAACAGCAATTCAAATGCTGCATTGTAAACCAAGGGAAGGAAACATGGCATTCAAATCTGGGAAGTCGAACTGCAGATACTGGTTACAGGTACACCAGATGGCAGTAGATAATCAGAGATGTGCACATACACCAGATGATGGAAATTTGCTGCTCTGAGTCACAAAAAGTAAAAAACACTTAAGGAGTGTATGTGGCCACTGTACAGTTGCTTTTTGGGATATCACCCAACACTATCCACTGCAGGTAAAAGCTGGCTGCGGAGCAGACTAATTTTGGAATTTGCTCTTGATATTATGACTTCCACTCAGTATTTTCTAGGTATGTTGAAAACAGAAAGCTATGAAATTTTATTTTATGAGAACATAAACATGATTTGAAAAGCCATTTTATATCAAGCATTGCTTAAATTATTCCTCAAGTAAGATGCATTTTTCGTACAGCTTTTCAGAAAGACCTTTAAGATTCAAATCATTCATCCAGATCTTGGAGGTTCCAAAAATTCTTGTTGATGATAACTATATGCAAAAACTTATATAGTGCATATCTCAGATTCTATGATGCTTTGCAAGATAATAAAATAAAAACTAATGTCAAAAAACCAATCATGTCAATGGTCAAGATATATAAAAAATACATGTATAAAATAAACAGTGTCAACTAGTTACAAAACTTTTTAAAATGATATGTTTTTAGATTTTTCTTAAAAATGTCTAGTCCATACAAGTTCTTTAAATCATTTGGAAGTGAGTTCCACAGTTTTGGGCGGGCGTGTTGAAACGTTGTTGCCCCAGATGTAGTCGTTTTAGCTTTTAGAACCAATAGATTGTTCTTTCCATCTTGTCTTGTTCCTTGGTCAGGTCTTCTGCATAATAATTCCCTGAGGTAGGCAGGTGTGCATCCATGAAGTGACTTGTGTACCATGTTTAGAATCTTGTATCCAATCCTTGATCTTATGGGCAGCCAATGAAGATCTTTCATGACAGGATTGATGAGATCATATTTCCCGGTTTGGCTGATGAATCTTGCAGCACACTTTGTAGGTAACTGAGGCTTGATGTGGGTAGTCCATAAAGGATTGCATTGTACATATTCCTCAGTTTGAAAAGACAATTCTTGGTGGTGTTAATTATATGACTTAAAAGTCATGTGATTGTTGAGATCACAACCAAGGATTTGAATAGATCGTGATAAGTTAAGAGAATAGTCTCCGATGTTTAGAGGTGACAGCTGAGAATATTCTAGATTTCTTCGAGCCCCAGTCAGGGCAACAACTTTGGTTTTGTCGTCATTTAATTTTAGCTTATTTGCCGACATCCAGACATGAATGTCAGCTAGAAGACTTTCCATCTGGGTCTTGACCAAGGAGCAGTTGCCTTTCTTAAAGGAGATGTACAGCTGGCAATCGTCAGCATATATATGGATCTCAACATTATGCTTCCTTGCAATCTCTCCGAGAGGTAGTAAGTACATAGTGAAGAGCTTGGGGCCCAAAACTGAGCCTTGTGGTACACCAAATTGATACTGTTCATGCTTCACAGAGCTGCACCAGATTATGCACATTTGCTGTTCAGTCACACAACAAAAATATATCTCAGGTCAAACACAGAAAAATCTGATCACACACTGAAATTGACAACGTGCTGCCTGCTAAATGTGTTCAGTCTTGGTTCAAAGGAGTCATTACCTAAAGCTTTGCTGCAGGATTTGTTACAGAGAGTCAGAAATATTTCTGGACCTGGAATTTTACTTTACTAAAAACTAATCAACCACAAAGCTTGGGCTAATGTGACCATATTAACTTGAAAGGCTTACAGACTGCCTTTAGCCACAATAGCCACAAGTCAAAGCAGGGTTTGGGGTTTTTTAGGACACTAAAACACAGAACTGACCCACCAAAGCACATCTGAAATGACCATAAACGCAAAGCTCAAGAACTGTATTATTAATTTATTTCTGTCGCTTTAACTCTGCTTGCTTAAGTACAAGCCTCTGAAATGTTCTCATTCTGTCTGGGCCTCATGAGGCAAACGTGTTTCACAAATCTTCAGAGTTTGACCTTTCAGTGTTTGCAAAGTCCACATATACATTTGACATTTGCAAATCAAACAGCTCAGTCTCCTCCATAAGCCAAGGGCAAGACTGATCAAGCTTGAGAGCTGTGTGTAGTGCACAAGTGGCTTTTTTAGGCTTCTTTGCCATTGCCTTAGTTGCTCCCTTAACTGCAATGGGCATTCCCACTTCAAAATTACTTCATACCCAAAGTTGAAATCTAACATTTCATATATTCTCTATCATACATTCACTTTTTACCAGATATAACCCAAAATCACAAGTGACCAGTTCCCAGGTGACTTGTCAGCTCGTTTGGTAGGACAGTGTACATTAAAGCTTGTATTTTTTTCCCAGGCTTCTTTGCAGCTGCTTAATTTGCTCCCTTAACTGTGATACCCATTCTCACTTTACACCAATAATAGTGGCTTAAACCTAAAACTTACAAGGAAAAAAAGGATGTCCAGGATAGTGACAATCTTCATGAGTACATGTTTTTGATAATCATCTGTTGGACTTCGGAAAATACCTCTTCAGTAGGGGTTGCTTCACCTTAATAAAGGAATTCCCCATTCTAACTTGTCTTTGTACACTTGATCCTTATGGGACTACTGTTAATTGAAGGGCTCAGACCAAAAACGTCCTAACTGGCATTTTGAGTGGGTTTGGTCATTTGTGAAATCGTGTCCAGATTTCATGCAGTGCATGGAAATTATGTTATGGAATTACCTATCCTTAGTGATGTGAACAAAATAACAAAGGGAAAAAATTTCTGGACACTTGGGAAGGGGGGAGCACAAGAGCAAGAAAGTATAGCTGAAACAAAGTTTTTTGCTTCTTTTCATTGGATTGCCCTAATTTTTGGCATATAGCATGGGGATGTTCACCCCGTAATTTTAGCATACAGGCCCTCTATCTTAAAGATCAACAAACAGAACAGTAGATACTTATATCAAGGAGTAATATTTATAAACACACTATATAAAATTATAGATTTATGAATTTGGCAAGAGGCTCTCATTGCCTTGCTTTGCCTGTCTTGCATGGACACCATGGTAAAAGGATGGAACAATTTTAAGATGTCTAGCTTCAAGGTGGCATCCCTCATGACCAGTGTTGGCCTTCATCCTGGAAGTGGGGAAATATTTACCCTCTTCCTAAAGAGGAAAGTGGGATGAGCATTACTTCTGTGTTGCTGGGGTGTTTGAGAGGATTGTCCACCACCTCCACGCTAAAGACATTGTGGAGGATAGTCTCAGCCCTTCACAGTTTGCACACAAAGAAGGTGGAAACTGCAATGATGCACTATTGTCCATTCAGCACAGGAACGATATGGAAAGTTTTGTCCATTCAGCACAGGAACTATATGGAAAGATATGATAGTGAAAAAAAAAATAGTGTTATCTTAGTTCCTAGCCAATGAAAGAAGAAGAAATAGGTAAAATAAACTTACTTTTGCCGTATCCTTTTTCGATATAGAAAATATAAATAGTAATGACTTCTATATTCTTAGGGCTGGACTCAGAACTCGAGGATGAAACATTTTCAACTTAAAGCTATCGAAGGACCAAACAGGGTAAGGATTATGTTGCTTGAATCAGTTCTCCATATTGTAAAGTTCATCACTTAGATTAGAATGGTTTTTGTTTTTGTCTTTTCAGATCCCTGTCCCAGCATCTACACCTGCAAATGAACTCAAAAGTGTTCACATGTTTGTTGTTCAGAATGGAAAGACTAGGGTTACTTCTCAGGTGAAGAATTCTATTCGTTCCAATTTTATTGTTAAGAACTTTAAATTGTGTGAAGGCAATGCCATTGAAAACATAATTCAGAAGTACATTCTCACTTTATCTGATAATTCTAACTTGTTCAATGTGTATCATGCAGCGAATTCATCACCAGGGGGTTCATATTTTTCTGTCTTTGTGAGTTCATAGTTATGTTCAGGAAGCAATTGTTGTGCAATTGCTAACTAATTGCATAAATGGTTGAAATTTGATATGTGAGTGGTTTTGATCAAGATGCCAAGAATTTTAGCAATTTTGCGTTCAAGTGTGTTTTGTGGCTAATGATTAATAGGTAACATTAGTTTTTTACTTCGCCACTGTAAAATGAAGGTAATGTGGGAAGCCCACAATATTTCTTTATCTACTGCACATTTAGGTGAATTTTTCCGTCCTGGACAAAATTTAATTTATGCAAAAACTATCAAAACACATAGGTGTCAATGGCTTAACCTATTGACACCTGAAGCACCCCAAACCGCTTGTGTCACGAGCATGCTTTGTAAGAGCAACACGAAACCTCCTCCCTCCCCTACTGAGTGTTCTTTTGTCCCCTAGGAAAGGATAGTTTTTAACCTGCCACATCAACTGAGCAAAAAATATAAAATGGCACTGCACGTTGATCGGTCTTACATTTTCAGGACAAGTTTTTCCCCCCTTATACACATGGTACATCTTTTTTAAGCTCATAATGGAAGGAAGAAAACCCTGAAGAATTATCTACTCCTAAAACAAAGGACATGGAGGCCATTAAAAACAATGAAAAGCCATTTCGCGTTGTGATGATTCGATTTCTAGGTGACCACCTAAAATACGGCTCAAAAATTAAAACCGAACCCCAGGCTTCAAATGGACTTTACAAGAACAGGGTAATCGCCACCAACAGTTTAATGACTGAAAGTATGGCTTTCCAGCAATCCTTTGCAGTACCTCACTGACACAAATGAGCCTAACACCCAGTTTCTTATCTAAAGGAATCAGCCAGCAGGCTGTATAAGCTTCCAGATTTGTGTATGTTCGGCCATTTTCAACAAGGACTTGTGTTTCAGTAGTGCTAATCTTTCTTGTAAAGGTGTCTAATGCACCCCTGAAATTATGGCCAGCAGCTCCAAAGTTCTTTAACACCAAGATTCTCCTCCACCCATCTGCATCAAAGCCAGAGGGCCCACTAGATCCACTTGTCCATAGGGCTCCATTTGGAATGGTAGATCCTGTTGTATTTTCAAACATAACAGCGTTGGCTATCTGTTAAAAGTGATGGATCGGCTTGGCTTGCCTGTGGGTGTTTCTGTTTCCGCTCATTTATGATGCTTTGGGATAGAGGGAGTACACCTCTGGTACTCTGTTGATCCAAAGGCTTCATAGCAGCATTATCTTTCCTTCCAGCATAAGCTTCGTGAAGGTTTTCACTATCATCTCTTCATTTAATCCCTTGAGATTTGTTGGCAATTTGGCTTGAATCATACTAGCCTCAAAAAGCAATTCATCAAATTTACCCAGCTCCCATTGTGTCAAATGCCTTGACAAACAAACACTGGGAGTGTTCTTTCGCTGTTGACTTAAACGTTGGCTTCTGGAGAAGTACGGCAGGCATTACCATGAGGACTTTTAGAGCAATATCTTTAAACTCAATGGCCCCTTGATTCCAAAACTCAATCCACTTTGTTGTCGCAGGGATAAATTTCTTTCCCGCAGCTCCACTCAGATTTCCTCATAAATCTTGTCGGTCTTGTGGATTTCATCCTTAGTATCATCTCATATTTTAAGTTGCATTGATGTTGATTGACTCCCTGCTGTGATGATGACATTCACTTGAATTTGATCTTGTTGAACAGTCTGCACTTGTGCATTCAACTCTGCTGGTGAAGATCACTTTCTGGAGCAACTCACATGGATATTCTTCCCATGATTGGTGGAAAAAGTTCGTAGACACAGGTTGCATTGAAAGGAAGCAGGAATTTGTCGGGTTTGTGTTTGTTCACGATCGTATCGATCCCCCTGCATTTCACTTTAAATATTAATTTCTTGGGTTGATGGTGGCGAAAAAGCTAATCCACTAGGCCAGCCAACATGCAAGATTATAAGAAGTGTAATAAATAGTGCATCTTAATGCTTAATGCTTTTTTTCCGTCCAATAATCACAAAATTTACTGACTGGCTAAAAGCACCATCTTACTGCCATCTTGGCCAGTGGCAAGAGAACGGAAAAAATCACCTACAATGTAAATGGGCAGTAGATAAAGAAATATTGTGGGCTTCCCATACTAACTTCATTTTACACTGGAAAGATTAAACTAAGATCCTTCAAAGTAAAAGTAATGTTACCTATTAATCATTAGCCAAAAAACACACTTGAATGCAAAAATGGCTAAAATTCTTGACATCTTGATCAAAACCACTCAATATCAAATTTCAACCCACTTATGCAAATTAGTTGATGATCATGCAACAATGGCTTCCTGAACATAACCTTGAATTGACAATGGCAAAAATCATCAAAAAGGTTTTCCAGCCAAAAATGTTATTTAACATCAAAACAGAGGGTTTCCACATTAACTTGTTTGAGTTGAACTAGTTCTGATCACTGTAGTTACATTACTGTACAATGTAGATCTCACATATGCCATATATGTTCCTCCACCACTTCTTGTCCTGTCTTTTTTGTATTTTCTGGTAGCCAGGATGATCTCAAAGGATATTGCTGATGGTGCTGTTTAATTTTGGTTTCAGCAAGAAACAAAATATCAAACGAACATTTTTCTTAGATGGATTTGACTTCACCAGCTTTGTTCAAAAGTGCATTAAAATTGCTTAAATTGAACTTGTACATGTAGTGCTACAGCTGTCTGATTTTTTCCTGAAGCTGAATCAAACTTAACCACCCAAGCGGGTAATGTGAGGAATACCGTACAACATGATAGATATTATTGCATCAAATGGAAACTCAGAAAAAATCAGAGCTCCATATGGGATTTGAACCCACTGAACTACTGTTGATGAGCAAGGGTGAAACGTGGGTATTGACTAGAACTGCATCACGCAGTCACAGTCAAATGCTGGACAACCACATATGACTCATACTGCACTGCACATTCACATTAAGGCATATTGGTGATAACACCTCGCTAACCGTGGCATGCAGTCACATTAAGGCATATCAGAGATGCAACCAACCAACCAACCAACCACACAAGCGAGTAATGTGAGAAATACCAGTACAACATGATAGATATTATTGCATCAAATGGAAACTCTGAAAAAAATCTGAGCCTCAGATGGGATTTGAACCCACAACCCTCCGTGATCTAGTCAGATGCTCCAGCCACTGAGCTGCTTAAGACTCTGTGGTTAGGAAGAATTAAACTCAGCAACATCATGATCCTGACAATCGCCATCTTGATTATTTGCAATCTCTTTGTGGTCCTGATTTAACTGTAAGAAATATATACCGGTACTTTCAACACCAGAAAAAGACATAGCAGTCCTTGTTACACAGGAGGGCCAGATAACTGATAATTCGATTTTGATTTTGTGATATACCACAATTACATCAGTCACCATTCAACCAGTTTGGATCCTGTGAAAGTGAAGTAAAACACTGTTAAGTGCAGCTGTCAGCAGGCCAGGGGTGCATCAAATGATGCCAGGATCTCCCACTGTGGCACTTCTTCTGTGTTGTTTTGCCAGATTTGGAGCTGGGTAATGGGAAGAAAACCTATCATAAATGGTCTGAAGAAATACAAAATCCTTTTTCAGATAAACATCATTAATGTCTTTACATATGCAACCTAAATAATTTGTCCAAATGTTTTGCAATTCTCTTTGCAGTCTGAATTTTGTGGGACTTTTGGGCCAGTTAAGTGACAATATACTGTATGGGACAGAAGGAAACAAAAGTATTTTGGGGGAATGATATGCAGTTTTAAATACATCCATGCATTCACTCTGTTAATCCACATTTCTTGCTGGCTTCTTAATCTTCTCTTAACTTAACACCAAGCTCACTGTTTTGTCAAGAAAAGACACATAGTATCATTATCAGTATAACCAACTGACAACATTGTCCCCAACATGCTTCTACACTCCCAGTCATAAAAAGTGTCAATTTGTGCTGAGCTTCAAGCTTTTTATTGCTATTTTCGCAGGACTACTTGGATTTCAAACAGCACTATTGTCTCTCTTGGGGAAGGTGAGTCAAAACTGTCAGTCAAAGGTGTGCGAAAGTTGTCTTTTGTGTGCTCTGCTTCAAACTGCAAGCATACAACTTGAGAAATTGCAGCCCTTGGGTGCATATATAGCTGTTAAGGTATCAGTGTACCCCAAATGACCATCATACTTCGGCGCCGCTTTACGGTGGGACGTTTTACGCAAACCCTACAAAAGTATATATTTTCTGAAAGCTTAATAATTGTAGATTACGATGGTATATTCATTAACATAAAAAAAATTACGGTTTTCCAAATATAGCGCGCTATTTCTCAAAGTACAGAGGTTCACTAATCAAGTTCGTTTCCGGTCGGATTTGATCGGGAGAACGCGATTAATATCGCTATGTCTTCTTGACACATTTCTCTAAAAAATGGTGCCGGGGAATTTTTATTTTTTGCTTCTTTCAAAAGTTATGACGGTTTTACTGAAGAGAATGCATGTTTTATTCAACTCTCAAAGTTTAACCGCGTGTCAAAAACAAACCAGACAAGTAATCAAAATTTCCCGACACCGTTTTTTAGAGAAAGGTGTCAAGAAGACATAGCGATATTAATCGCGTTCTCCCGAT
>BLFK01000461.1:476320-493820 GCA_014634185.1 Astreopora myriophthalma
ACCTCTCCGTCTGATCAAAAACTATGTCTCCATGAACCCTTTCACTCCCAGTAGTGCCACTTACAGATTTTACTCTGTCTAACGCCAGACGATTTTACTCGTCACTGGGGCACCCCTTGGGGCTGAAAGGGTTAACCACCTCTCCGTCTGATCAAAAACTATGTCTCCATGAACCCTTTCACTCCCAGTAGTGCCACTTACAGATTTTACTCTGTCTAACGCCAGACGATTTTACTCGTCACTGGGGCACCCCTTGGGGCTGAAAGGGTTAACCACCTCTCCGTCTGATCAAAAACTATGTCTCCATGAACCCTTTCACTCCCAGTAGTGCCACTTACAGATTTTACTCTGTCTAACGCCAGACGATTTTACTCGTCACTGGGGCACCCCTTGGGGCTGAAAGGGTTAACCACCTCTCCGTCTGATCAAAAACTATGTCTCCATGAACCCTTTCACTCCCAGTAGTGCCACTTACAGATTTTACTCTGTCTAACGCCAGACGATTTTACTCGTCACTGGGGCACCCCTTGGGGCTGAAAGGGTTAAAACACCAAAATTCTTGACAACTTATTTTGGAGCCAATGCCTGTCACAAAAATGTGTGCCAACTGATGAAGTAGAGTTTTCATGTTCTTTAACACATTGATTCAAATCTCAGTGTGTGAAAGCAACACACCTGTCAGTACATAACGCTTCAGGCTAGCACACCTTTGTGGTCACCTAAAACTCACTAGAAAGAGTTAGCTGTTTGGCCCATTCTGTCAGCTATGCATGGAGACAACTATGCCCTGGTTAAAGAGCTAGAAGTCAACACCTGCGATAACTCAAACCCTCGCTAACTTGAACTTTGTGCTAACTTGAATGAAAATCCCTGGGATTACTGTCATACATTTTGTTTTTTCTTGAGATGTGACAAGTGAAAACATAGTCCAAAAACCCTGAATTTATTTTTAAGCGGTGGTGTATTCTTTCCACTACTTTCCACATGTCATTCCAGTTCAGGTTTTGGACTTGGGTCCCTTGAATTCTGTAGCAGTAGCCCTAGAGTGTTTTCTTTGAAACCTGCAAAGTACATAGTCTCTCCCTGCTGCTTTACTTTATTTTGCTTTACCTTGCAATACACGTACGTTCTGACTTATAGTTTATAAATGTTGTTCCATTTTTTACACAATTTTTTTTAATGTACGCTTCAGTACTGCTTGAATACTGCTTAAATATTTTTTGTTGCTTCATTTTTGGCCAACAACGAGTCTAACTGTTTGGCAAACATCATACATGTCCAATACACTCGACCTGAGTCGGGTTGTCTTCACTCGCAGGCAGATTGAGTCCGATCGTGACCGGAACCGGAAATGGGTGCAAGGCGCTTGATCAGTGGTACCGGAAGTAAGGGGTTAAGAGGAGCGAGGGGGGTTGAAAAGTTGGCAAACAGACTCGATCGGATCCGATGGCAACAGCTCTTCCTGGCAAGAGTCAATCGGACTCTCGGAAGTCAGTTCGTGCGTGACAGAAAATATCTCTCAGCCATGAGGCGAAACAAGTGCACGCTACACATGAAATATACGTCGTTCTTAAAGTGAAACAAAACAAGCGCGCTTTTGGCAATACAAGCGCGCTACACATGTAACATCAGTCGTTCTTTAAACCATGAGGCGATACAAGCACGCTACACATATAACATTAGTCAGTTCTTAAAGCCACAAGGCGAAACAAGCATGCTACGCATGAAATATACGTCGTTCTTAAAGCCATGAGGCGAAACAAGCGCGCTATACATGTAACATTAGTCGTTCTTTAAGCCATGAGGCGATACAAGCGTGCTACCTGATGTAAAATTAGTCGTTCTTTAAGACGTGAGGCGAAAGTCAATATCACGAATCATTGCACTTGACACTATACCTTGTTCTTTAAACCATGAAGCTGAACAAGATTTTCACAAATCCAGCTCACTGAATTTCCGATTGCGACAGAAATTCTTGACGTCCAATCTCCGACAACAATAAATTATTAGCTTTTCAGTCAAATCCACTGATTTCAGTGAACAAGACAAACATAATCTGCGTGAACGAGAGCCTTTCCCTGATTGCGGATTAAAACTTAATTTTTTTTTCAAATTGAAATTGTGATTAATTCGGAATAACTGATATTTTATTTATTTATGAAAACAAGTAAGTGAAAATAACATTAAAGGATGTTTAACAAACCAAAAAAATTAACACTACCCCAGCAAGAACTTGTTCGCCGAACGTCCGGCTCGGTGTGCATGCGCTGGTATGTCACTGAACCACCGAAGCAATCGTCAACCTTTGGAAGTAAAATATTAGGGTATTTGATAAATGGAACGTTTTCTTTTCACTCGTTCACGCAATTACTCGCCAAAAATCTACTCGGTTGAATTGCCTGAGTATCTGGCTGAGTAATAAAGTAGATGTATGAATGTATCGATCGTATGGCGGCCATTATGTGGAAACTGTGATCGAGATAGAACGATCGCCGCAGAGTAATTTTCATATAATATTATCGCTGACTTGTTTTTCGTGGAACTGCTTTTCTTTGATAAAAGTGATCGTAGTGATTATGTGGAAATGTGGCTTTAAAGTTACACCAAAAAACCAACAAGTAATTTGTAATGCAATCGCTTTATTGTATTGGAAATCAACCTGTATTATTAAACTCACTGTTTACAATGAGTCAAATTGGCACTATTTACCATGAAAGAGAAGAAAGTCAATTTAAATTTGTCTCTGATGCTACCACGGGCAAAGAACTCATTTTACTTAGAAGATTAAAGGCTTAATATAGGCAAGATCATACTTTTTGACTGATAACTTTCTATCAGTCAATCCATATGTACCAAAGAACCTGGTGTTATACTAAAGTTAATAAGCAGGGTGTTGTGGTTTGGTCATATCATGATAAACAAAGACAATTCAGCCAACAAAGTTTTCATTTCAAGAACTTGTGGAACTCATAACAATGTTGATATTATCAAAAGGCTGTTAATATGTACGGGCCCAGTAATCCAACGAACACAACAGTTTTAATCTGACTCTTTGCTGGTCAAAATAACAAGCAACACACACACCCACACGCACACGCATCTAATTTAAAAGTTCTACAAGTCTCTTGGGACGTTTGATTGCACGTCCTGAAAGGGTTTTGTATTCATCGGTTTGTACAAATAGATCTGGGACACATCTTGGCTATGCATGACAAGTTTGGTCCCCCAACAGAAATCCCGGGGGTACCTTCCCTATAAAAGTGATGGGGTTGTTCGTGGGAAAATTTCTACAACACTCCTAAAGGTAGCAGAATTTGTTTTATAGTCATGTTTCAAAGTCATTCCACTCCTAAGAGAAACCAATTCAGCAACAACAAATTCTATAAATGGCACTGCAAATTTTAATAGAGATAACCTTCGAATACTTTATCAAGGACTGTTTGAAAGTATTGTCATAAGTGTTTATACAAATAATTTATTATAGTGTTTCAGCAGGCATTTACGTTGTAGCACCCTAAGCGTACCAATCCACAATTTTAAAGCCCTAAAAGGTACGACAAGCACTCCTATCATTTTTTAGTGGAGTACCCCTCTGGGACAAGAATTCTAGCTGATATGATGGAATATGTGCAACCTTGTGCAACCAAGTCTGATTATGGTAAAGAATGAATTTATTTGCCGGAATGATGCATTATTTCTCCCCAGGTGTTGTACGGTTTTTACAACCTAGATATTTCCAACTACCATCAATTCTATCTAACTAAACATGTACCATACAATTTGAGGAATACTGATCTGGGCTGAGTTGTTCAAAGCTTGGTTAAGATAACTCAGGGTTCGTGCAAGATTAGAATTCAGTAATGAAAACAAAAAAAAATCATTTCAGTTTTAATTCTTTTTTGCGTACAAGTTGATTATTGGAAACCTTAAAATAACAGAAAATCATCCGAGAAAATGCTTTTGAACACAAGAAAAGGAAACTCGGGTGAAATTTAACCCCGGGTTAATTGTTTAGTAACCACCTTCGAACAACTGGGCCCTGGTGTTTTCGTAAACCTATTTCACACAAAATGTTTTTTATTACCGCTTCAAATGCCTATGGAACAAGTTACCACTTATTATTACATCTTGATGAATATGGACCACTTTTTTATTCCTTGATGTAATGATAGTTGGTTACATTTTAAATATTATCACTAAGGTCATCCCATAAGAAAAGTTTTGTTTTTCATCATCCTCTCTCTTGCTAAAGTGGGTCGGTTGGTTGGGACAAAAAAGAGGACATTAAAATATAAAATTTGTCCAAGGGGATGCTGTTAGGAGGGGTCTGTAAGGTGACTTGGTATGGGGATGGATCTCTTTATGCCAACCTTTGAGGAAGAATTTGCCGAAGTTTTTCGTGTAAATTGTGACTTTTAACTCCATACATTAAACCTGTTTTCATGTCAATCCTGTCATTCACAATATTTTTAACTTTGAAAAATCCTCAAAAACTCAACAAAGGAGATACCCTGCCAGGCAGACAGTGGATCTGGTCATTTTAATCACTTTTCTAGAATGATGGGTTGGTAGGGCTTGAAGAAACAAAGCCTTTTGTGAGATAGCCTTAAATTTTTAATAGGGGTTTTATTTCTACTGTTCTGTAGGAACAGGCCTAGAGTAAATATTAAGTTAAATTTTTTTCACCCACGTTGAATCTCATTCACACAATCCTGACATTCATGATTCTATCTCAGCAAAATAAGAGAGACACTGGAAACTACAAATTAAATAAAATTTACACTGGATTTATAATAACTGTTGTCTGCGAGTTTACGAAAAAGTGAGTGGGAAATAAATGCCCAGTGGAATCACTAAAAGTTTAAACAAAGTCACCAGATTTCATCATGACCAAACAAAATATTCAGCAGACATTCTTTAATGAGCAGACAGTAGCTGAAGTCCGCAAAATATTTCCCTTATTTACTATAAGAAAAAAACAGTTTAAGCAAACACCTAAAAAGTACCTGAAATGGTCATTTATATTATTACCAACCTGTATTTATGCTTAGATGCAAACATGATGAATAGGCAAACAATAAGGCCACATCTTATGAAGACATGCCTTCAGTGTAAGACCAACACATTTGTCCCCATATTAATGCAATGCTAACACACATACAGTACTAAATAGATTTTCCAAACAACCACCTGGCAGCTGAGAAAGCAACAAACAATTACTGTCAACATATTTCAAATTAATACAACAAAGAATATATTAGAATTTCACACAAATCAAAATCCATTTCTCGACAAACTCTGTTTTCAAATTCACTGTTTTTGAAATCTGTGTTCAAGGTGACAGGTCTTACGGTCTAAATAACACAAAGAGTTTCAACTCCTCTACACACTGACATAAATTACATAATGACACCTCCTAAAAGAGCAGTCAAATGAGGCATGAAAAGACAATTTCCCTTAGTCAATATTACAAATAGCTGTTCTTAGCCACCGAAAAAATGATTCAAGTCAATCACATCATCAGAACTTTATCCTCCCGTATGATCTTCCCAAACTATTAACTCTCCCCAAACCAAACTCTCGTGAAAAGCACGAATTCCTACCCCTAGTATTACTAGATGTGATAGCATACTTCTTTAACCAGGGGCAACCAACGACTGTTTCCATAGGATGCCTGTGGCATACCACGGTAAAAAACAGGTATATTTGTAGGCGCAAATTGCAAAGCGGACCAATAAGATTGCATGAAATGTTTATCGATTCTTCTATCGATTTATGTTCGATTTAATGATTTGTGATTACTTTGACCAATAGAAGTGTCTCACGTTGCATATACGTCATTGGCCTGTGATATTGCTAGTTTTTTCTTCATCATTTTGTTTTTCTTCTTAGTCACAAATTACCTTATTTTTTAAATTAAATTTCCAGTATCGCGCGGGAAGTGTTAGAAGCAACATGAGAACGACTTCAAGCGATCTAACCCGCACTTTGAACTCGGATCCACCGCACAGAGTGCGCGTGAAATGTCGTTGGCCTTATTGGAAGCTTGAAGTTTGCATTACTTTTATAATATTTTGCGCTATTTCGAAGACGATGCCCACGTTTTCAGCAAAATTGGCTTAAACCGCCAGACCGCCAGAGTATAATAGACCCTCATGTGGGTGTTAACTTTGTTCCTTGTAATTGTTAGCTTTAGTCATTTATAGTTTTCCAGTCGTTACAACATATTAGGAAGAGAACATTGAACTTTAAAGGGAAAGATTTCCGTATAACCCCATACATTTATTATGCATACAGTTCTTAAAGGTGCGCTACCTTAAGTATCCGAACTGCTATCGCTAGTGTCGCACGGGCCCGTTTATTCAGCTAATGCGAAGCAACACCAACGAGAGAACAACAATCGGAAACGGCTTTAGCATGATAGCTGAAAATGTGCTGTGGCGGTAAGCGAACATCGAGGCGAATTCCGGAGAGCCAAGAAAAATCGCGAACAGACGGAGGAAATCCTACCAAACACGGGGATACTAATTTCTTGTCTGTATCGTCACTTAAACTGAAATCAATTGAAAGAAACTGGTGTATAAATTATAACTGAGAAGGCCCGTAGCGACTATAACAAACCAAATACAACGAAAATAACTACGAGGAACATAAGCGTCACAATAAACATGTGATAATAAAAGAAGTATCAAAATGTAATTAATGGGCTTGCCCCGAAATACGATAAAAGATCATTTCAACTTCATAGCAAATATCCACGCAGCCATGAGGGTGCGACATTGCTAAATTTTTACATGCACAACGTATAAATAAACAAGAGGCTACAGGTAGCCTATACTGTAGCCTCTCTTTTAGCCCATTTTCGATTGAAACGTCATTAAGCATCATTCATTTTATGGTAGAAGGCCGATAGGAAATACTAGGTGACCCTGGAGACTGTTCAGTCATCAGGAGCATTCCACAACGATAGCGATAACACCAATAAAACTCCGATCGTCGAACTGACTTCGTTGTAGATACCTAAAAATGTTACAATGCGCATGGATTTGATTCAAAATTGGGAAACGGATGCTTGACAAGTTTTTGCGATGGCATTTTGATGACATTTCACCAGCAGTAATTGTACGATGAAAAGAAAGTAGCTGGCTAAAGATGGCTGACTGGTGTCATAATAAAACCGTCGTTACGTGCCGCCTGTTCAAACATACAAAGCTTACTCTAACCATATCAATAATTTCATAATAAAAACTGTCTCCTGCTATTTGGAAACATAAGAATTATTCACCTACAAGAAGTGGCAGTAACTTATAAATCCATGCATCCTAAAAGTGTCCGTGTTCGAAACCACTTTTTACGCCACATATTCAAATGCCGGACGCCATTTTGTTTCCGAAACCGACTACCAAGCTGCCTCGATATCAGGGTCGAAGTCCACGAAAGTGACCGGACACGCTCTTATTCCATTAGCGTTCTTCTGTCTCTTATGCCGCTTAATAACTCCGCTCCAGTTTTCAGTCTCTCGTTACCTACATATATATATATATATTATCACATTCTCACGAACTGAAGAAGTCCGTTTAATTCTTGTCACGGCAACCCGTCTTCATCAGTGTCTCGCAAACTGACATGGGGCAATCCGATGGACTCGTTCCACGGCAACCCGTCTCTGATGGACTCTTGCCACGGCAACCCGATGGAGTCCGTTTGCCGACATTTTCCACCCCCTCCTCAACTAAGTCTCTCGCGAACTGACTCGCGGCAGTCCAATGGATTCTTGCCAAGGCAACCCGTCTCCATCGGATCCGATGGAGTCCGTTTGCCGACATTTTCCACCCCTCCTCAACTATACTTTGCCATATTTTTTCTAAGTCTCTCGCGAACTCACATGCAGCAGTCCGATGGACTCTTGCCATGGCAACCCATTTCCGTCAGATCCGATGGAGTCCGTTTGCCGACATTTTCCACCCCCTCCTCAACTAGACTTTGCTGTATATGTACGTATATGTATATGTAAGTCTCTCGCGAACTGACTTCCGGTGAGTCTGGTTCCTCATGGCCTTCGTCCAGCGGACTCAGTTTGGGTGTAGTGGACAACCCTCGCAAACATAGCTTAGAGACCAGAGATTGAATTTGCAGTTTGACCTAGACAAAACCAAGGCAAATTCACAGATAGTTTCGAGCAGTACTGTATATAGAAAAAAGATCACTTTCCCTTATTTCCACTTTTTTCTCAACTCCCAATAACTTGAACCGTTTTCTATTTCCAGTTGTCAAGAGTCAACTGTACTTGTTCTTTGCTTGCTTTGTATTGTCTGTTCACACCTGTTTCTAGTTTTTCATATTTGTTAACCAATTTTTACACTTTTTACATGTATATGTCTACAAATGCAATTTTTTTTAATTGTTATCATTTCCTATACATGATATTAGTAGAAGGGTGGATAAAATGTCTTTTCTACGGTGTATTTTTATTGTTAAAAATATAGCAATACTGCAGGAAGTTACTTAGGCTGTTAGAAATATTGATGATCTTGTGGAACAATTGAAAAGCAAAAAGTGGTAGGTGATATATTTGTGTTGGTCATACACCTGCAGTGCAAAATTGGAGTGTAATTTCATGCAATAGACTCCCATTAATTTATGGAGTTACTACCCCAAGTGGTGTGAAGAAAATACAATAAAGACAGGAAAGAAAAAGACTTTTTTTTCATTGTGCTGACTTTTGGCATATGGTATGGGGAAGTTCAACCCTTAATTTTAGTTCAGTTTATTCTGCGGAAATTGGCTGTGATTTTGCAAAATGACCTGAAACCCACGTGAAAGTCAGTTATGTCATTTTTACCTGGAACCCCTCAATTGTATTCAATATATTCTCTTCTTTTCAGTATATTGACTTTGATTCTAAACCTGGAGGAGCTTCTTGCCAACTACTGTGTTCCAATTGCTTTCATAGATGGTGACAGGTAATTAATAGATGACTGACAGATAACTGAAGAGCTTTATGGAAAATTTTTGGGTCTGTTTTTTTTTTAATCGAATCCCTCACAATAAACAATGCAAGCGTTTTCACATTATATTGTATTTGTTTTTTAAAGACTCAACCATTGGCTCCATTTAACAAGATTATGACATGATGTAAGGAGTAAAGCAGTAGCTGTAAACCTCTCCGACCTCCTAACTGATTTATGCCCTAATAGTGGCCATATAGTCAAGTAACTAACCTTGCTATCAACACCTGTCATAAGGAAATATACCTGCAACAGGACAAGAAGAAAAATGCATTGAGGAGGGAGAAGCAGAAAACATTTATGAGGCACAACAACTGACCATACGACTTAGTGAAAATTCTCATGAAATAGCAATGCAGGTAGCCCTCACCTCCAGAACCATTTGATTTGAGCAGTGGAAATGTTAAAGTTGTAACCAAGTACACCAGTTATGAACTAATAACTGCAATAAACAAAATGTTTCACAGCACAGTAGCAATAGATGGTGGAAGGAGAGGAGACCAAGGATTACTGCATCTCAATTTGGAGATATTTTGGTTCGAAAATTAGTTACAAACCCTTTTCTAGAAAGGTTTGTGGATGGCCAATTTACCAGAGCCGTTAGAGCATGGCATTCAACATGAAAGTGTAGCTTTGCAACAGTATATTAATTATATGAAGCACAGTCAGGCCATGCTGTCAAGAACTTTCCTTCAGGTTTGCTAGCCTGACTTTTAAGGGAGGTTCGTTTTTTCTTAGGCTTCTGTTGCACAGTGCTCTCCAGTAAAACATTTGTGTTTCAGGATGATGACGAGCTGCAACATTGTGCAAAAAAACTTCCATAAAGAAATTTACACCTCATTCAAACGGTTTCATAACCATGTAGTGAGGTGATTGTTGAATACTTTTCCCCAATTTGCGCACGTATTTTACGATTGAAATTTATGTGAACAGGGGAGAGTAATCGAAGCATTTTGTCATGTCTTTCTCAGAAGGACAAAACTTAAATTTCTCCTCATTCTGCCCAATACATTTGGCATCACTATTCTCTGTTTGAGTACATGCTTGCACTTCTGCAGTATCTTTATCCACTGGGATTTCCTTTCTTTGTAGGATTTACTTTGCTCTAGAGTAGAACAAAGAAAGAAAAGGCATTGTGATGCTTTCGCCATCGGTATAAATCCATATGAATGGCACATTGAAACTAATGGCAAGGCTTCACAGTCACAAGACTTTTTCTTGACCTTTCAACTTGCTGCACTTTCACTGTCAAACCTTTCAGACTGGCATTATGGTCCTGAAGAAACTGTTTCAACTCGTTAACATGCATTTTCCGTACTGGCCTGCCCATGACTCTCTGATTTTAAGTTCTAATTTTCCGAAGTGAGCTCAGATGACTTTCAACATGAGCAACTGTGGAATTTAACTCACTCGCTTAACTTAACTTTTTAACTTTATTGTATTGTTGCACTGTTGAAACTATTTACTAGTTAACTATATAACAAAAATCAAATGGAAACAATATAATACAGCCAAACAAAAACCAAAATCATCAAAATGTGTGCAGTGACCAGAGTAGCCATTGGCGTTTGAGCTGATCACTGCCATGTTCAAGCTAGATGCAGCTACAAACAACAACATGCAATACAAGTACACAATTATGTAGTAACATGAAGTGACTACCAGTGAAATTATTTACATCATCACTACATCATTATTATGCTAAGCCATTCTTTGTGTCAACAGGGTATGTATTTATCTAGTCCACTTATGTCCAGAAATGCACATAATTAGATGCATGCTCAATTTTGGTATCCATCATTAAGTGTCTCATTAGGTCTAAGCACCTAGTGTCTATTTCTGACAATAAGGTAAGGGTTAGCATTAGGGTTGTTTTTAGGTAAGCGTAAATGCATCTGTTTATGTTTACTTGAAAAGCACAGTTTTGGGGACACTTTGTGACGTTTATTGCCTGTATTTCTGGGCACAAGTGATGTTGAAGTTGAGAAGATCAAGGGGACACTTTGTGCCACTTACCAAAAATGGCGTGCATCTAATTAGGTGCATTTCTGGACATCTAACATACTATCAAAACAACATTTGTCAATATGTACATCTTTCAACTCATTATACACTAATATCTAATTACATCCAACAGCGTACATATTGGTAATTTTATTATAACAGAAGAAAATATGGACCTTATCAAGAAACTAACAATAATGATTATTATTGATCATAAACTAAATTTTGGGTGCATAGCAGGTACTGCTTGTACTGCTTCTTGAAGAGCCTGTGTGGAAGATTTTTTAGACTAGTACGAATTGATTCCCAGATTTTGGACACAGAAAATGAGAATGTTGATTGACCATACTTGATTGTTGCATTAATCCTATGGAAGTTTTGATTTGAGGCATATCTAGTATTGTAGGAATGCATTTCTGATGCTGATTTAAGAGACAGCTACTGGAGTGCTTATCTTTTTTGATTTTGTAAGCAAGGAGTGCTATCTTCATCTTGTAAATATAATATGCCTGAATCAAGTTCTACAATAAAAATAAATATAACTTTATTAAAACTTCACCTAAAAAGGATTTACGACATTTTTCAGTCTATATACAAATAAAAAAAGAAAGATATGTATAATATGTATATACAGTTAATTATCTGATCTTTCCAGTTGCTTCAGAGATTATTTCTTTGGTAACGTCAACATTAAACTCCTGCCTGAGTACTCTTGAACCTCTTATGCATAGCACAGCTGATCTTAGTAAGTTGAAGGAGAGTTTGGCTCTAAGCCAGCCAATCACGATGCCGTAGCTCGTGTATTTCTTCTCAGAGACTTTGTGCACGCTCAGCTTCCCTTCCACTTCCGCCATAGGGTATAAACACGAGGGTGCTGAAGGAACCATGCTCAACCTCAATGATGCGCTGATTGTAGTGCCTCTTTTTCTCATTCTCGTTGGAAGTGAATGCGGTTTCAAGACTTTGGTTTAGGTGGCTCTTTGCAAATGGGTTAAAAACCCTTACATCAAAAAATGCATGTTGCCCCCTTTGCCAAAACCCTCGCACACTAACATCCAGGCAGGCTTCATCTGATGTGTTGGTACTGCTACTTGGGATTTCTCCAGTTAGGGTCTGCAGGTTTGTTTGACCTTGACATCATGACATACACCCTGGAGCAGCGATGCGAACAAATCTCGCACTTCGTCATGCCTCCTGTGGACAAACCCCCCTTTCATACATGACAGTGCATGATTGACGTCAAATCTCTTGCCACATGGACATACAGACAGGAGGTACTTCACTTTAAACTTAGTGAATCATATAATTCCCTCTTGTTTAGATTGTAGCTTTCTGACTTCAGTGGTAGTGTAGTTAACCAACTTGAGGCACCTTTTAGCGTGGCTAGGTCATTTGCCCTCAGTTGTTCAGGGCTCATCCTTGCACGAAGTTTCTCTAGGATGGCTTCATTGTGTTCCTCCCTTGCCTTTAGGATGTCTCGTTTTGAGTGCTTGAGTAGTTCACTGTCCACCTGTGCTGTGCTAACCCAGGCCTTCGAATACAACTGTGGCGTCAAACAGGGATGCAAGCTAGCACTGACTCTTTTGGGTATCTATGCAGCTGTTCTACTCTGGCTCGCTTTCAAGAAAGTCAAACACACTTGTAGCATCCAGATAAGATTCCGTTATGATGGCGATCTTTTTTATCTTTGCAGACTTAAGGCGCAAACAAAAGTCCTCACGGAATTTATCAGGGAGGCACAGTATGCTGATGATATTGCCATATTCAGTGATACACCAGAAGACCTACAATCATTACTAACATCCTATAACCAACTTGCTAAAAGAATGGGGATGCGCATCAACACACCGAAGACGGAGACCATGTGTATTGGTAATGCTGCTGATTTCTTTGTAGATGGCAAGAAATTGGCTAATGTCACTCGCTTTAAGTACCTTGGCAGCTATGAGACTAGTGATTGCTCAATGAGAGAGGAACTCACATCTCGTATCCAAGCAGTGTCATGTGCCTTTGGTTGGCTACGGAAAAGAGTTTTTGACTCTTGTGACCTCACTGTTCCAACTAAAGTTGCTGTATACAACCAGTGCTTAGTGCCACTTCTAATGTATGGTAGTTAAACATGGACTGTGTACCAACATCAAGTCAGAGAGCTCCGTACTTTACAGCAGCGCCATCTGCGTATCACTGTTAACATCAAATGGGACAATTTCGTTAGCAAAGAAGAAGTCCTCAGGCGCTCAAATGTATAAGATATTGAGATAAAGTTAGTTAGAAGTCGTCTTTGCTGTTTGGGCCACCTTTGTCACATGGGTGATGACAGACCTGCCAAACAATTGCTATACCCTGAACTGGTAAATGGATCACGCCCAGTTGGCCGTCCTAAACTTCGCTTTAAGGACACCTTGAAAGCAACCCTAAAATGTGGCAACGTGCTGGACGTGTGGCAGCATTCCTTGCATGATAGAGGAAAGTGGAGAACTATTACAGAACGCGTCCGCAGATCATACTGCATTAAAAGGGTTGTGGCCTATCAAAGACAGAGGGAAGCCCATAGAAGAAAAGTGAACTCTGGAAGAGAACTGTAATATACCCGTTTTGCGGGTTTTGGCGTGTAAAAAATGTAAAAAAAAAGTGGCAGAGAAGATGGGACTGGCTAAGCCGCCTTTCTTTGCAGGTAATGAGAGCAGGAGTCGTTTGTCAGCAGAGCATATATGGCCATCTGTTATTGCAGGGATAAACACTTGATCCACAAGTGTGTCTAATTGTACGAGGTGTTGCTTGATGTTGGGCAATGTTCTAATATAGTAGGTCAGTTTGTGTTTGAATGTGCTCACAAATGCAGCATAGGCAGCTTGTGGTTCTGTCTTTGCTATCTTCGACAGTCCTTCAACATGCTGACTAGCTCCTCAGCATATTTGCCACTGCCACTCTCGCTCCCAATAAAACCACCAAGATATTTTCTTCCTTCTGTTGTTATATTAATGTTGGTTCCCTCAAATACCTCTCGTGCACCTACTTTGGTGTGTGACTTAACAACTAACCATGACTTTGCTGCATTTGGAGTATATCCTATCTTGGGACCGTAGAGCACTATGTTGTCCCACCAGCGTCGGAGAGTAATCAGGTCCTCAGCACCCCCAGGTAATCTGCAAAAGCTACATGCTTCATTGATACATCGGTTTTGGTTGCAGGAGGTTTTATCAATTCTAAAAGGGGAGTTATGCCTATTGCATAAACTGGTTTTGCAAGGGGATCACCCTGTGTAGTCCCTCCTGTTGATGAGATTTCGGTTCGGCCAAGCACAAATAAACAAGAGGGTACACTGCAACAGTTCCTAATATAAATGGCCATTGGTGGGCATCTGTAAGAGATATTGTGGAGAAGAACCCTCCAATCAAGTGAATTAAAGGCGTTGTTTGCATCCACCAAGAGCAGTGCATCAGTAGCCTGTTCATCAAAAATATCTGTCATGGCATGCACAGCTGCTTCACATCCACCCGCTTGACCAGCACAGAGTTGCAAATTTCCAGCGGAGCTCATGATGTCTGGTTTGATCACTGAAAGTATGGCTTTTCCAATGATCCTTCATAGTACCTCACCGACTGTTATTGTCTTCAACCGGGTTCTCCGACATAACTCGAGAACACTGACTCAGAGGTTACAACAGAAGGTTTATTAAATTCGAGTTGACAAAACCACACGTCGAGATCGCTCTTTAGTCACTCCAATGCGATTCGCTAGGATACAAACGAAATGTAAACAATCAATATAACACTTACAAGACAAATCTAGCGGCACAAGGTCTGACAGACACTTACACATTTGTGGATCCTCCAAGGGTAATTAAACTTCGTATAATTTCTCGATCTCTTTACTACTCCGTTACTCTTCTACTCCACTTCACAACAAGCTCTCATCCCTCCGATTTCCAAAATGACCGTTGCCTTATTTTCCCGCTAAAACCACTCCGCCAAGTACCATGGGTAATTGGCAAGCCCCAGGTCCCCACACTAGGTCCCAGGCTATAGCAAATAATTGCAACACCGACACCAATCGGTCTGAAACCTGGGTTCTTGTGTAAGGGGATCAACCGACATGCTGTATACACCTAGAGGTTTGTGTAGGATCTGCGATCTCTTAACAATGACCTCAGTTTCAACAGTGCTGATTTTTCATGCACGTTTAGCTAGAGCAGCCCTAAGATTGTGACCAGCTGCCCCAAAGTTCTTAGACACCAGGATTCGTCTCCACCCATCTGCCTCTAAACCTGAGGGCCCACTAGAACCCTTATCCGTAATGCTGAATTTGCTATGGTAGATTCTGTAATGCTTTTAAACATCACAGGGTCAACAAATGGTGGTTGTCTAACCATTAACAAAGAAGGGTCAGCTTCGCTTGCCTCTGGGTGTTTCTGTTTCAGCTCATCTATTGTGCTTTGGGACAAAGGGAGCACCCCTTTGCTAAACTGTTGGTCTAAAAGCTTGATAGCTGCATTTATCTTCCCTTCAAGCACCAGCTTGGCAAATGTTTTTGATAATCTTTCATCGTTCATTCCCTAGGGATTTCTAGACAATTTGGCCTGGATTGCACTGGCCTCCCCTAATAATGGATCCAGCTCACCCTGCTCCCACTTTTGCAGGCATCTTGATAAACACTGGGAGTGTTCCTTTGCTGTTGACTTGAAAGTTGGCTTTTGAAGAATTAGAGCGGGCATTATCATAATAACTTTCAGAGCAAAGTCCTCGTAATCGGTCGCATCGAAGTTGTAAAACTCTATCCACTTTGTTGTTTCGGCGACAAATTTCTTACCAGCCGCTCCACTGGGGAATTTAAATATGTTTCGCCTCCAATAAACAATTTTCTCGTATATGTTATCGATCACTTGATGGATATTGTCGTAGGTATAATCTCCCCATACTTTCAGTTGTGTTGGAGTTGGTTAATGCCCTGTGTCGATATTGCTGCTATCTTGAGATTGTTCATGCTCTACCATCCCCTGTAGTGCCGACTCCGCATTTTAATGTGTCCTTCTACAGCTGCTCAATGGATATTCCTACCATGACTGGTGGAGAATGTTCGTGAACAAAGGTTACATTGAAATGTAGAACCAGGCAATTGTCGAATTTGAGTACCCTCTCGATCGAGCTGTTCCTGCTGCATTTTCTCTTCAATATAGCAACTAAATATGGCAAAAAAGCTAATTCACTAGGTCAGGACATTCAAAGCCACTCAGAAGTGCAATACATGATGCACCTCGATGCTTATTCCCAACCGAAAAGCGCTAAATTTCTCGACCGAGTAAATCGCCATCCAGCTGCCATGTTGGTCAGCAGTCTTGTAAATATTTAGCTCTAAGATTTGAAGCTGGGTGTAGTAAGCATTTTCCCTTTTATGAGCAAAGAATATAGACCTGAAGCATTGATTTTGTTTAGTCTGTATCTTAATGAGTTTATAAGAAAATGGTTTGAACCCAGGAGTAACATACCTCGATTGAAAATGATCATCTGGGTCACTGGAGTCCTGAGAAGGACTGTGGTTGTTGACTGATGTTTCAACAACCTGTGCAGAACAGAAGCTAGTCAAAATTTCAAAAACCCTGGTGAGCGATTCAATTGGTCAATGGATGGAGTAGCCATTAGTAAACCTGTGATGTGATTGGCTGTGAAGACGACGGGGGTTTAGTAATGGCTGGGTTCCAGACTTCCCTGATATTAAAGGCTCTGCTGGCCACCTTTGCTGTTATGTTTTGATATTGCCAATGATGCATCATCTGCATGATCCAGCAAGCATGTGAGGTCAAGTTTGTGGCCTTGGTAAATGTTCTTTGAGCTTCAAGTCACTAAGAATATGAAATCAGGTTGGAGGAGACTGGAAAAGAGTGAGTTGCCATGGGAACCAAATTTCTTACAGCCCTAGGTCGGTTGCCTGTATAACTATTAGCCTACCAAGTTTCAATGGTCTCTGCTGCAAATTGACCGAGATAGCTCTATTTATATACTTGATGTTATGTTGGCTTGAGAGAATGACCTCATCTCTCCTCTCATTTGCATATTTTACTCATTTTTCAAACTTAAATATCTCTGGAACCAATGTGGATATTTCCAAATGGTAAATGGGGTTTTTAATCTTTTCTGGAATTCTATGTGATAAACCTAAAGATTCAAGGGATAAAAATTTGATCGTAGTAGAACTTTACGTGAATTTTTCCATTCACAGTCCATAAGAATTTGTAATCTTTGTCATTTTTAAATTTATTGATCCATCCGAATAACCTCTTCCGGTAACTGGTAAGTGACTCATTAATGCGATGTGCATCTTTCCCTCAGTGAAGACACTCTTTCCCATTTCTGCTTCTGCCGATGGTGAGCTGCTTGACTTTTTGCCCATAAGATTGTCTCTTCTCCTGGAGACCTCTTCCCTTTTATCCCTGCTTACAAACTTCACTATGGTTCAGTTCTTAACCTTATTCATGTCTGGCCAGTGATGCG
>BLFK01000461.1:501320-508820 GCA_014634185.1 Astreopora myriophthalma
ACACGCAGTGAAAAAGGTTGAATTATTTTCAGGCCATTGATTCCTTGACGTACATGAAGTCCGTTTTACCTAGCAGAACTCCCTCGCCAATGCTGTAAGCTTTCCACATTCGCACACCATCACCTTCATACTGAAAATTGTAGAGCAAGCTGATGCCAGGAATTTTATTTTCATCAGGCAGATCTTTTGAGCTATCAAGCTCCACTACTGTGACACGACAGCCTGTCAGCCCTCCATGCGATTCAATTGCTGTTTTCATATCCTCTGCTGAAACAACGTCATTTTTGTCGTTCACGTAATGTCTGATATGGGCTTTCATTGGGGCTGTTTTTCGATTGCATATGTCCTTCCCTGCTTGGAGGTCAGAAAAATCATAGCGAAGAAGGGATACTCCAGTGCGTGTGCCTATACCTGCAAGGTACAATATAAATGGTGTGTTATGGTAACACCCAGCATTGTCAGATCTTAGGTATGCCTTATGGATTGGCGGATATTCGACCTTGATCGTTTGGAAGAGGTGATCTAATACAGAAGCTACTGAATGGTTGTTCTGTGTACATGAGTTGAAAATATGTACAAAGCACTCCACATCATATCTGTCATTGTTTCTTGTGACAATTGCACTGATGTGCCAGCTTAAACATTACTTACCAAAAAATTCTGACATGCTCTCTCGATACTTGATAGGGAGAAACTTCATGGCCCAGTCGATCACGATCAAGCAAGTTTCCTTGTCAAGATTTCTCATTGCATCTTTCTTTGCATTGTCCTGTATAACAGATCTCAGCAAATGTGCCTTCCATGCACGAATGGCTGCGTTAGATTGGTCGAATTCGAACTTGAGTCTGCTTCTCTGTTCTTCATCTATTTGCGTGCTTTTGATTTTCTCTTCAACTTCTCGTAAACAATCATCTATGGAGGCACAGCGGTCGCAGTTGATGTCGTGCTTGTGCAAACATGTGCTCTGATACTCCTCTTTCTTGGAGTCACTTAACGAGAAAATGCAACAAAGGTCTGCACAGTTTGATTGCCGTTCAACATGTGTCTTGAAGTCAGTCTTAAGGTATCGCTTGGCCTCTTTCAGCTTCTTTTCCTCTATCTTTTTCCAGGAATTGTCAGCTCCATGTTCAGCCAATGTCTGTACGATGCCTATGAAGCTGTCAATAGCTTCAGTCCCTTCCGCAGTTACATTATCAAGACCTTGGAGTGATTTCTGCATCGAGGCACCGCATACGTCAAGCATTCTGTAAAGAGAACGTTCTCCAGCTGGTTGGAATTGCTGTTGTTTGCAATATGCCGTGTACTGTTCAATGATTCTTGTAGGGATTAGCATTCTTACAACAGCAGGGATGGTCAAACGGTCACCTAGTATCAAGGTTTTTGTGCCAAAAGCAACATCTTGAAGAAATTCTCATCCTGACTTGGTCGCGTGTTCACGAGCTTGATCAATTCACCACTTTGACAGACCAGGTATGATTCTTTGGAGCTGTGAACAGCTAAAATCATTTGCAAATAATGAAAGAATCTGTCTCTTCGTTTGCCAGGACTGTGCCTCATTGTGGGCTTTGACTAAAGTATTGATTAAGTCTGATTCAATGTCAAACTGTTTTGGCTTTGAAGATGCCAATCCCTCTTCTTCCAATCCAATCAGTTCTTGCCTGAGAGATTTCCAAAGTTGTTCTTCTTGTCCAGGGCTTATTATTGATAGTATGGACTGAAATATTTCTTTTGCCTTTCGTAGACAATACTTTTGTTGTGTATTGGAGATGTCCTCCCATTCCGTGTTTAAAGTGGACTGGAGGGGACTGACACGTCCATCTGACAAAGCACTGAAAGCACTATTCAATGTCATTCTCTTTGAATTCTGCTCCTCTTTTTTGTCTTGCCAAATGCTTATTTCTTGTTCTTGCATGCTGGCTGAGCTTTGATAGGACTGAGAGGATTGAGAAGATACCCTTTCACCGTCGTCACTTGCAGTGGTCTGAGGAGATGTTGCAGTTGATAAGACCGCGTAACTTTCAGATGTTACCTACAAGTTGTGGTTAAATTTGCCCAAATTAAAATTCAAAATATTAATAGTAATATTTAACAAATTGCAGATGGTTTTGAGTTCGTCTAGCCTCTTATTGCAGCACCCTGATGTCAGAAAATGTTCAAAACCAAAGTGGAATCACGAGCGCAGCGAATGATTTCACTGTAAAGTTTTGAACATTTTCTAGCATCAGAGTGCTGCAATAAGAGGCTTGATGAACGAAACAACATCTGCAATTTGTTTTTATCACATTTTAGTTGAAAAACTTTGAAGAAAAACAATTTTTTCTTTCAATTGAGCGCACGCGTAAGTATGATCATGTCAGCAGTGTGAATGTCCTCTTATTGACACTCTAATCAGCCAATCAGCGCACAAGAATTTACACAGCTGTGATAAAAATCTCTCTCTATATATATATTGTACACAACGTAATAATCAATAATTTTCATAATATTTTTTCTGTATCCTTTTCCTTTTTTACTAAGCACCTAGAACTGAGTTGTAGTATGCACTACATTAGCTAATCATTGTTATTGTTATATATAATAAAAATTGTAGCAAATATCCATTAAACACGATCAATTTAACTTGTACTGTAACAAAATGAATTCTTACCTCTTCACAAAAAGAAGCATTAGTGGGTTGTGAAGTTGCGTACTTTTCAACAACGCTTGTAGAGACAGGATTGGCTGCAACGAGGGATGAACTTGATAATTCCTATAATAACAAACAAACAAAACTAAATCATAACAACATCACTCCATACAACAATGACAACACCAAAAACGGCAACTTGGTGTTACTGCAGAATAGATGGCAAATTTTATATTTTATCACTTATTACCTGTTCATAACTTTGAGATGAGATGGCAGGAACAGTTGAAGTTGACTGCAAATTCAAACCACTTGTAGAGGGAATGCTGGCTATGAGAGATGTACTTGTTGTTGCCTTTAAATAACACTATCAAAAATACTGAACACATTGTTATAGAACACCACATTATGCTGCAACGAGTCAGGAACAGCAGAAACATGATTGACGGGAGCTATCATTACAGCAGCCGCATCACATGACAACAGATACCCACATACAACCAAACTAACTGGGGTGGCTACTAAAACAACAGAACAATAGACATCAACAGCCTTATTATTTTATCTTCATTCAAAGCAGTTACTTATTGATGTCAGATGCAATCACCTGTTCAGCCAAGGAGATATGAGTCACATTGGAAGTGGAACGCTGACCAGCAGTGCTTGTGGAGGCAGACGAGTTTTCAGTGATGGTTAAACTAGAGGAATAGATAAAATATTGTACTGTTACTCCTTGCAGTTCTAGTTTTCATTGACAGAGATAAGAAAGAAACATAAAAAAAGGTTTATTTTTCACCAACTTGACTAAAGGGGTTTTCAAGATGTCAAAATCCTAAGCATACCACACTGAATTATTTTTTCTCAATTTATGATAATAACTATGGACATTCTATACTAAAAATGGACCAAAAATACAAACGGAAAATGTTCTGTGTAATTGTAAGGGATTATCTTGCGATAGCTTCAGAGCATGGATCTTGGGCTTCCTGTTTTCATTGCGAGACCGTGCGAAAAGTGGAACATGATAAAAACACTATATTATTACAGTTATGAAATACCTTTTTTACATGGGACTCGTCATCTTTTTGGTAAAATGATAGTCGGCAGTCAGTACATATTGCTGCAAAAATATGTTTTGGTCATCAGTAAAGGGCCGTAAAGATATTGAATGGGACGGTAAAAAGGAAGGAAACTTCATTTCTACTAGGCATAATAAGAGAGACTTACCAGAACCAATAGGAACAACTTTATGACAACGATAGAATATCTCCGTAGACATGCTTGAATTTATTCTTTGAAGACTTTTTAATTGTCTTCGTGGACCTTTGTGAAAGGGATAGCTGCATGTTGTGCGCTTTCTTCCAGGGCAGTCAAAGGTCAGTTCTCTTCTGTGTTTCACGCAAATTGTCATAGCGGAGGGATCAGCTTCAATTCGACCCACACGATTTAGAATAAGGTCTGCCTCACTAAGATTTGATTGATCTTGTACACTGCGCTTTAAACTAACCCCGAGACTAGTTAAATGAGAGGTTATTGTAGCCGCCAAAATTCCAAGCACACTTAAACGGGCACACTTATACGTTTCCGAACACGTTCACTCGGTTTTTACACTGTAAAAAACACGTTTTGACATGTAGGCTACGAACACAGACAAAAAACTTCACGAAGAACAGGGTCGCCCCCTAAACATGGCGGCCTTTTCACTCATCTGTTTTTCCCGCCTCTCGCGCCGGCCTGGGCACTAAACTAAGCAAACTGAAGCTTACAGTTATGTCCAGAGTACAACTTGAAAGCGAAACAATCAGAGTTTCATTTTTGAATGGACCGCAAGTTGAATCCGTCGAGCCAAAAGAGCAAGACATCATTAACCTGGCATCACTCATGGTTCCAGAGAAATGAAGTGCTTATAAAGGGATCATGATTTTTATACAGCCTCATTGCATTGTGTGCAATGTTTATTCTTTTGCAACAGATGAGCTACCTCTAGTAGAGGAGTATGCATTACAATGAAAACTATCTTTTCGATCTTAATACAACACGTTTATTGTTTTTATATTTTGCTTAAATGCTTTAAGAAATCTAAATAGATGTCGAAAGTCTTTCTAGGCTGTCCTGAAGTAATAAACAAGGAGTTGCGTGACAATGAATATGTGACCACTGTGTTTATCAAGTCACTCTTCGGGCTAAATGTATTGTGTTCTGTCATCACGTACTCTCAAAAGATAGTTCAAATATCTCTTATGTTTTACAAAATATTAACTGAACATGTTAAACAAGCGAATTTACGTACCGAATTGTCTGCTAATTAGCATAAAGCGCGAGAAATCATTTATGCAAATTAGCCAACTTTGATTGCTTATAATTTCCAAGCTAAAATCTCCACGCTCTAACCTTTTGGAGATCTTTCATGCACCTTTCTAGTGTTCACGTATCGAAAAAAATCGAAAATAAACTGCCTCACTTTTGAGAAAACAATTTTTGAAATTACATACATGTATAATCGCGGTAAATCATGAAACCTCGCGTGACCCCATAAGTAAACAAAGCGCCAGACCAAACTAAATTTTCAAAACGTTTGATTTTCTTGGCAAAATGTCTATTCAAATGTGAAATTATACGATGGAAGTCGAA
Source organism: Astreopora myriophthalma (assembly GCA_014634185.1). Classification (NCBI taxonomy): domain Eukaryota; kingdom Metazoa; phylum Cnidaria; class Anthozoa; order Scleractinia; family Acroporidae; genus Astreopora; species Astreopora myriophthalma. Next base: position 506,578 of record BLFK01000461.1, read on the forward strand.
CGAAGTTTGTCCATTTTCTAGTTTCTATTTTATAGCCTCTCAAAGAACGCTTAAATATCAAGCGATTTTTGGCTGTTTTGGGGGCAAAACCGAGGGGGGGGGGTGGTGATCTCGATAACCAAAAGTCCGTTGGTGCTTATATTTGGCCATTCTTATTTTTATCAAATGCCTACTATATTGTAGAAGTTATATCTGCTGACCCCCATCTTTTGACCCTGCCTGGTTTTCTCAGACAATGACACTTAAATTGTTCAAGATTATTTTCTTGAGGACATCAATACAGTCTTTATCAGATTTCTTGGGAACTTTATAAAGTCTTAGATTAAACCCTCTTGAGTAACGCTCCAAAGCCAAGAGCCAGTTGTAAAGCAACTTAATCCTAGAGATGTGACTGTCCAAGTCGTTTTCAATTTTCTCAATCTTGCAGCCATTGTCGTGGATTTCACCATGAAGTTTTTTCATATTTTAAGGAAAGTGAAGCATGCTTCTGCAGAATATGTGATAGCTTCTCATCAGTTGAAGAGACTCTATCTTTTAGCAAGTTAAACTCATTCATCATCTGATGTTGTGTGGACTTGATAGCATTTACACTTTCCTGGAGTGATCCAAGAGTCATTGGAACAAACCTATCAAAGTCTTGTTCTTTGCCTTTCTTGATACCTTTTGCTTTCTATGCCATACTTCCTAAAAGAATTAAACAACCCAAATGCTGTACATAGAAAAGGAGAAATAAGATACACTAGGTAGAAGGAGTTATTTGGTTTTAGCACTGATTCTCCATGAAGTCCACACAGCCAAAAATTGCCAGAATAAGCAACAATGACATACATGAAATGGGATAAAACCCAACACAGAGGGCATAAATAGGCAGTGAGTTAAATGGTTTCCTTGCATACGTGTAGTGAAGATGGCACCAAACAAACAAGCCTTACAATACGTGTAGTGAAGATGGCACCAAACAAACAAGCCTTACAATAGCAGACGAACAGGCTCCAGAGCTTGTGGAAGACAGAAAATGTTGGGTATACAACGTAAAGCCAGTGTTCAAAATCCACATCTAGCAATGCAAGAAGCATACAGAGAGCAACAGAAAGAAAGAAAAGCCAATCAGCACATACAGTAGAGGAAACTAGCTAGACTATATTCTTGTAGATAAGAAGACTGGGAAAAAATTTATGTATTAACGTTACACCTATAGTACTACAATACAAATCAATAAAAATAAAAAGCTGCTTTCCATGAATTCTGTGCTCTTAATACAGATGTGATCATTTGCTTAAATTTAAGTTTATGTTCTGTGATGGAGGACATGTTCTCATTTTCTTTAACATTTGCAGAATCTTTAGGGACAGTAATGATTGCTGTGTAACTTGAAATCATTCTTCTCGTTGTTTTTAATTAATTTGCCGTTCCAGGTTTGTTCTTTATATAGTTTTGTTTTTGTTTTCTTTTTTAAGGAGGGGGTTGTACTGATCAGTGGTAATATCTGTATGTCAGGCACACAGGCTGTGGCAGCCATGATTAAATGTTTTCTACACTTGTATCAAATTGTCGATCATTGCAGCCATGGTTTGACAAAATGACAAAAAAGGATGAAGTTAAACCATTCAATTGTTGGTGATTGATTTCATTAAATTTCATCACAGATTGGCTGATCTAGCATTGGTGTTTGAACTAGGGCAAAAACCAACAGTTCAGGTGAGCTTGCCAAAATGGCAGATCCATTCAGCCTTTCAACCCATAGTCTTTGAAGCATTGTGCACAAAAGTTTACTTGTAAACACTGGCGTATAAGCTGCACTTGCAGATAAACCGCACCCCAAGTTTGAGAGCTCAAATGTAGGGAAAAAGTTTCTTCAATAAAATAATTATGTTCGCAATTCACAACAGAAAAGTTCAAGTGTTCTCCCATTCAATAATAATACCAGCAATTGGACAGGCTGCCATTTTTCTCACTGGTAAAATGATGGCTCTTTGAAGAGATCTCAAGATAACAAGACCTAGAACCATTATTTCTAAGCCCACAAGAATGTGCACCCCAATAAGTTGACAGTAGACCAACAGTCCAACAAACCCTTGTCTTCATGAAAACAGGTTGTCACTGAATCTGGTTCTGGTCGTTATCTAAGGTCTTCCCTTCTTAGTAACCAGACAATTACACCTTTTGCTCTTCATTTACAGAAAATAAACATTCATTTGTGTCCAAATTTGTTTCACTACCGTCAATGTACTCTCATTAACACC
>BLFK01000461.1:518820-588820 GCA_014634185.1 Astreopora myriophthalma
GTCTCAAGTGACGTCTGCACTGAATCTAGATCTCTGAGAAGAAGAGTAGTGTCAACTGCATATAGGGTATTTTTTATTTCCTCGTCTCCGACCTTTATTCGCTTGATGTTGCTATTCATTTGAAATGCAAGATTAAGCAGTTCTATTCCTAGAATGAACAGGAGTCCTGATAACGGGCAGCCTTGTCTTACTCCACCTTTAAGGTTAATAAAAGGGGATGCAAAACCATTCTTTGTAACACAGCTAGAAATATCCGTGTAAAACACCTCAACCCATCTTTTGAAATCTTGCTTGAAGTTAAAAGCATCCAAGACTTTGTGCAAGTACTCCCATTCAATTGAATCAAAAGCTTTCTTATAGTCAAGAAAAAGGGCGATGCCTTGTGTTTGCTTTGCTTTGGTATAGTCAATAACGTCAGAAATAAGTCTGACATTTTCGCCAATGTATCTTTTCTTCACATAACCAGTTTGATTTGGACTTATGATGTTTGGGAGTACTTTTTCTAATCTGTTCGCTATTACTTTTGTAGCAATTTAATAGTCCGCATTTAGCAAAGTAACTGGGCGTAAGTTGTTTAGGACATCGGTGGGTTTGTCTTTCTTTGGTAGAAGAGTGATGATGCCTCTTTTCTGACAAATCGACAGTTCTCCTTTGTCAAAGGTGTTGTTGATACTTTGTACGACATCATCACCAACTTCATCCCAGAATCGCTTATAAAATTCAGAAGTAAGGCCATCTGAGCCCGGAGATTTACCTGTTCTCATTTCATTTAAGGCTTTTTTACATTCTTCGTTAGTTATGTTTCCTTCACAAATATTCGCATTCTCAAAGGTTTAATAAGCTCGGTTTTCAAAGAAAGTCTTGCTCTCTGGTGTTGCCATGTTGATGTTACTCGATTCATATAGAGCTCTGTAAAAGTTCTCCTCTTCCCTTAGAATGATCTGCTGATCTTCAGTTCCCATTTCATTGTTTAATTTCTAAGTTTAGAAAATATCTGGTGTTTTTCTCACCATATTCCACCCATCTTGCTTTGCTTCTTAAAATAGCCCCCTTTACTTTTTGGTCTGTTATTTGTTTGAGGTGCATTTGTGTGCTGTGTATCTTTGTTCTTAAAAGTGGATTATTTTTACATTGTGCAGATTGAGCCGATAGCTCATTCAGCTGCTCCTGCAACTTGTTTTCCTCATTCCTCTTCGTTTTAGCTTTTCTTTTGGCGTAAGCGATAGTGAAGCCTCGCACTTCCATTTTCATTAGGTCCCATCTAAGTCCTTTATCGTCTAAATATCAGTATTTATTTCTGTAGTTTTCAATGTTTGCTTTAAATTCATTAATGTGCTCTTCAGCCTCTAGTAGCGATGAGTTAAATTTCCAAAATCCCGGCCCAGCTTTTTTCTTGAGAGAGTCTGACTGAGTGAATAGTTTGACCGCACAGTGATCAGACCCTGATGCGTGGACAATACTACACTCTTTAGCCAGGTTAACAAGGTTTTGAGATGCTAGAAAATAATCCAACCTGCACTGGACTTTATATGCTTTGTCTCTCCAGGTAAACTGATTCTCTCTCTGATTCATTTCACGCAAACATCTTGCAAAGAGTATAGATCGGATAGTTGGGAAATTTTATCCCTAACACGCTTGTTATTTTCTACAGTTTTCCCCCTATTTTGTTCAACTCGGTGAGAGGACAGTTCAAATCACCACCAATTATTATGTTTTCATCCGCGTAATTTGAGAGCTTATTCATAACCTTTTCGAGAAACTGTACCTGTTGAGAAATGTCGTTTGGAGCATAAAGGTTCATTAGCACTAAGTTTGCGCCATTCATTTTTGTATCAAGAACAATTAATCGTCCCTGGTTGTCTTTCTCGAATTTTATCACATCGATGTCATACTTTGGGTTCAGTAAAATCATGACACCTTTGCTGTGTTTTGTTCCATGACTACAGAAAATCTTTCCACCCCACTCTGCTTCCCACGAAGCTTTTGTTGTTTCATCACTGTAGCTTTCTTGCAGAAAATGGACGTGCTTTTTGATTGTGTAGCCATCTGAAAATTGACTGCCTTTTAGTGGACCCATTTAAACCTCTAACATTAAGGGTGACAATTTTGATTTGAAATGTTTTTAAGTCGTTCATATTAAAAATTGGTTTCAAATTCCCTCTGGTATTCTATATAATTCTGTTTTATCATTGTTTGAAGAGGTGTGAGAACACTTGATCTTTGCATGTAAATGTTGAGCATAATACATTTTGTCTCCTGATACTTCGTGTCAAGTATGTATGGCGTTGTAGCATTGTAGAAAAAAAAATTATAAAGATAAACAACATGAACAAGAATTAAAATGAAATGATAAAAAACAAATTCTAACAGAAAAATATTCCAGCTACAGCGTAGCTAGACATAAAATTAAGGTCCATTTTGACCTGATCATGCAGATTCTCTCTCAAAGAAAAGAAAGAAGAGAGAGCAGTTTATTTGCACACTGACTTTCTTACCCTTTTCCCTCCCCTCACAAAATTAATTTTCGCATTGTGTTTTCTAGAGCATCCCTAATTGCCTTGCCCGCTTCAAAGGTACTAACCTCAAGTATCATTAAAATAAACTTACTCTAATAGTTCTTTGGGTACATTCTTGCTTGTTTAGCTCGCCCTTCCAATTTTTAGAGTTCTTCCGATAACTTTCGCTTGTGTGCCACTTGCTTGGGCTTTCAGCATCGCTTTGATTAGAACGGCTCTCTCATCTTGGATTTCACTCGGGTAATCTAAGGTTATATATGCACCCAGGAAGTGAATAGATTCTTTTAATAGATTCCTCTTTCGAAAGGCAACCCAACCATGTTGTCGTACCAAACTTCTCCTTTTCCAGATGACTTTGGTCGCTGAAAAAGGAATTCATTCATCATTGGATTCAAAACACTCAAATATTTTTCAAAGGAAGAGACCGGACAAAAAGGACTATCGTTTGCTATCATCATTCCTCCTTCTTCAGCTTGAAGGTCATGCTCTCTGGGATTTTTTGTTAGTTCATCGTTTGTTTTCACAACACAGCGTTTGCCTTGCGAGTTGACTTTTATTTCGAAGTCAGTCTTTTTCAGCTGGCGAAGATTTTGCTGAGCACAGCGACAGAAAAATAACATTATTTCAAAGAAAACCTTGTTTTGTAGAGTGGATGGGTTTTCAGTATTGAAGATACCACATCGATACAATTTCTCAATGTCTTCGTCAGCAATTGGAGGTCTGTGTTCAGTTTTTGCTAGTCCTTGCTTCTTCAGCTCTACTGTGCTCCATAAACTCGGTTGGCTTCGTTAAATTCCGCATCCTTAATAATGTCTACATTTAGTTCTTGTTTGAAGTGTCTACACAAAGAAAATCTGATGGAACAAAGGGAGATTTTTTAGTACATCTGTCCATCCTTTTTTGTCACCTCGGTGTAAACGTTTCGTAAAATTGCCGCTAACTCCACTGCAGTTGTAGGATTTCTGATGTTTTTCTCCTTGAGGTAAGACTCAAAAATTAGGTGATGTTGTTTCCTTGACTTTTGGTATTCTCACTGTCTTTATCATTAAGTAACTGGGCAATATTTTCTTTGCTCAAACTTCTAAACCTACTCGCAGCCGTTTTCGCGCTAACAAAAATAACACAATCCTCGTCGCTGCACTTTTGACGTCATTTTTGACGTCATCGGTTCAATAATCTGCAGTGGGCTGCACTTTTCATATTTTGATATACTTCAATATGATGAAGTTTCTTTCCAAATTTGGTGAACAGCAGCTGGTTATGGTGAATTAAATTTATGCATGTGGTTTCAACCAATCAGAAATGGGGAAATATTTTGAATGAATAATAATATCAATTATTGGGTGACTCCATCGTCGTCGTCGTCGTGGTGCATATGCACCCACAAGCAATACCACTAGCCATGATTACCATGAGAAAAGCAATTGATGGGTTTCTATGAGTATGGGGCTCCACTGGGCGGCCCTTTGGGCCACCAGAGCTCTACTATAAGGAAAGGGAGAGGTCCCAAGATATAATCCTGAGGAACCCCACATCGATTCTGAAAATAAGATGAACAATGGCTGTTAAATTAAACAAACTGTTGCCTATTACTGAGATGGCTACAATCAGGGACAAAAGTGTTGAAACATTCTAGCTGAAATAAAAAACAACACCTTTTTCGTCCATAGCAACCCCCTCCCCCTTTTTCATTGTTGAAGCACACTTTGTGGACACTGTCAAGTTATCCCAACATTGAAATGGAGGAGGGGGACACGATATTAGCAGTGGGGATGGGATAATTCATGTGTTGAACAAGAAGGTTAGTTTTCGCACAGTCTCAAGTAATTTTGTCCCTGATTGTAGAAAACCAGTTTAGGGTTGAAACTTCAATACCACAATGCTGAAGTTAATCAAGTAAAATATTATGATCAACAATGTAAGATGCCTTGGATTCAATTCAATTCAATTTATTTTGCTCTTGACGTGGTTACTTAATTTAATTACAAACATTTGTAGTTGCAGATTATGTTGGACAAATCAGTGAACTCCTTATTATCAATAGCTGATGAAATTTTGGCATCCAAATAAGTTAAAGCATCTACAGTGGAGTGATTTTTCCAAAAAGCTATTGACTGTCGGAAAGAATATCACATTTGTTAAGAAATTTAAAAGTATGGTTATACATTTTCTTAGATTTTTGAGATTTTAGATTTTTGCTGGAATTGCATGCAGATCCTCTCGTTAAAATTCCACCCTGACCAACATCTACGTGTACATTTGTCGTGGTGTGGATTTCAACTTCACATTATTATTATTATTATTATTATTAATTCTCCACGTGCCAGGAGGCGCACAAGGGCCGGACATCATTCCTCCACTGCTGGCAGTTGCTTGCTGCCTGTCTTACTCTTGCCCATGTGGTCCATCCTTGTTTGTCTCTCTCCTTCTCCACAATGCAGTGCCAGGTTGTTTTGAGTGTACCTCTGTTTCTCTTCCCCTCCGGCTTCCATGCGGGGGCAACAGCACAGTCGTTGTTCACTTCGTTCCGCAGGACATGTCCAATCCAGTACCATCTCTTCCTTCTCACCTGCTCACTTATGTGGTCTGCTCCTGCCATCTCCAGCACTTCCTTGTTTGTCACATGTTGCTGCCATCTAATGCGGTACATGTATATCCTTCTGAGGCATTTGGTCTGGACAGTGTCAAGCTTCTTCTCCTCTTCTTTCGTCTTCAACTTCACCACACTGTGTAAATACAAAACTGGTTGCCTTACTGCCAGTTGTGATTTTCTGTATGATATTTTTCTATTTCAATTTTTTTCCCTGCTCACTGTTGTAAAGCACATGTGGGTATATTCATATAGAAAATGTGCTGTATAAGTGGCAATACTACCTTTCTTACCTTTCATAATTATTGATCATCCATCATCCATCTTCAAATGTCTCTTGTACAATTGGAATATAATTATTTCAATTCATATGTTTTTCTATGGTATATCAGCAGCCTTTATGGGTTTACATGTATTAGGAGCTCACAAAATGACCAATTCTCTGTTGGCTTGTTAGCTTAGTGGGTAGAATACTAATAATCTTTTTGCTGCTACTGAACAGCATTCATAACTGTGAGGATCGTCTATGGAGAGGATCCTGGAACTATGGAGAGGATCCTGTTTGGGATGTAACAGATTGTCTTGCTCATATGTTTGATCTGATTCTTTTGCAGGAGTTAAGAGACAACTGGCTTCGTATCAAGAATTCCAGGAGGATAATCATTCATTTGCCATCTTTAGGTAGGCTGTGGAGGACACTCAGGGTGCCATGTACATAAATTACAAAATACTTATGACCACTGGTTTGAGATATCAGTTGGAAATTCAAGACTTCACACTGTGGCATTTCTTCCAACTGTCACAAATTCCACTGTTCAAAGACTTGGTTAAGGAACATTGAAATGAATCAAATAATTGGTGTTAGCTTACAGAGAATAAGGCCACACACTGAAGGTCATGTCATGGTTGTGTGCACATGTTGCAGGTAACTTCGTTTATCAGGTCGATTTGTTCCAAGCTCTGTTATTTTGTTTTAACGTTGGTCAATATGTTCCAACCAAGGTTGTTTGGTTTTAACATAGAGCAATATGCACATGTATGTTAGTTTCCCCTTCAGGGAAACAAACCTTTTGTGTTCTAATTTTAATACTTTGTCAAGGAATATATAATTTATGGTGTTGTTGTTGTTTCAATCTAAAAAATTTCTAATTTAGGGTGGTCAATAAGCAAAGGTGGTGAACAGTGTTACTTTGAGCAACCAGGGTTGTTCTGAAGTTTTGTAGCAGTTGGCTGAAGATAAGCCTAAAAGTAATGATGGGATGTTAGCTAGTGCATGTACATGTAAGGTATTTTTGTGTTAAATGGTTGGAGTGGTTGATCAACACTGCTATTGAAAAGGTTTAAAGATGTGATTCACATTCAACTTATTAAACAACTTAGAAATTGCAAATTACGTTTGAGTGGAAACCTCTTGTTGACTAAAACTGCACCTTATCGCTAGACCACTGAGAAACAAATTTCCAAGAAACTCTCATTCAACAAATATATATTAGTGTCTAGGATGGTTCTGATGAATTTAAGATATGGAAAATTTTGTAATATTTGATTTGAAAGGTGGGGTTTCCAACTTAAGGCTATATCTTAAATTATAAGAGGGTTGCGATTTTACGATATGTGCTGTCATACAGGGTGGTGAATTGTTGTGGTACATCTTATAAGTTAGTTTAGTAAAGTTAAAACTTGTTTGTGTTCGTGTCCGTGTTAATCCTACACTGTATGTCGTAATTTAGAGTTTAAGTGTGAGCCCCCCGTGATGAGCTTATTTAGCTCTTGGGGCAAACATGTAGAAAAATATGTCTAAATAAAAAAATAAAAAAAAGTTCTTAGAGTGTCCCATTTAGCCCTAGTGAGGACTTCTGCTGATGATAGGTCCTGGCAAAACTGAAAATAACTCTTGCTGTTGTACAGTGTAGTCTTTCAAGTGAATCAAGGTCATCTTGCCGATTTGTACCTCCCCATACTGATATACTGTACATGACTGCAGGAATTATAACTTTGAAGAACAAGTTTAAAAGATCTTTTGGGGGTAAAAATTTGCTCTTCTTTATAAGGCTTAGTTTATTAGCAAAGCTCTTCTTTAAAAATTCCATATGAATGGACCAGCCCAGCTTGTCATCAATATCCACACCCAAAAGTTGACTGTGTGTTACCCATTCTAAGTTATTGCCACCGAGGTATATGGGTGGGAGGGGGTCAGTGAACAATCCTCTGTAAATTATCCTGCATTCTGATTTCTTTGGGTGTGGTGTTAGCTTGTTCTTCACACACCACGCATACAACTCTGTTAGGGATTTATTTAATACAGGTGACACTTTGTCTATGGTCTTCCTGATACAGTATATGGTGGTATCATCAGCTTACATGTAGATGGACCCAGACTGGCTGGACACTACAAGATCGCTTGTGTACAAGGCAAATAGAGTGGGTCCCGGGACACTCCCTTAGGGGAAGCCAAAAGACAGTGAGCAAAGGCCGGATCTTTGTCCATTTAAAACCCCGTATGTAATGATGGCCTGTTAGTACTCCGGTAATTCAGATAAACTCAACCGGTAATCTTTAATTTACTTTTTCCCACACACGCCATGTTACAAAACCGTTTTCTTAACATTCTTTGCGAACGGATAACTATATATGACTCACGGAATGTCCAAACACTACATTCCCTTTCTTTGTGAAAAGAAACAAACTAACGACAAATAAACAGTCTAAACGGAATATTGTCTTTCAAAACTGTTCACTTATCTAACACAAAGTCCTTAAACTTAGCTGGCATCCATACAGTTCGAGACGGTCTACTCTTTGGCTCAGTCGTGGTTGCCGTGTCAGCAACTGAGGGTTGGACCACACGATCCTCTAGGGTTTCAGCTCCCGTAGAGATGTCCGGTTCCTGTGGGGTTCTGTAAGGCTTAACAAATGAGCTGTGTCTCTGCTGCACTGTACCGTCCGTCGATTTCAAGGTTAGTTCTTGCCCTTCCTTTGTCTGAACAATGGAAGGATTGGGCTCAAAATTAGCAGCTAACTTTCCAGATTGCTTGGTGTTCTTGAGAAGAACTTTGTCTCCAGGTGTAATTGGGTTGTCGACAGCATGCCGTTGTTTGTCACCATACAGTTTGCCTGCAAGCTTTTGATTCCAGTCACGATCTCTCATGCTCTCATCCAGAACACTTTTGGTTCGGACGCAGTTCCGGAAGCTTTGTCTTCAATTCTCTTCCAAACATAAGCTTTGCTGGGGTTGCCCCTGTGCTACTGTTGGGGGTGGTTCTATAGGCCAACAAGAATTTATCCAATTCATCTTTCCACTTCTTTCCCTCTACTTCAGCTACCTTGAGTGATTTTAGCAAAGTTCTGTTCTGGCGCTCTACTTCGCCATTAGCCTGAGGCCAAAGGGGTGGAGATTTCCGGTGCTGGATGCCATGTGTAGACAGGAAGTTTTCAAATTCCTCGGACACAAACTGCCGTGCATTGTCAGACTTAAGACTGAATGGGTATCCATACCGTGTAAAGATTGGCGTTAATGCTTCTATCATCTTCCAGGAAGTGGTTGAATGCATGATAACTACTTCAAAGAAATAGCTGTTGTAGTCAACTACCACAGGCAAGTTCTCTCCAGAAGGAAGAGGACCCAGGACATCAATTGCTACATCTTGCCATGGCCCAGAGGGTGGTTCTACCCGCTGCATAGGTTCAGGTGCACAAAATTCTCCTACTACTTGACATCCATGACAACTCTTGCAGACTTGTGCGGCGTCATGGTCTATTTTGGGCCACCAAACTTTGGTTCGCAACTGATTTTTCATCTTCACGATGCCTTGATGGCCTTCATGTGCTAAGCACAGTACTTCACCTCTGAGGCTTTGAGGAATTACAATCCTTGTTCCGCGCATCACTAATTTTCCTAGCACACAAAGTTCATTCTTCACACTCAAGTAGTGAGGCATTTTACACCGTGACCAATCACCACTTTGTAAGTAGTGCCTAACACTACACAGTTCAGGATCGTTCTCTCATTCTCTTTCTACCTCCTTTGCACTCCTCTCATTCTCTTTCTACCTCCTTTGCACTGGTGTACTTTCTTGTGCAAGTACTCTGATGAAGTCGGCTTCCTTGCCACTGCAATCTTTCTGATTCACAGAATTTAATCTTGAAAGAGCATCTGCGATGTTGGTCTTACCAGGGCGATAGATCACTTTGAAGTTGTAACCCTGTAGGCGAAGGACCCATCGTTCTATTCGTGCAGATGGCCTTGAAGACTTGTTGTAAATGCACTGCAAAGGCTTGTGGTCAGTCTCCAACTCAAACTCTTGACCGAAAACATACAGCTTGAATCTCTCACAGGCCCATACATGTACTAAGGCAAGGCCTTCTTTTTCTGTCTGGGAATATCTTCTTTCCACATCAGTAAGATTTCTCGATGCATAGGAAATTACTCTCCACAGGCCATCTTCTAGCTGAGTGAGGACAGCTCCTATGCCTGTGGGACCAGCGTCAGCAACAATGCGTGTCCTGCATTCGTTCTTGAAGTAAGCAAGTGTTTCTGCTCGGGTGAGCAGATCTTTCAGTTTCTGGAAGGATTTCTGCTGAGCATCTTTCCACATAAACTGTTGGTCTTTTCTCGTCAGCATTCTGAGCGGTTCGGCAACTTGGGAAAAATCTGGCAAGAACTTGGCACAATACTGTACAAGGCCTAAGAAAGATCTGACCTCTGCGGTACTCTGTGGAGGCTTGGCATTTTGAACTGCAGACACTTTCTCTTCACTAGGAGAGATTCCTTTACTGCTCAGGTCATGTCCAAAGAATGTTAATTTTGGAAGTCTGAACTGACACTTTTTCTTATTTAGAGTCAATCCACGTTCTCTGAGACGGTGCAGAACAGCTAGCAGATTCTCATCTTGCTCCTTGATTCCACATCCATGGATGATCTGGTCGTCTGCAATATTTGCAACTTCTTTACAGCCAATCAACACATCTTTGACAATTTTCTGATATTTCTCAGGAGCTGAGGTAATTCCGAACATTAACCTCTTGCACTGAAAAAGACCTTGGTGTGTAATGAAGGTCGTAATACGACGTGATTCAGCTTCAAGTTCCACCTGGTGAAAGCCCCACTTCAAATCTAGTTTACTGAACACTGTTGACCCATTTAAGTCATGTAGAACCTCTTCAATAGTGGGAATAGGGTGCCTTTCTCTTTCAATTGCCTCGTTGGCTCTTCTCATGTCCACACAGACCCTTATGTCCCCGTCAGGTTTTGGTACTACCACCAGAGGTGAGACCCACTCTGTTGGACCACTAGCCACTTCCTCGATGATGTCTTCTTTAAGCAATTCATCTAGTTTCTTGTCAACTTTGTCTCTTAAACCAAAGGGTAACCTTCTGACAGGCTGTGCAACAGGCTTAACATCTTTGTTGACATGCAACTTGAGCTGAAAATTTTTCAACTTACCCACTCCACAAAAAACATCAGCAAAGTTCTTAACAATGTCCACAGAAGTTCCTTCACTTGTGACTGAGTATGCTTGTGGTGAGTTCGGAGGTCCAACTCTCAACACATTCAGCTTCTCAACTGTATCCTTTCCCAGCAAAGTTTTACCACGACCTTCAACAACAGTAAACTCATCCACACACTTTTCTCCAGACTCTTCACAATGAATTTCACTTTCAAAAGTTCCAGCAACCTCGATTGGTTTGGTTTGACCATAAGCAAACAGCTTCTTTTCACACTTTTGGGATTTGCAGTTTACTCCTTTCTGTTTAAACTCTCCCATGTAGCACGATCCACAATGTTACATATTGCCCCCAAGTCAATAAGGACATTCTTTAACTGCACACCTCCAACAGACAAATCAACAACACCACTCGAGCCATTACTACTCTTCGTATCCAACACAAAAGCATACTTATCTTCTTCTTCTTTCTCTTCTGAGACTTTATTAGCTCCTTCCGAACGGTATCTTCCACTAGGTTTCTTGGTTGACTTTGTCTTGCAACAAGCCGCAAAGTGACCACTTTTACCACATTCATTACAAGTCTTGTCTAATGCTGGACAGCTCTTGTCCTGTGCAAGATGACCAGTTCCACCACACCGGTAGCATTTCCTTTCTTTTCCAGGTTTCTTTCCTTTTGTACCCTTTTCCTTTGCTTGTCGATCATTCGGAGACAATTTGTTAACCTGCTCAGGTCTTGCCATAGACTGCATTTGAGTGTTAACAGCTTCATGGACTCTTGCAGTTTCTCGCAGCACAGTCAAGGTTGCTTCACTTGATTTGTCGAGAAATTTTCGACGAAGTTTTGGATCTCTGCATTTTTCGATGATCTGATCATGGATGGCTTCATCCACGCTTGGAAACTCACAGGAAATAGCCTTCTGGCGCAGACAGCACACAAATTGATCGATAGTTTCCCCCCTCCATCTGTTGCATTTGGCTGAAAACATGTCGCTCAAATGGAACATTAACTTTTGGTGTAAAATAGTTATCCAGGACTGCAACGCAATCGTTAAATGAAGTATCTTGATCTTCAGGCACCAGAGTGTAATAAATTTCTTGTAACTCAATACCTCCTGAATGTAACAGCAGCACTACTTTCTGCCCTTCATTGGTTATTCCTTTCGAGGCCACATACAGTTTAAAAGCACGTTTCCACCGTTTCCATCGAACAGACAACAAATTCGGCTCTCCCTTGGTGTCAAAACAGGGAAGGCCACGGACCTTTAGGATCTGTTTTGCACTCGCCCCGCCTGAGTTGGTGGACGACGATGCGCTTGGGTTGCTTTGTTGTTCGTCGGGTGTTCCAGTCGCGGGCATGGTTTCCTTCCCGATAAAATTATGTCAAGAATTTAATCTTTGAACACTTGGAAAGTCATCCTCGTCGCCAAATGTAATGATGGCCTGTTAGTACTCCGGTAATTCAGATAAACTCAACCAGTAATCTTTAATTTACTTTTTCCTGTGCACGCCATGTTACAAAACCGATTTCTTAACATTATTTTTTTTCTCATGTTAGTCAAATTATCATTAAAGAATTTCGTGTAATGCTGTTTACTTATGGGTGTTGAGGTACAGATTTTGCTCCTATTGGTTTTGTACTTAGTTGTGTCACCAAACCTTTAGCAAACCTTTAGTAATCCGTTGTTTAGATAGCTGCTTTGCTTTACAGTTTGAACTTGTTTTCATAAGTTCATGCTTGTTGATCAGCCTATTGAGCTTATTGTAAGTGTAATATATTAGAGACAAACTGGACAGGATATGGCTGCCCGCAGCCAGGCGTGGAACTAACTTTATTGAATATTCGAACCCGCTTAAATACACAAGCCTAATTTGAATATGCTAATCCATGACAGTAAGCAAATACACTATTTACATCATGCAATTCAATTGTGAGGATTGCCTTCCAGTCCACATCAGAAAGGTCACCACGAAAACTGTCACTGTCATCTTAGCTTTTTTAACCTTATTGAAAGTGTTTGAGCTAATTGTGTTGTCTATTCCAGAATTGTTTTCCTTCTTCTGAAGGGATATTTCATCCCATAATGCCTGAAAGGCTTCATCAGGGGTCTTTCTAAAATTCAAGGGTTAAACGATTCATCAACAAAGATTCCTTTGCCACCTATATTTTATTCTCAGTACAAACTGAAAACTGGGGTAAAAATGTGGGGTTACTAGGCTTGCTATTACGTAATTTCCTTCACAACTTTTAGAAGGGCTAATTGTGCGGTCATCACACGCTGTAAAATCTGGCTTTTACAAGATCAGACCTTCCTCATGCACTAACCTTGTCCACTGCTCCTTGGTAGAGCCTGCAAACTCTTTAGACAAGTCCATGATCAATATTTCAAATGTGGCAGTCAGTTTGAGTCAACTTGTGAACTTTTTTCT
Source organism: Astreopora myriophthalma (assembly GCA_014634185.1). Lineage (NCBI taxonomy): Eukaryota > Metazoa > Cnidaria > Anthozoa > Scleractinia > Acroporidae > Astreopora > Astreopora myriophthalma. Next base: position 531,801 of record BLFK01000461.1, read on the forward strand.
CTCTTGTTTTTACATAATTTCCTTCACAACTTTTACAAGAGCCAATTGTGTGGTCCTCACATGCTGTAAAATCTGGCTTTTACAAGATCAGACCTTCCTCATGCACTAACCTTGTCCACTGCTCCTTGGTAGAGCCTGCAAACTCTTTAGACAAGTCCATGATCAATATTTTAAATGTGGCAGTCAGTTTGAGTCAACATGTGAACTTTTGTCTCTCCTCTGCCTACTCACGTCATGAAACACCGGTATACCCTGCACACCATCTAGTTCCTGATGATTTTTAGATTGTTGGCCCATTTTCTTTTCTTATTCCAAATATTCATTACAATTTGCCTTTGCAATTTTTCCTACAGTCTTACCAATTTCACTTTCTCACACTTTTTACAGTTCTCTATTAATTGAAAGAAGGAAATTATTTACTTGTGTATGTCTCCACAATTTAAACATGTTATATTAAATACACTACTTAATCCACTTCTTGCAATCAACAATGCAGTCCATAGGCAGTGGACCTGGAAATCAAATTTGTTTATTGCTTCACTTTTTTTTGTTGTGATTTAATATCGGGAAGAAACATTCCAGTGTCAATAAAATCCTTTGGTTCTTGCTTCCACCTCAACCATTGTTAAGTGGCTGTGATGCATCATCTCCTGCTGGTTACATTTATATGCTCCAAGACCAGTCAGTTTGTCAAGTATCTTCTACATGTACACATTCATTTACATAGAATCACAGGATCTCCACTGTGTCCTGTTCAAGGCTATTTCTAGTGATTCGTGATATTTGGTTCCTACTTATCATGCTTGTCCAGTTTTCCTGTTACTAGGACCTCTTACTAAGCATTATAGTTTCATTTCGCATTTGTGGGCATATTTATCAGGGGCCTTGAATTCCAGTGGTCTCAGGGGTCACTCCTTTCATGGTGGACCTACCTCTTGGGCATTCAGCCACTGTGCGGTGTTCCAGGTGAACTTATTCAATTGTACAGTGATTGGTCGAGTAATGCCTTTACAACTTTACCGCCAATGTAATGGAATTTGAATTTTTTTTTGGTTGAAGGCCTCAAGTGTCTCGTGAGTTTTCATCTTTTGTTTGCTTCTTTGCTTGATAGCCTTTTGTTGCGTACAGATTTTAAGTCGGCTTCTCAGCTACTCTGTTACCTTGTCACATTGAGCCAATTTTCTTGTCTTTCCAATCAACAAAGTCAACAAATGACAGTCAATATCACAGTTAGGAATTGTTTGTAGGAATCCTGCAGGTATCTCAAGGATTGGGGTTTGCCATGGTAACAAGTACCCAAAGTCATGTTTTTTTCCTTGCATAATTGTAAAAAGCTGAGTGAGAAGCAGCTTTAGTTTTATTTCCAACAGAATAAAGATCACCTACAGGGGGTAGCTTTCAATGTGAATCTTCTTGTAGTAGGTACATGTACATTTTCAATTTTAAGTCTTGGAGACTGATTGTGTTTTTTAGGATATCCCCAGCACATCAGAGACGGCCTCAGTGAGATGAGCATTTTTCAAAATCTTCAGATGGCCAGACTGTGTGACATAATGGGTAGGCTGGATTGTTGTTTCTTGTAGGGAATGAATTTCATGTATCAAGTGATGGGTTTCCTGCTACATTTTGTTTTTTGCTAGACCCTAAAGTTGAAGTGATTTATGTCAGTCCTGTGGAACTTAATGACGAAGTATACCAGTATTACCTTAAACTTCTTGGCATGAAAGCACAGACACTGAATAAAGGTGATTGTGACATAAAAGTATCTACAACTGAGGAAGACAAAGAAGACATTGAAAACCGCTACAGAATTGTGGTACCCGATGCAGTGGACAGGTTTCCGGTTAGCATTGTTCTTTGTAATGTGGCATTTCTGGTGCTGTTGTATTTTTTTGTTGAAAATATTGAAACCTGCTGCAAAATCATCGTGAAACTTGAGAAGTGGGCACAAGTCTCTGGTTAGTTTGATATTTCAAGATAGAGCACTCTTGGAAGTCATGCTTTCTTGAATTACCCAGTTTCTGGGGATTATGGGCTGTTAACATTTGGTCTTCAAAATTGACAAATTGTACATGTATACACCATATTTGGAGCCATTTGAACAAAAGGGTCCAGGTGAGCCAAGTGATTGAGGTTTCGAGTCCATGGCCCATTCAATTACCCTTACCAGTTTAAAGTTTTACCATTTATTTCTTTTACCACAAAATACAAATAACGATAAAAAAAGACAGTTACACAAAGTGGTGAGGAAGCCCAAAAAGAAACCATGAGGCTTATAGACATTGGGCTCCCTCAGAGTGAAAATAGAGTTAACAGTAACAGTAAGGCCAGGATCGAAAGTAAAATACAGTGAAGGTAAGTATAAATTAACTAATTACATAGATTGAGTTGACAAAATATAAAGTATGGTACATGTAACTATGTGTATAAAGATAATATCAGACATGTGAAGAAAGAACTATTTACTACAAGATTTTTAGCTAATAATTCACATAATATATTTTTTTCACTTTCGTTTTGAATGAGTGGAGAGAATTAATTCTTTGATGTCATTTTCTAAAGAGTTATAGTAAGATGGTCCGTGGAAACTGACAGAAAATTTACGAAGGTTTATTTGTTCCACAAAAAGGAAGGTGAAAATCATTCGCGTATCTAGTGGCACAGCTATGGACTTGTTTGTTTAAAGAAAAATAATTGTTGAACTTTGAAGGCAAAAGAGAATGGTTAAGAGAAAACATAAGTTTACCCGATTCTAGTTGTCTAATATCGGAAAGTTTTAGTAGCTCTAATTCTTTGAAAATAGGGTCTGAATGAGAATCGAAAGTTGATTTAGAAATAATTCTGATAACTCGCTTTTGCAATGGCAATAGGCTTTTGTTTTCCTCACGTCTAATCATATCTTTGTTATTTTTGGCAAAACAGCATTCAAACCATACATAGACACTCTTTTCACAGGTTATACAGCTATATTTCGTCTGCCTTTCACATATAATGCAGCAGGAAGGCAAAATGTTCCTGCAAATTGCACGGGAAAATGCAAAATAGCGCTTTTGCAAGCTTGTGCATATGCAAATTAAAGGATACCGAGCCTCACGGACTCAATATCATGCATTCCAGTAATTTATTGCACATTAACATAATATATGCATTCAATTCCATGTGTCATTTGTGCGATGTATTAAAACTGAGATACTCAGATGTTTTATTCATCTGGCCAAGACAGATAAAATGTCTAGGACGAATTTAATTCATTTTAGACGTTGTGCTATCATCGAATTTCAGTCCATGTGGGACCATGAATTAAATACATCTGAATTAAATTCGATGATAACGCAACGTATAAACTAGTTGAAGTTGACAATAAAAATATCTGTGTCCCCATGGGAAGGGCAAATGCATTTGAGGAACATCGTTTCAACATTCAACACAATACTAATGCAATCCTCTCTGGTAAATACAAGATAATAAATTCACTGTTTTCATAGAAAGTAATACTGACAGTTCAGCAACATTTAACACTCCACCGACTATTGTAAAAGCAATTCATTGACGACTGGGTCAGGCAAGATGCCTGTTTTGTTGTCTTTTGTTTTGTCTTTGTTTTATGGCTGATATTTCCAAATGGAAGATGTGGACCATAATTTCCACATCATTCATGCTGACATCAGGCCTGACATCATCAGGTTGACCAACGACTGGTTAGCACAGTTGGTAGAGCTCAGGACTATCATGGGGGAGGTCATGTGTTCGAACTTCAGCCAGACCATCACTCAGGGTCTCTTTAATAATCAACGAGAAAGTGCTTCCTTTGCAATGACATCTGCAAATGGTTAAACGTTCTAGTCTTCTCAGATAGGGACAATAAACTATAGGCCCCATCTCACAACACTTGTGTGGGGCGATAAAAAAGCCACATTCTGTTTGCGAAGAATAGGGAACATAGTCCTCGGTGTGGTGGTTTGTCGCTCTTTCTGCTCAGGGGATTCAGCAGTGAATTCCTACTAGTTCAAAGAAAAATTATGAACTGCATGGCTGCCATTTGCGCTTTAAAAGCAGTCTGGGAAAAATCCCTTACAAAGTGTTATAAATTGCTTTGATCCTGTGTAAAGTGCTATAAAAGTGCGTCATTCATTCTTTCCTTCATTCATTCATTTCTTCATTCATTCATCATCTAAAAATTGTCCATATCACCAGTAGATAAAAGGTTAAAATGTGATAACAGTTTAGATCTGGAATGAAGTAGCAAGTTGGCAGACAAAGTTGCAAGTGTGGTCTTGAACAAGTTAGGAAATCTAGAAACCAAAATATATAGTTTGGAACTTTTGTAAAAACTGTGGATTGCAAAGTGAGTGACCTTACAACTGAAGCAAATCCGTTGGAAAATAAATTTATGGAATAGTCGTGGAAATTAGACAAAGGACTTGAAGCAGCCATGAGCTTTGCAAATGAAGAAAGAGAAACCTTCAAGAAACAATTGAAGGAGCTGTCACTGAGAGTCAACTAGCTGAATGATGAAAAAGTCTATGGTGGTGTATCAGTGTCCAGAAAATCTCCATTTCTTTGGAACTGAATAAGCCACAGTGGATAACGAAGAGGACACAGAAAGAGTTTTAGTGGATTTCATTGAAGACAAGTTAGGCACAGCAAAGGCCGAGGCTTTGGAATTTCAAAGAGTGCACCGCACTGAAAAATATAGCAACTTACAAGGGAAACTGAGGGAGATCATAGAATGCTTCTTACAATATTTACACCGGGTGAAGTTTATGGGAAACAAGAAGTTGAAACGATCAGGTCGTTTTGGCAGATTTGCCGAGGGAAATGGTAGATCATAGAAAGAAAAAGATGTGAGTCTATGAGTAAAAAGTTCATTGTCAGACATATGGATTAAAGGTAGAGAGACACACAAAACGACAAAAATGGTACCCTAAGATCAAAAGGTTTGATTTTCAGTGTTACTTTTGCCACAAGGGAAAGTGTCCTGTGGTAGCCACTGTACCAAAAACGACATTTACATTTAAAAAAAAACATTTACATCCTTCAGACTAGCCATATAAACTACATTTACTGAATCTTGAAATTTAATACAGCCTAAGAAAAGGGTCAACATCTTGTTTTATACTAATGTTTCGTTTAGTTTAATTTCTCTTGCTGTTGTTGCTGTCTGGACTAAATTTTAAGGCCATCTTAATTGGTTAGTTAAAAGTGAGTCAGATTTAATTTTTAATTACTTTTTTTAATGAATGATAGTTGTGAAAGAGGAGTTTGATTGTGAATTGAGGGTGTGGATTGTGAATTGAGGGTGTGTTGAATAGATCCCAAGGGAAAATTTATTATCATAAAGGGTCAAATAAAAGATCACCGTTTTGCCCTTGTTAATATTTAGGGCCAGGTCCCACTAGAGGACAAAACTTATTTTTGTCGAGATAAAATTTCACTTGAATTTCAGTTTAACTGGCAAATCACTATTTTACATGTGGGGTCACACAGCAGAGTATATGTCAACCAATGTGTCACCAAAGATAAAATCCTTCCCCCGCCAAACGTGAGTCATGTAATCACACTCTAAACCAAAACATGGAACCATGGCATCAGCTTGCACTTTTTTGCAATCTTAAGTCTTTTCACTTGCATGACGCTTTGAATGACAAATTTATTAACATGCACTGTACCTACAGTCTTCACAACTTGAACGTTCAACTGGCATTGTTGGATTATGGACACCAAGTCAGGCAACACAGACGGCAATGATGAAACAATCCCCACCGTTGGCTATTGCCAAGACCAAAATAATGTATCATGGTTTGATATAATACACTTTTGGCTCTCACTCTCTTCTCCTAATGAAAGCGGCGAGGACGTTTCACGGGAGGTGCTGGAGCAAAGGATGTATGGATTGGCCATTGATCTCATTCACTGATGGCCGGTTAATTAATGTATTGCCGAAATGGTAGATAAAAAGTGCTGGCCAAGAGGAATCCATATCGTTACACAGAATGGCACCAGTCTAAGAGAAAATACCAGACTTTTCGATTGCTGTTTATGTTGTGATTGATATCTCAAAAGGTTTCTCACATTTTGTGACATTTTGGCAAGGTCTAGAGGTCACTATTTTCAAGTGGTGGCATGTTTGAACATTTGGTGCATTCCGCTCATTTTTTTAAATATTGTACAGAAGGGTCACACTACCAAGTACTATATGATGACAGAATTTTTGGAAAAATAAACAACAAAGAGAGGAGGGTGAAATTATTAACTCTGGAAGAGAATCTTAAGGAATGGGCTATAATTAGTGTGACAAAGAAACTACTTCTGAAAATCCTAACAATCTGGAACTTTTACAAAGGAATGTGACCACCTGTACGATTATATCAGTGAGAGAGCAATCATAAGGTGCTGGGAAAATTACTATGAACACCAAACATGACCACTAAACAATTGTGTCTTTAATGAGAATTTTCAAAGACTGCAAAACGCCCTATGACTTAAGGGCCAGAGAGAAAAGGCTAGCCATACCTAAACCACAGACCAACCATATGAACAGGTCATTCAGCAATATTGGGGCAGTTCTCTGGAACAAACTTCCAGTGGAGCTGCAGACAGCTGTGACTCTTCATGAAGTGAAGAGTGGTCTGGAAAGCTGTGATTTTTAAGCCAGACTCATTACACGGCAGACATGTGAAACAGTTGTTAATTATTTTAATTTCTTATTGTAAAGTAGTTAATGTTGTAACTGATGTTTTGTTCCTTGTCTAAATGAAGTCTATGTATGTATGTATGTATGTTGTCTTTCAAGAACTGTCAAGCTCTACCCATGCAATTTTGGTATGAAAATGTCAGTAATCTCCACTTTCCGAATACATCACTCATATTGCTGTGAAGAGTATCCCATAAACACCAGGGGACAGTTTTTTTTACCTAACTTAACTAGACACTAGTCTCCCAAAAGTTGTCATGTGCTCTAATTTTTTCGTGACAAGGAGTGTGCAGTTTGGGAGCGCATGCTGACTCTGCATGCTCTAGATTCTCAGGCCTACCTGTAAACGAAAAAAAAGAGATTGTTCTAATCAGTCCACAAAAACTTGATCAAGCTACCTTTGCTCACAAAATACGTATATTAAGATCAAAATATTGGGAATCCATTTCAGTTATGATGCTTTGACAGGGCCTGCACAGGAAGTTTTTTGAGTTGGAGGGTATGGGGCTAAAGATGAACACATGAGCCAAATTGGGGGGGTCCTTGCAGATTATGTTTTGTTTACTTTTATTTTTTTGCACGAAAGTAGGGGGGCTCTCTCCATGCAGTCCATGTTTATATATGATAAAGGCTTATTTTGATCTGATGATTTAATCAATTCAGGATACTCTTAGGAGTTGGAAAGGAAGGGGGCTTACCTCGTTAAGGAAGGTTCACATTGTTCAATCTTTCATCACCCCACAATTATTAAGTAAAGTGGCGATGATCTCAGTTCCTGAAGGCCAAGTCAAAGAAATCAACAAGCTAGGGAAATGACAAAGTCATATATCATATATGTAAGCGTGCTCAACAAGAGGATCCAAAGTACTGGTGGAAAGAAGTGAAACATTTGTGTGGAGCCCAGTCTCACTTCTGCAACTTGTGGAACCTCATTCAGATAGACGAGTGGAACAATCTGTCGACCCAACAATTAGCGGATGCGATCAATGCATCTCTTTTAGAGTCACCAGAGGAGTATCGTCTCCCACACCTCCTGGACCAGTTGCCATGTGAGGCACCTCCAGTACTACCAGAGGTGTCAGAGTTTCGCATTCTAGTAATGCTGTCAAAACTAAATTCAGCTAAAGCAAGTGGTCCTGACGAGATTTCCAATTGGCTACTCAAAGGGTATGCCGATCTACATGTCCAATGAGCAAGATCATAAACGCATCACTCAATGAACAGTGCTTACCTCCCATGTAGAAACTTGCAGATGTTACACCTCTGCCTAAGAAGAAGCAAGTGAAAGATCTCAAGAAAGACCTCAGACCAATCTCCTTCACAGCGTGTCTATCGAAAGTTGCAGAGGATTGTGTTGTGTGTGATTATGTAAAGCTCACGGTTCTGAAGATATTAGATCCCAATTAATATGGCGCAGTGCCTAAATCTTCAACTACCCAAGCGCTGATCCATGTGATCCACAACTGGGCGAAGGGGACAGGCAGAAATGGAGAAACTGCTAGAGTTATAATGTTTGACTACAGGAAGGCTTTTGATTTGATTGACCATAGGATCTTAGTAACCAAACTAAGTGAATTAGATGTTCCTATTCCAGCAGTCAACTGGATTATAGATTTCCTATTGCATCATTCCCAGCACATCAAACTCGCTGAGGGTTGTTTCTGCGAATGTGGATCAGTACCATCAGGAGTCCCTCGGGGAACAAAATTAGGTCTGTGGCTTTTCCTTGTTCTTATTAATGATCTAGAAGTAGGCAACAACTCAAATTCAGAATTGTGGAAATATGTTGATGACACTACAGCATCAGAGATTTCTAGAGGAAAACAAAGTAATTCCCAACTTATAGCTGACCGTGTAGGAGAGTGGTCATCACAAAACAGAGTTCAGCTAAATAGTGAAAAATGCAAAGAGCTTAGGACTTCTTTTGCCAAGAAAGACGACAACGATTTCTGACCCATTATTGTAAATGCGAAAAACTTGGAGTGTGTTACTAACGCTAAGTTGCTAGGCATCACAATTTCAAACGATCTCACTTTGAATGAACACATCAGCCAAGTAATTAAGAAGGCTTCAAACCGCATGTACTTTCTGGTACAGTTGAAGCGAGCTAGGCTGCTATGTCATGGACTTATTTTAATGTACTTGTATCAGATCAATTCTAAGCTAGGCCACACCAGTTTTTCATTATGACCGATGTATTTATAGAATGTATTTAGAGCATATACAGGAGAGCTTTAGCCTTATTTTCCTATGTATTGAGTACTGTGAGGCCCTGAGTAGAGTGGGAATTCCCACAGTATTAGATTATAATCAATTGTTTGTAAAAAGACGTTTAATTCCATCTTGAATGATGAAGGAAGCCGCCTTCATAGACTTTTGCCCGCAAGAAACAAACTTATTTGCTTAGACGTAGTAAGTGTTTTGATGTAAAGAAGTGGAAAACAGACCGTTTTAGAAGGACATTTTTAATGAACTCGTGCCTGGAAAATAATGGAGTATAATTTTAATATTCCCTTATGTTGGGTGAATATTTTGTCAATGATTAGTATATACATGTTTTTAGAATAAATTAGTAGTATAAGTTTTTAATGTAGTTAATAACTGTAAATACGCAATTCAGCCAATCAGCTGCCAAAGTATTTGTCAATAAACTATCTATCCATCCATCCATCCATACATGTATCTATCTTTCTATCAAGCATTTTCTTGACCATAATGCTAGGATTGATCATTTTACTATGAGTACAACTTTTTTAATTTCTCCATTGTAGAGTATTGTAGTCTTAATTTATTTATTGTCCAGTTTGTTTAGTTTTTATAATTGTAAGTAATATTTTAAGTAATATTTCCTGCAAAACCTCTCTTTGGGTAACACAACATGTACATCCCTAATGGTGTCTGGTATGTGTAGTCTGTCCTTTCCTTTCACAAGGAAATACAGCTTTTTGGGATAATTTTCCAGCAACCTGGGAGAGAGCAATTTGTTCAGTCCAGTGGTGTTCATGTTGATCTTCACATGCTTTTCTTTTTTATTTCCTACTAGACTCACAACATGTGTCTTTCATCCATTTTAAAATACAGTCCACAAACAATAAAAAGGTATGGCTAAGAGCACTTACTATATGCAAATAGAGTGTAGCTAGAAAACTTCTCTGTACAATAAAGATGAGAATAGAGCCACTCTTTGTTCTTGCCTTTCTAGATTAAAAAATTTAATCAAAGGTCGAGATGCTTACATAGTTCCAGGTGTACTTCATAAGGATGATATCTACGTGGCTGATTTACTTGGTGAGTGCTTAAGATATGTATGTCTGGTGCAATTGTTATTTGCAGAACCCTAACAGTCCTTGAGTTTTTCTTTGTCTTCAGACATCCCAATTCTGAGTCCAGAGCCTGATGTAGCCAATCTTTATTCCTCCAAATCTGGAGCAAAGAGGATATTTCTCAGTGCCAAGGTTGAGGTTCCTCCAGGACAATTTGACATTTACAGCCTTCCACAGGTAGGAAAACCATGGAATGAACTTGTTACGAGCCTGATTATTTTCTTATCATGATGATATTTGCACATTTACGTTCCACTCAAAGATACCATCAAACAGAGTCTAAAGGACTATCCTCTTGTACCGTTTTTCGATGCATCATTTTGTTGTTAACCTGGGAAATGACATAGTACTTCACTAATTGCAACAGAAGGCCTTTTTTACCAGTAGTAAAAAAGACCCTTAAGTGAATCAAAGTATGGAAAGACTGACATAGCGTGAAAGGTCATGTGGTATTCTTCTACTTCAAAAACTGATTAATAATTCATGAGCCTACCAGCTTATCAAGTCACTGATGAAACGTCACGTGCAACAAAAATGTTGCTCTTTGAAAAACTGAAGAGCCTGATCCTTCATTCTCTTTGTTAGCACATACCAGTGCTTTCCAGGGTCAAGATCGCATCCTTTAACTCTTGAAAGCAACCAAGGATAAGCCAATTGTTCGAAGACACCGGCTTCCATGGTGAAATTGCACAGAATGCTTCAGATCTAAAATTCGTTGTGATTTCTAAACGGAATTTCCAGTTCAGTTAAAGTATTTATGATTTGGTGAACCATTAACTTTCCTTTGACCTTTGAACAATAGGTTCCATGCAGTTCCGTATGTATTAAATGCACAATTTGTGGTCATACAATTTGTGCAATACACAGACCAAGTGATCTGGGTCTGATAGGCTACGTCACAATAAAAAGTGCACGGTACGAACGTACACAGACTTCCGCTGATTTTGTTTTGGATAAAGAACTTTTTTGCCTGAGTTAAAGTGTGTCAGGTGAATCTATAACATCTAAATAGAGCACTTATTAACGGTACTAAGAGTAGAAATGCACAGAAGTGTAGATTCTTCCACAGTGTAGGCTTACTAGTTACATCTATGCCCCGTGTTCTCGTAATCATTCTTGAGATATCCTTCAGTAAACGGAATTACCATTTTAATCCGGTGCCATTTTGCGATTTTACTGCATTTGCTTATCATTATTTTTTCTTTTGCAAGAGCGTCTATCAGCAACATTCTTATTTAATTAATCTCATTAATGATGTCATGTTAAACTGCACAGCCACAAACCAACTGTAAGTGTTGATATAAATTTTCTAATTGCTGACAAAAATGACTAATGAAAACCAACATCTTTACTGAATGCATGCTGCGATTTTTTTTTCTCCTGGCCTAAGATCTTCATGGTACTGGTAATTTATGTCCAGTACTTCCATCCTCTAAGTCAGATCCTTTGTTTGTTTCTTATGTCGAGCCACATAATCCAATCACTTTACCTACATGTGCTCTTAGCCGGTGGCTTCACACAGAACGCTGGTATCAATGCTGGCATGTTTAAGGCATACTCGGTTCGTGGAGCATCTACAACTACAGCAATGAACAGCAGTCTCCCTCTTGATGACATTGTGAAGATGGCAGATTGGTCTTGTGTTAGTACCTTTAAAAAGTTCTATTACAAGCCTGTCTTTAAAGTCCAATTATGGTCATACTGTTCTGAAGTAACCAGAGTCATAATCATGTCGTGACATGGAATATAGTTGAAATATTGTATCTTCTTCATTAAATGTTGCATAAACCAAAACTTGGTTCTGCGATGATTTCTATTCTCGGACTCGCCTTTTTCCTTGTTGATTCAAAACTGCCGGATGGATCTGGATCAAAACAAGCTCGATTTTGTGTTGTCAACAAACTGAGCCGAGATTGTTCAATGTTGACTCGTTATTTCGATGAAGGACGACTCGTCTAATCTAGCGACAACAACTGAATTCAAACGGGGTATTTAATGATTGAAATCTTTCATACATATTCCTAACAGTACATCAAGAAAAAAGGAAAACTTACTGTACTGGTTTGCAATTGGCGGCTTCGTGACAGAGCCACAGCGGCTTTCCATGTGGTCATCGACAGCCCGCCAAGATGGACAAAATGAAACGGCGATTAATCCTTTAAAATCGTTTTCTCTCCATGAAATACACAAATAAAACTATCCACTAAGATTGAAAAATCTTTAACTATTGAAAGTATCGAAGAATTTCGCCCAATGAGACCTAAATGCGATTATTTTACTCACGTTTTAGACACGACGGCAAACTTGGCATTTTGACGTCGTGGACAACCCCGCTATGGCGGGAAACTTTCACGACGGCTGTCCGGAAGTTATTTGGCAAGTTTTTTTACTTCCGCCCGCCGTCATAGACACCCGCCGTCGTCGGATCTTAATGTCCCTAATGTCTCTGTGCGGAGCTTCAAGCAGTTGTTGTTTGAAACTCCCCAAATGGAATTCCTCCGGCTGTGGCCTCATCTCCGTCATCCATACTTCTTTGAATTTGCAGACGCGAGATGTCGGCCTTGATTGCTGCTTTCAGGCAACTTATTGCCTGCTCCACGATGCTTAGAAAAGGACTATAGGTAGTAAGCATTTTCAGCTCTGTGTTTGGGGTGAAAACGGTAGGGTTTCAATGGGCTGGTGCTCCATCATACACAAAGATAACGGACTTGTCTGGATCCAGATTTGTTCTTGCCTGTGTCAGGAAATTATCGAAATTTGCTCCATTCATTACGCCAACAACAGCGGAGGAAAACACAAGTCCATTGATAGGCGATATTGCCATTATCACAGTCAGGTTTCGTTCTCACTGGCCACACACTTGGTGCTAGGCTCTTTCTCCTTGCTGCTCTCTACCGTGACTTCTGGCCGTCCAGATGTTGTAGCTGCATTCGTCAACACAGTGTCACTCTACGGCATGGTTCATAAACCAGGTCACATAATCGACTCTCTTGTTCAGCACATCAGGTCTGCTTCTGTTAGCAGGGAGGGGCCTTGCCAGTTTCACTTGAAACAGCATCCCGTCTAATGTCCTTGATACGGTGGCGTCATGGATCTCGGGTTTGACTAGTAACCATCTCCTCAGTTCATGGTTTATCTGACTAAGTGTGAGTAGACAGTTTTCATTGATGATGTCCTCAAGGCATTCTCTCATCTCATCATCCACGTGCACGTTGCTTCTACCACCTCATGGTCTCTCCTGGATCCTCCCTTCTCTGATGTAGTGTGCCACGAGCCCTCTTGCCGTTGATCGATTCACTCCAAGCGTGTGTGCAACTAAAATATAGTCTTCCTCCTCATCCTCATATGCTATAACGATCCTCTCTCTGTGTTCGAGTGGTATTTGTTTTTTTTCGTGGCATTTTGCTGGAGGTCAGAAAACACTCTTGAAGTGAATCAAAATAAACTGCTCAGAATTTTACAACGCTTTTATACCATTCTGCACTTGACAAAAATTACATAGCCTCTCTGGAGGACATATTAGTACAATTGCACATCACACCGACCATGCAAAAGTCAGTGTTTGTACGTTGAATGTGCAGAACGCTCTACTGTTTTTACAAGCGCATTAATGTTTGTCTTATCCATACTAAAGCCGCCCAGGAATGCTAATGAATTTCAAACAGTGTGATGAAAATGTTAATGAATGTTATGCTCTTTAATGTTTGTCTATTGTCTCTATTGATTTTGGTGTGTAATGACTTGAAGTGCTAATGAAAGTATATTTTTCTCTTTGTCTGCCAAATGATGCATAAGAATGCCTAAAAATGTTCTTGAATGTTCACAAAAATGCAAAAAATTGTTATTGAATCTGAGTTACGTGCAAATATTTGATTCTTGGCGCTCATGAATGTATCTTCACGCTATTGGTCATGATTTCACGCAAATGAATGTGCATTTTCTCGCAATGAACAGCAAAAGGTGTATTACTACAGTATTATTATACGTTTGAAGTTTGAAGTGCGGGATTCTGAAACCATTGTTATAACCATCCATGTGATAGGTTGACTACTCTTTATTTCCTAAAATGCATGGACTATATGAAGTAGTCATGCAGATCAAATCAGTCAGTGATGTATTTGGTAGTGCTAAATTTGTATAAGGGGAAATAAATTATTTCATTCTTTGTCCATATACTGCCTTCAGCTACAGGAGAGTCTTGCCAAGCTAGTCACAGAGAATCTTCATATCAAAAGATGGCTATTTAAGATGGACAGTGAGTTTGATGGGAGAGGAACAGGTGAGCTCCATGCATTTCCAGATCTGTAGCACACATGCTTGAAACCTGCATAGTACATCAAACAAATGTTGCCATTTCTTTGTAGCATACTGTGATGTTACAGCAAACCTGTCATGTTACTCATGGGCTGTAAAGGAATGCAAGCGGTATGGTGAAAAATGGAGCAAGACATGGGCGCACGAGCCCACCCTCATCAAAGTATCAGCAGAGGTGCCTAAGATTATGGCACAACATGCTACTCCTGTCAACAGGGAGCTTTACCCAACTTGGGATAAGTTTCTCCAAGATTTTCTAAAAAGAGGTGAGAGAAAGGTGAATGATGATATTTCCTACAGGGCAAAGCTCCAGGTGAGTGAGTGAGTGAGTGACCATTCTTGTAATATACCCGTTGATATCGATTACAGGGACAAGAGAAATGTTATCAAAATTGCAACCAATTTTTTGAATGAAATTAAGGGAAAAAAGGGGGCCAAGTATGCCTTGTTGCATTCCATGTTCTAGAATTGCTTTGCTTTTTAAATAACTCCGTTTAAGAATGTTACGTGCCAGTTTATCCTTGATCCATGGGGAATGCTTTAAGCTAACCAAATTTCTTTTAAGGGGGTTGTTTTTATCAACGATATTTTCATGAACAGCTTTTTCCAGACATCTGATATTGCCCGCTGGGTTAACTTTGAATGAATTCCATCACTTAGCTGCACCACAAAATCGTGTAAGAAATGGTCGTAGTTGAAGTTTTCTGAAGATACGTGTTTCAGTCATGCCTTAGATAGATAGATAGATAGATAGATAGATAGATAGATAGATAGATAGATAGATAGATAGATAGATAGATAGATAGATAGATAGATAGATAGATAGATAGATAGACGGCAGTTTTGTTCAAAACTTTACAATCACTGCATTTTTGCTTTTCACAAAAGCTGTGAACCAGTAAAAGTACTAGAATACATACAATCAAATTCTGAAGATAACTTATTGATAATAGAAAATTTAATACAGAAAGAAATCGGACCTATATACAAACTTAGGTTAAGGTTCAAAAGAGAGACAGATCTTCTAATTTAGTCTTGAAACCTCTGATGGACTTCGTGCACTTCATATCATTTGGTAAAGCATTCCATAGCTTTGCCCCAGTGTAAGCAAAGCTACTCCAATAAAAATTAGTTATTGGTGCGGTAAGGCTAAGTCCCATCTTGATGTTCTAAGATCATATACGACGACCCAACATTTCTCGAAAATATTTCCTTTAGATAAACTTGGGTCGTATCATTCACAATTTTGAACATCATTAGAATCTTTTGTTTGTTGCTCCTCTCTCTAAGGTTAGACCAACCAAGTTTGTTCAATAATTGATCAGTGGGTGTCAGGTAGTTTGCAATACCTGAAGTCTATTCATGAGGTGATCAGTGATGTCATCCCACACAATGCTACAGTAATCAAAATACGTCTCAACAATCGACTGATAGACACTAGTCAAGTTGGAAGAAGGGGAAAAAGGCTTAATTTTTCTTATGAGGCCTATACATGTACCAGAAGAAACTTTTTTGCAAATACTTGAAATGTGAGATTCCCATGTCAGAAATTTGTCTATTTCGACACCCAAACATTGACTACTATTTACCTTCTAAGTGTGATCCCATTTATAGCAAGATCGAGTTGTTGGGTGAAAAAGTTGCCATTCTTTGTCTTGACCCGACTACTATGTACTCTGTTTTAAGAACATTCAGAGTCAGTTTGTTAGCTATGAGCCATTGTCTCAGATGTTGTAAATCGACATTCATATCGTGTTGTAGCTCTCGGATACTGCAAGCCGTAAAAGTCATATTAGTATCATCCGTGTACATTCTTGAGGTAGCATAATCGGCTATATCACTGAGGTCATTTATATATATCAGAGAAAGAAGTGGTCCAAGAATTGAGCCTTGACGAACTCCACAGTTCTTTCTCGGAAAATATTCTGTTAACATACAATGCTTGGGACCTACTTGATAAATAGAACTTGAACCACTCAAACGTTGGCACAAATGTCAATGTATTCTAATTTTGTTAGTAAGAGTTAATGATCTACAGTGTCAAAGGCCCATATCTATGTTGAAACACCACTGGTTGGTAAGGTCCAAAAGAGCGGTCACCGTTGAGTGGAGCGATCTAAATCCAGACTGGCGAGGGCTTAATATCTTATTTCTAATAAGACAATCATAAATTTGTTCCTAGACTAACTTTTCAAAGACCCAAGCTATAGCTGGTAAAACTGTTATCGGTCTATAATTATTGGGGTCATTTTGCTCGCTGGCTTTGAATATAGAGGACACCTTTGCTTGCTTCCAATCATCTGGAAATATTTTATACTTTAAAGAAAGAATGAACAAATCAGTTAATTGTTCTAAATAACTGATGCTGCCAATTTGAGAACTTTGTTGGAAATTTGATCAAGGCCGGTCGGTTTCACCACATCCACTTTTGTTAGTAATGTAAACACAATTGAAGAACTAATTTCCTTAAACTCAAAGGAAGTCGGCACCCGTTTCAAATAAACCTCTGTATTAATGGGTGATGCAGGAAGGTTTGTAGCAAGATTTGGGCCAATCTGAGTGAAGTGGGAATTAAAATTATTTGCAATGTCACCTGCATTGCCTAAAGTAATATTGGCGGGCATTAAAATCTCATTAACCTTGGTGACAGCCGACTTTTTCCCCATTAAGTCATTTAAAACCTTCCACGTAGCACTCTGGTCACCAACATTCTCATTTAATTTCTCAGGATAATATTTTGATTTTGCAAAATAGATAGGTACGTGGGTAGGTGGGTAGGTACGTATGTTTATTGACACTATTGCAGATCTTAAATCTGAATTACAGTGAGGGTCAGACATGCAAGACAAACTACACTAAGGAACACTAACTAGAATAAACTACCATCTAATATATAAATTAAAATTAAATACCAAATGCCACCCACGTGGCCACCCAGACCACTACATAATTGCAGTTGAAGTTATGCAATGGTATGCAATAGCATAGATAGAAATATGAGATAAATTATCAACCCCAAAAAGCCATTACACCCACCTTAGGGGTTGCCCCTTAGAGTGCGGAATTTATTGGTACAGAATACAGAGAACCTGTCAGTCCTAGCTTTCGGTCTCTCAAGCCACAGTCCATTGATTTATGAAAGAGAGTTGAAAACGTGCAGTGGCATGCAACAAAACTAATTCTGATGAAATGATATATGAAATGAATCATATATTGAACTGTGGGTATGAAATCAAATGAAGCTATGATCCTCGCAGTTATGGACGCAATTTTAGCAATTGCGTTTACTAATTCTGAAGCTTCCTTTTCATTGCAATGTGACCTACAAGACCCACCTCGAATTAACAAGTTTGTTACCTATCTCATACTGGCACAAATTTTGGGATATACTCTTTTTCTACAAAGCTGTAAATAACTTAGTTTTTATAGATAGTGAAGCTCTACCTGTAACTAGACAACCAGTGAGAGTCATCGAGCAGTAATGCTATTACTTATATTCCTAAGCAAAGCAGGACTGTTACTTATCAACGCTCATTTTTCATATGTATGTGTCGCACATGGAATGTCCTGCCTGCTGAGTTACGCACAAGTCACATCTCTCTAGTCTCATTTAAACGTTCGTTACTTCAATATTACAATAAGCCTCTAGACATGTACGACGTTGATGACATCAGAACCCGGAGAACAATCTGTCCCAGGTGCAACATAGCGAGGACCCTACTGTGCCCGCTGTCGTGCTGCTTCTAGTAATGTTTTGTTTTTCTCTGATTTTTCCTGTTTTATCTACGAGTAGTCTTAGTTATTAACTCTTACTAACGAGGAATCTGCTGTAATTGGCTGGGCTGTAGTGGTCTCCCTGCCTAATTATTTCATGTACGTAGTATTTTAGTTAGGCAAAGTTTAATAAATAATAAATTAATTAATTAAGGGTACCTGGAATGAACAGCTGATATTCAAGAAAGTTGACAATAATCTCCTTGCACTTCTTGGGGTTCAAGTGCATACCCCGAGCAGTAGCATACTTAGAGATGTCCTGTACAACAACCTGGAAATCACTTGGGCTACACCTGGGTATAGCTCGAGCACTGTGGTATCATCCACATATTTAGTGTGCAGATGCTTGTTGTCAACCAGCTTGTTCACCAGGACAGCAAAAAGAACAGGAGCTAGTCTAGTCCCTTGGGGAATCCCCCATGAGGATAAACAGGGGCAAAAACAGACCCACCAATTCTAACAACCTGGGACCTGTTAATAAGAAAGGCACAAATCCATGCCTTGGGTGCCAACGTTTTTGGAATTTGTTACGCAAATCATAAAGACTGGTGAATGATCATGATTGTGGATAGCTACAGTCTGTGACAAAACTCCTTGAGACAGCCCACAGGATATAGATTTGGTACTTTGGGCTGCTCTCCCTTCCCTCTCAATGATGTTTCTTGCAATTTCCTCCACAAAGCTTGTCAACCAGCATTGTAGAAGGGTAGGGCAGCAAGATGTGTCTCAACCATTTTCTCGCAGACTTTAGTTATGCAGAGAGCAATCAATGTCCATGAATTCGGGGTAATCCTAGTTGGTTCAGAAATCAATTGGTTCATGAATCCATTATATATTTTAATGAAAAAATGTCTTGAATTCTTTTGTTGTCACCTTTACACGTGTGACTTCCACTTTGAGCAGCGTTTCACATGGCAGTTTTGTTCTGTGGTTGAGGTGTCATAGTCCATTTAGTCTGAAGCTGTAGTAATTAGATCTGTAATATCTGAAATCATTCTAACATTAAATTAGATTACCTTAGTTACAGCCACTACAATGCAATTCATGACGTCAAGATATGTTTAGATCATCAACATGACAGACTTAAATGTGAGTCCCTCACACGCCTTGAAAAAAGGAGAAAGCAAAGCATGCAGAGGAAAGGATGCCTGTGGCACTTGCCAGTTCAGACGGATCATGTTACACACACTAACAAACTGGCTGCTTCTTTAGACCGACTTTTCAGGTTGCATTGAACTATTTGAGGTGTGCCACCTGCCAGTTCAAGTACTCAAACAAAATGGCCGCATGTTTAGGTCTTCTTTTCTGCAATAGATATTGCTGTCGGCAAACTTTGGAGATTTCATCTCTACTTATACAAACCACTCCACTGGAAAAATTGAAACCACAGAGTTTCTGTTAAAAGTTTGATTTGGATACCTCAATGAAGATGCTAGCTGCCCTCCAGGTAACTTTTCAAGGCCATCAACAAGTTGATGACTCCAAACTCTTGCCACTTTCTCCAAGCTTCCTGATAACATCTTCAAGGTTAACCTTGAAAGACTCCACATAAACGCTGGATGTATTGTATACCTACCTACCTACCTACCTACCTACCTACCTTGGCGAAAAAGCAGTAAACAACAATACAGTCAAAACTACTTAGACGTGGATGAATGTTTGGAAATCGTGGGTAGAAAGCAAGGGCCTCAACGACGACATTGTCAATTACGAAGCTAAAGAATTGGACGAATGTCTCTCGCACTTCTTTGCTGAAATTCGCAAACGCGATGGCTCCGACTGTGAGCCGGACAGCCTAAGGGTTATGTTAGCTGCCCTCGACAGACACCTGAAAGAAAATGACAGCAAAATATCCATAGCGAAGGACCGAGAATTCGTCAAGTGCAGACAGGTCCTAGAGGGAAAAGCAAGAGCTCTTCGTGAAAAAGGCCCTGGAAAACGACCAAATGCAACAAAACCACTTACGCCGGTTACAGGCGAACAAGGTTTCCTTGACAACTGTTATTGACAAGTTTTATTTGCTCATGTGTGTGAACCACACATTTTCTGTGACAAGTTTTGCGTTGAGAATTTTTTTTTGCTGGTGTGAACGAATGATAATAGCATGATATTTCAAAATTCTCCAAATACCACTCGCTGCTTCGCGGCTCGTGGTATTTTGGACAATTTTGAAATATCACTCGCTGTATTATTGCCAAATACCACTACAGGTCATGCTATTACCTATACTAATACTAATAAGAATCTTTTTTAAAATGAGAATTTATAAACTATATGCTTGTCTAAAAAGATACGTTTTCAAATGACACTTGAATTCATTTAATTTCTCTATCGTACGGATGTGTTTCGGCAGCGAGTTCCATAGTGATGGAGCAGCAGCCGCGAGTGCCCTATCACCTAGGTCAATAAATAAAGGCAGCTAAAGGCTGTTGTGGAGCTACAACCAAAGTATATTTACACTCTAAATCAACAATCTAAAGTTAAATCTAAATCTAAAATCTATAATTAAATAAAATGCGAATGTTGTTATTGTCATTGTTACTACTACTACTACCACCACTACCACTACTACTACTACTACTACTACTACTACTACTAGTTACAAATGCAGCTTAAGCTTCTCAACTTCATGCAGTTCATCAGCACTGATGTTCCCCAGTGCCTGTTGTCTTTTCTTTTGTTGTGCTGGACAATACTTGAGAAATCTGTAAGGTTCTTTGTCACTTATATGGCTGAATTCAGTTTCTTTGCAATATATGTCTTGCTTTATTATTGTAACTGCAACCATGTTGCATTCAACATTAGGCATACTGATTGTCTCTCCGGAAGATCATGAAGAGCATGTGCATACCATGTGCAATATATTAAACAAAATTCAGACTTGAAATGAACTCAATGAAATGGTTTATTTTGAACGAAATAAATGAATGATGACTTTATTTAAACTCGGATGAAAATGAGGCTAGTTAGGCCTGTAGCAATAAAAAAAGGTAATATACCGAGAAAAAAATATATAATAAGATGAATAAGGGGGAAAAAAGGTATAAATATAAATTTATATGAATAATTAATATGAATAATGGTATAAAATTACAAGTTACTTAGTTTTCTTATCTCATTCCTGAAAGGGCCAAATTCGGCCACTGATCTTAGCTTATCAGGTAATGCATTCCACGCCTTAGCAGCAATGTAAGAAGTCGATTTAAGGCCGTAAGTTGTGGTCTCAGCTTCAGGTAAAACAAGTTTGTTTTTGCCCCTAAGATGTTTCTTATTTTCTCTAACTTGAAATAAAGATTGAATGTACTGAGGCATATTGTTATTGAGGGCTTTAAAAATTGTTAAAAGCATATCCTGTTTCCGTGTACAACGT
The DNA here is from genome assembly GCA_014634185.1 of Astreopora myriophthalma. NCBI lineage: Eukaryota > Metazoa > Cnidaria > Anthozoa > Scleractinia > Acroporidae > Astreopora > Astreopora myriophthalma. The sequence continues at coordinate 553,276 of BLFK01000461.1, forward strand.
AGTGAGTAACCTACGTTATAACATAGACTATCATATCCATTAGAAAAGTCATTAAACAAGTATATAAGGGCCCTTTCGTGTAATCTCTCTAGTCGGTCACTATCTTCTTTGAGACAGCTATTCCAAATGGAACTACAATAAGTCAAGTGTGGCATGATAAATGCCCTATACATGTATATACATATCTTTGACGAAAAGGAAAGAATGTGTTTGAATCGATTAAGTACATCAATTTGTTTGCCTACTTTCTTGATTAACTTAGATATATGACTCTTAAATTTTTCTTATTGTCAGTTACAACCTCTAAGAGTTCAACATCATTGGTCGCTTTAACTTGAAAACCGTCAATTTCCAGTTCTACTTGATCACTTTTTCGTTTGGGCAAAACTAAGAGTTTGCATTTGTCCAAGTTCAGGGTCAGACCACAATCACGAAACCATTTGGAGGTGACTCCTAGATCCCGGATGAGTGCAGCCTGAACCTCGCTTGGAGCTATTTCACTTGAAGTTAATTGATTGTCATCAGCACAATTCGAGAGTTTAGCCTCTGTAACGAAGTAGAATAAGTCGTTTAAAAAGATATTAAAGAACAAGGGGCCTAAAACAGACCCCTGTGGAACTCCTCTGTATAACTTGACAGTGTCAGACTTGGCATTGGCCACTTTAACACGCTGTCTCCGACCACTGAGATAATCTTTAATTAAGTTTAGACTTTGGGTAGACGGACCATACGCCCTCAGCTTGTTCAACAACAGGTTGTGAGGGATGAGATCAAAGGCTTGACTTGAATCCAACATCACTGAACCAACAGTCTTTCCTTTGTCCAAGCCTTTCCTCCATGATTCGATAACATGGAGAAGCACTGCCTCACAGCTATAGCCTCTGCGATAGGCTGAGAGAAACGGTGATACAATTGCTGCAAAGTGGTCCACTAGTTGACAGTTGAGACATTTTTCAAAGATCTTTTCTATATTAATCAATATAGATACCGGTCTATAGTTACATATGTTAGTAGGGACATCCTTCTTGAATACAGGACAAACTTCTGCTAACTTCCAGTCACTCGGGAAACGTTCAGATACAATAGAAAAGTTGAATAAGTTAGCAAGAGGTAGAGCTAACTATTCTGAGCAGTCCCTTAAGATCTTCACAGGAATCCCATCGTGACCAGTAGCCTTATTTGTTTCAAGTTTGCCGAGAACCTGTTGTACTTCTGCAGGACTGATTAACTGAAAGTTAAAGCTCTTGATATTAGGACAATTATTTCATATAGCACAAATGCTTGGATGACTGTTGGAACAATAGTGACTGCCCATCATTGGATAATCAGCACTATCGTTTTGAATTTTAGAAAAATGGTCGTTGAACATCATAGCTGTAACGTTATTGTCAGTAATAACTTCATTATCTTCTATAAGAGACCACTGTTCTTTTTGCTGTGGGTAAAAGCTTAATTATGGTCCAAAAAGCCCTAGGATCACCTTTCGCATTGTCACATTTACTTATGTATTTGCAAATCAATTTCCTTCTCAACGATGAGGTCTTGTTTCGTTGTTCCTTGTACTTTTGCCAGTCTACAGGATCTTTTGTGGCATAGGTTGTTTGTCTTAATTTGCGTCGACAACAAATAGCATCAAGCAGTTCAGTGGTCATAAAGGGAACATGTTCACGCTTGATCAGCCTTTTCTTAACAGGAGCATGTTCATCTAGAAGACCCGTGAACATTTTTCCCCAAGCCCACGCAACATCGTCAACATCATCAAAGACATAGGCAACATGAAAAGGAATTTGACTGACGTCCCTTGAGAAAACATCTTGGTCAAAGTGTTTGAAGCTTCTTTTATTCTTAGTTTTCATGCAAGGTCTTGGACAATGAGATCTCATTACAGCGTAAACCAAACTGTGATCACTTATACCTGTATCATAAACTCCAGAAGATAGAAATGATTGCGGTTTAGATGTAAATATAACGTCAATCAGTGAAGTAGAAGTGTTAGTGATTCTTGTAGGTTCCTTTATCAAATTGGACAATCGATAGACTTCTGTTAAATCAATAAGAGCACGACCATCCTTAGCACCGCCGTCAGGATTCAGTAAATAACAATTCAAATCTCCAACAAGAATTATATTAGTAAAGCATCCAGCACAAAGTAGCATGTCATTAAGTTGAGATTCCCAGACTGATTTAGATAGATTGGAAGGTCTGTAGGTACCCAATAGTAGAACTTTAGGACCATTCTTCCTTGTTTGAAAGCTTAGAGCGATTGTCTCGATGTTTACACACTCTAAGTGAGAGACTCTGAGAGTAATTAATTCTCTTCTAGTGTATATCAAAAGCCCCCCACCATGTCTGTTCCTGTCTTTGCCAAACATCCGGAAGCCTTTAATATAATATTGTGAGTCAGGAAAAGCAGTGTCAATTTTCGTTTCAGCAAGAATGACAATGTCAAATAGCCCTTGTAGAATAACAGATTTTACTTCTTGAAATTTAAAGCAAGTGACACTGTTTATATTTAAATAGGCAATTCTGGTATTTCTGTAGTACCGTTTTAATCGCGTGGATAGATCATCATCACTTCCCTTGGAGGGAGAGATACTAGCATCGTTGAGTTCCCGGTCAAGCTCAAAGAATGAGTCTGAAAAGTTTGGCAATGCACAACCACAACAGATATAATTTAAGGGCATATATTTTTTGGTAAAACCAACACATTTGATATGCCACGACTTGTTGCATTCACTACAACGAACAGAATGATGATTTTTAGCCACAGTTCTTTCACATGCAGGACATTTCATAGAAGATGATGTCGATTTAGGCCCAGGATGGGTCTCAATATCCCCACAGCAAACCAACAGAATTGAGATTATAACAGGATTAAAGGAAGCAGAACAGTTAGTCGAGTATGCAACTCTGCTACGTAGAAATCGAATCCTCTTGATTCTTGTAAATGACCAGGAGTTTGTACGATGTGTGTAAGCATATGCTGGATTTAAGAATGCGTAACAGCAACATTTGTACTTCTGTGAAGTAATACTATCCATAACGGCGGGTCGCGATCGTAATGAAGAGCTTCATAAGCATAAAATGGTGGTTTCTCTTCAGATAACGGAGGTATATCGTCACAGAATACACTGATTCCAAAATTTCGTAACATAGAAGACAAAAAAATTGACCGATGTAAAACTTGAGGTTCAATAATAAGATCCCAAATGTGCTGATATACTAAAGCATGAAGCATTTCTTTAGAGAAAACTCATTACAGCAAAACTATGAAGACCCTTCAATTGTGGATGGTAGGCTGATCAGCACCGATCGTGAGATCACAGAGGAAGCACAAAGATTTTACTGTAGCCCTTATTCGTCCTGTGCTGTTGATCTCACATATGTTATTGTTATTAGTAGTAGTAGTAGCAGCAGCAGCAGCAGTAGTAGTAGTGGTAGTAGTAATGTTGGTGTTATTATTAGTAGTATATTTTATTTACACAGAGCTTGAAAATAATCTTAAGACACTAACTTACAAGCACTAACAATGAAAAGACTTAGAAATACAGTATAGTTTTACTGCCTATAGAAAATGTTTATCTTACTGACATTGCATTGCATCATTACACTGCTTAGAAAATATTGATGCAAGTGTCAAGGCCAAAAAAGCAAAGTTCCAATCCGCTCTCACACTATACCAAACATTTAATCAAATGACGCAGTTGCTACCAAAAATGAAAACAAAGCCTAAATTACACAGGAATATATTACAAACCGAAAATGACAAGAAAACTAAAAACAAGATGAAATCTTACAAACGGTGTTTGATTCCCAGGACAACGTGAAATCTAAAGGTGTATGACTTGGTCGAAGGTCGGAAAACAAGTGAGCTTGAAAAGCTAAACTGAAATAAATAAATCAAAGCAAAATTATGCAAGATAACTTAATAGAGTAAATAAATACGGGCATGACAACGTGAGATAACAGGAAAGAAAGGAACGCCTAACATACGAAGGAATGCAGTCAACACCTACAACTAACAACGTTAAAAAAAGGTTTCAAAGTGCAGCAACAGCAAATACCAACTGGAGTTGAAATTACAGGAAATCACTAAACCTAATTCCATTACTTATAATTTAAGGATATGAGTGTAGTGCCCGTTCCTTTTTAAAATTGTCTCAACTGTTGTTTTTAAAGTATATATAATTATTTTTTACTTGCTTTTAGAATTTTTACTTTCAACTTAAAGCCATTTGTGCTGGGTAAATTGTTGGTTCTTCTGCAGTCCCATATATGAATTTTACCAATGAATGCCAAATAATTGTGTAAGCGGCAAGCATAATTTATAAAACATATCAACACTTCCTGAGCACGACACAAATAGACTGGTTAGTTAAAGACAAGAAAGTAAGATTCGAGATTTAAGTGTACGTTTGCGGTAGCGTGATCCAACAGGTCTAGTGATGGTTTCATGTGCTCACTGTTTTAGTATTGCTGTACGAGAGCACTAGGTTAGGTTTATTGGTTGGGGGACTTTGTCAAGTGTATGAAATTGGGTTCTTGTTGTTGATTCGGTACAAGGGATTTGGACAACACGAAATGTAACAGCTTGTCCAGTATTTTGATACCAATTGACTTTGAGAAAGCCTTTGACACTCTAGATTTTAATTTTTTAATTACAGTTTTCCACATCTTTCATACATGTACATTGGATTTGAATGCTATATAAAAGGTGTAAGCAGTGAGGTTATGAATAATGGTTTAACACTCTAAATAGAAAGAGGAGTCAGACAAGGCAATCCACTCTATATTTATATATTGTAGCTGTCAAAATGTTAGCCGTAAATATAAGAGATGATGGTAATATCCAAGGTCTTTGGTCAGGAAACACTTAGGCTATCTTTATTTGCAGATTATCTGACTTGCTCTCTTCAAGACAATGTCTCGTACATAGCATTACTTTGTACTCTTGAGTTATTTGGAGAATGTTCAGGTTTGAAAATCAGTCATGAGAAAATGGAAATATTTGATCCTGGTAACAGAACCTAGGGAGAGGTAGATTTTCCAAAACATAACGTTTGCATAAATATTAAAATTCTACATGTAGGGTGTATTTTGGCGGTGATGTGAAACCAAGGGGTGCTCTTTTTAGAGAAACATGTAAGGATACAAGGAAATCCGTAAATATGTGGAAATGGAGAGGCCTCTCATAATTAGGAAGGATCCAAATAGTTAAAACATTTGCAGTTCCCAAACTTATGTGTAGCGCACCATTATACCCTTTTCCAAATAACTAATTAAGGAGGCAAATTGGATTATTTACGACTTCATTTGAAATGGAAAAGATAAGGTTACAGTAAAGTGCAATGCTTTAGTTTCAGATATTAAAAATGGTGGATTAACAATGTTAGACATTGAATGCTTGATAAAATTAAAACGAGGCTCGTGCCTTAGGAAATTTTTAGATTACCCAAGCTTGTGGAAAACCATTCTGGAAAAAATCATTTCACCAGCTTTTCTTGTGTACTGTAACTTTCACACCACCAAATTAAACCTTTCTTTACCAGTTTATTATAAGGAATGTCTTGATGTGTGGTCCGAACTAAATGGAAAGATACCTGTCTCTTCTCAGGAAGTAATTAGTGAAAATATTTGGAACAATAGGTTTCTTAGTATTAAGAAAGTGTCTGTGATGACATGGTTGAGTTAGTTTCCTTGAGGTAGGTGATATTGCACTGCAAGTAACTCTTCTCCTTTTAACGTGTATGGCACTCCACTGTTATCTCCAGAACAAAATTTCTTTTTTATGAGTGTCATTGACTCCCTCCCTGCTGAGTGGTGCACATTTGTTAAAGGTTTTGCTGATGCATCATTGATCAAAGAAATTCCAAAAAATAATGATCCCGAAATTAGACTAGGTAGCGGCAACTCGGTCCCAATTCTGGACATCTACTCTAAACAAATCTGTGAAATCTTTTTGGAAAAGAGACAGATTCAACCCACTTCAAAAAGAAAACTAACAGATACATACCCTGATATAAATGTGCAATAGGAACAGGTATGTTCTTTTATACCATTCCACAGTACTCTGGAATCGAAGGCTAGGGAATTTCAATATATAATTTTTGGAAAGTTCGACAATAAAGACGACTTCCTCTCAATTAAACATATCCTATTATTAGGGAAACACTATATTTACTCAAGAAAGTGAAATAGGCTACGAACCACTCAAGGTCTTATTGCTCGGATTAAAATGATCTATAGAATTGAACTCCAAATTGCCAGAGGAAAAAGTAAGCTTTCGAAATACTTTACTAAATGGGTAACTTGTTGAAGTTTTGACCTAGGAAGAGTATACTTATAATAAGTATACTTCTATTTAAGTTTCTTCACCTGCATTATTTTATTTCTTTATTTTATTGTATTGTATTGTATTGTAACTTAATGTCGTTGTAACTTGGTATTGCAATTTTTTTAATTGTCTCAATAATGTAGGCCACTTGCAGATATTGGTCATGTTTACAGGCACTGTCCTACTTTACAGGATATATATACACATACACATACACACTCAGAAACACACTCACACAAACACACACACACACACAATTACGTACCAGAAGAACATGTCACTATTAACATTAGTTAACATAATTAGGCTATCATATAGCAGTTAGAAAAATAATATATTAGCTAATGTATAATAAATTATTGCAAAACAGTAACATCTTTCCACAAAAACAGAAGTAATGGTCTAATAACCTTCAGTAAGATGCTCCTTCGGTGTGATAGGTGAGTGCTTGTTGTCTTCATCAATTGCATTCCATACTATGGGGCCTTGGAATCTAATATAAAATTTACCTTGTAAATTTCACGATAATTGGCGGTGGACCAGCAGGCTTATTCCAGTGAGACCTTCTTTGTGGAAGGCGATGACTCACCAAAATATCTTGGTCAGATATGTCAACATCAACCAGATCACCAATTTGTTTGATGATATAGTCAGTGTCTTCCATTTGTTTTTTGGTACTGGAATTCCTCTTATTTCAAAGCATTCTCTGCGATGATTTTAATTCTTCTTGTTACTGTCCTCTATACCCATACGAAGCTGCCTTTCCAGTGAAGCATGCTGCTTCTCTGAAATTGCCAATTTCAGGGACTCCAGTTTCTTAAGTAGCTCGTCTTATTTTGCGTCAATAAACTTTGAATGCTTAATCACCTCGTCAAGTGACTTTGTCAACTCAGTTACTGTTATGTTAAGTGGAGTTACCTTTTCTTCAAGTTTCTGTTCAAGGATACTCGATAATTGCTCTGCTGTTAGCAAACATGAGGCAGCAGACATTCTGATATATGGACAACAACTTTGAAAACACACAGAAAATCTAATAGATAGGAAAAACACAAAAAGACAAGAATTCGAATGATTTGAAGCGAAGGTGAAAAGGACAACATGCTGAAAGTTGTTGGATGCAGTTGAGCGAGAATAGAGGCAAGCTCTATTCCGTTCGACAAGTTACCGCAACATCATTCAACATTTTGTTGAACAACAAATGTTGCACAATGCTGAACCGTGTCACTAGCTTGCCCTCACTAAAACATGGCATCAGCGTAAAACATGGCATTGCTTTCCATTGCATCGCTCATTTCTTTCTTCTCTGAAGAAAAAATCTATGAAAAGGGGTGAAAACCACTACAAATCAGACCATGCTTTTCCTACCATGAAGATGTTTTATGCGGAGATGTTCATGCAAGCATGAAAAAGAAGGTGTACACAGTCATGGGCAGTTTGCCTCACATTTGGGCAATCGATTGTAATTAGCAGCCGAGATAAATTTTCAAATGCTAAGGACATAATTTATATTTGTGATCTTTCCTTTGTTTTTTGGTGCCTTAAGCCAGCTGTACTGATTTATATTTATTGAGTTTCTTTGAAAAGGTGCTGAGCCAAATTACTTTGTTCCATGCTTATGTTTTGCCACCATTTTTCCATTGCTCCCCATCTCTTCTTGTTAGATTTACGTAAATGACAAATTTGATATCAAGTCAACTAAATGTGAATGTCTGAGATGTGCATTTAAGTGTAGTCATGCTGCTGCCCTTTTTGTTCATGGAATTCACAAACTGACATGGAGTGTCAGGGGAGTAAAAGGAAAGCAAGCACTTCCCTGTCACTGCAAGCAGTCAAAGAAATTTTCCCTCTGCCCAATAAGTATGCTGCATTGTCAAGAAGGCCTAATGCAAATGATCGATCTGCTTTGTACTGAGACTTGCAAGAATATGGAAGATATACTGGTCTGTGCTGACTTATGAGCCCTGAGCCGTCACACCAACCAAGACTTCTCATACGGACTATTGAGAATATAATCTACTCTGAAGAGTTTCTCCAAACCAGAGGTTACCAACGGCAGCTGGACTGGTCCATAAAACTAAAACGTGAGAAGAGGATATCATCCAGGTCAGTGACATCACAGTTGGACAAAGAGGCAATACAGCCTGGCATCTTGGAAGAAGAGGACGCTTAACTCCAAGCAATTTCGGCTTAGTCCTTAAAGCAAAAAGATTAGCGCTACAGTATATCTCTCCTGAAGTGACCTACTGCGTGAAGGTAGTGCAGTGTGGGGTTAATAACAAGGTAGAAGCCATCAAGGCCTTTACTAATCTTACAGGTTAAAGTATCCAGGAAACTGGAATCTTGGTGCTTCTCCTGATGGAACTGTTGACAAGGACCCTGTCTTAGAAGCTAAGTGCCCCTACACACAGAGAAACATGACAATTGAAGAGGCAGTGAAAAATTCATTGAGCTTCTATCTTGAGAAAACTGAAAGTGGCTACGGGCTAAAGGAAGACCGTGTGTACTGGGATCAAGTCCAAAGGAAGATGTACTTTTCACATGGCATGGGTGAGAACATTGTAAAGTTGATCCAATTTTATTTGTCACTTTTTCCCAAAATTTATTTATGGATAAAAAATTGTAACTAGTATGAGTAACAGACTTATGATCTGAGCACTGTAGTCTAAGTGAATCAGACCTTTTGTGGTCGAATATAATGTATTTTACTTTCTTTAATCTCAAAAGTCATATTTACAGAAAAATAGACGTTCATACTTTTTCTACATGCGCACTCAACTCTCTCTAACAGAAAATCGTTTATCCCACTGTATTTGTCTGGTTTGCAGTGGTAACCAACTTGAAAGGTCTTCACTTTGAAGTAGTGAACTTTTTCTTGGCCAGTTAGGACTAGCCTGAGCTGCCATATAAGCAATTTCCTTTGTTGCTCTTGCCTCACTCTCTGTGAATGAACCATTGTTCAGTTGAGGTGCTAAATTGACTGACACACCATGTAGTAGAATATCCTAAATAAGGAAACGCTTATCTGCTAGGATCATACCCCCAGGGTAAAGTGAATTAGTAAATCTGATTGGTGCACAATTGCTTTGTCTGAATTGACCCCGGATAAAGTTTACTTACATGAGCGATGACACCATTTCGGACAACACCCACAACAACATTGAATTAGTACATCCCTCTATCGTAAGAACAGGTAGCATTCTGGTTGCTCATTAACCCGGTGTTGCAATCTCAACATCTGTACAGTCTATCACAATCCTACAAGAACCAAAACTAAACTGACAGATGATGGGGCACATAGCCTATTTTTGGCCATAGATGGAATTGATATCATTAGGTCATGAAATAAGACAGTGTAAAACATGAATGAAGGTTGTTACAATGTTAGCAATGATGTCAAATAACTGTGCAAAGTGTAGATTGGTATAATTCCTAAGTAAGTGTTAGACAATGAATGCGTGTGTTCTATGGGCTATAGTGCCTCGAGCATAGGTAGAAGGCCACAAGGGCATAGCCTGAGTGTCACTATCGGGTGCAAAAGGTGCTATAGCCCATAGGACGCGAGCATTCATTGTCTAACCATCTTAGAACATGATCACATTCACGAAGAAATCTTATTTTATGCAGATTCTATTCACGAGCATATTTTAATTCTGTCATTCGCACTTGGGAATAATGTTGTTATTTTGTTTTGGATGTCGCAGTAATGTTGGTAGAATTTTATTAATAACATTGCTTTTCTTTCTTTGGAGCTTTGTTTATTCTTTGTTGTTTTGATGGCTCATTTGCTCCGGCTATGAGCCAGTATACAAAGCTTGAGGCCGTCCTTGCCACTCAAGAGTTACTAGCTTCTGAGAGGGTAGACATATCCAAGTGCGATAAAAGTGAAGATTTCCAAAAGCCTACCACAGTGAACGAAATTGAGCAAAGAGAAAGACAGAATTCCAAAGATAACTTGACAGAGTACTGCATGGTCGGTAAATGTCTATCGAGCCTGGGCTGAATACCGAAACAGACAAATTGAAACCCTTGGAGATGAGTATAGGTCTGTTCCAGTTGATTTGGGCACCACCCCCATGGAAGAGGTAAATTACTGGCTTACAAGATTCATATTGGAAGTCATGAGAGGTGATGGCAAGCCATACCTGGGAACTCCTTGTATGCAATTTCAACTGGATTGCCGAGACATTTCCGCAAAGACTTGAACAGGTATGATCTTAACATCCTTTCTAAAGATGACCCTCACTTTCAGTCGTTTAGAAAAGCCTTACATTCCAGAATGAAAGAAATGACCAGCGCTGGTATTGGCACAAAATAAATTCAGTGGATCCTTTGATGGTTGAAGACGAGGAACAGTTATGGTCATCTGGGACTGTTGGATTTCATTCGTCAAAAGCATTAAGCTATAGTGTATTCTATTACAACTGTAAAGTGTTTGGCTTTCGAGCTATGTATAAACACGTCAATCTTATGGCTGAGCAGTACGAGTTTGGTGCCAACACAGAAGGCGATTTTATCATTTTTAATGGAAGAATCTCCAAGAATGTTCAAGGTGGCCTTCAGCAGCGGAAAGTTCATATAGTATGCTCTATATACTCTTTAGTATGCTATTTTCTCATTAGTGTGCTCTATATAGAACAAAACTCAAAGGAAAGTAATGTATGCAAAATATGGCTCATTGATTGATCAACAGCATGCGACACAATCAGCCCGGTTTAATTTTGGTACTAAAACTTGCACCATAAGTCAAGAACAAAAACGGTTATAAAAGTATGTTCTTCCGACCCTAATAATCCGATCCAATTCTTCTGTAGCCTTCGAGCCTTTTTACCTTGTTGGGGACGCTGGAGAATCAACAAGTTTCTCTTTCTGATTGATGATTACAGTTGGGTGCAAAGCATTGCATCATGGCGGTTTTCCATCGGATTGTTCACTTTCTTTTCCACTAGAAAACTGTGCTACAATTGTGTAATTAAATAAATGTTAAAATGTGTAATCACGTAATGCATGTTTAGAACAGAAACTTTTAGCACCATAGCAATGTGACGTCACACTTTAGGGTTCTGCTGTGTGGGCTTCTTGCCTTTAATGAAACAGGCCTTTCTTCATCTGATAGGATAACTGCACTGTGTGTTTTGTTTGTTTTTGTTTTTGAAGTGTTACATTTTTATCAAATACACTTGTGTACAATGTTTACGGTACACTATGCACGGGGGAAAACAAAGACACTGAAAAAGGAATGAATAAGTTATGAATAGTATATGGATGATATTACATGGCCGCACGGAGATACGACACTTCTCTTCGAGTGTTGAAAAATATTTTTCAACACGAGAAGAGAAATGTCGTATCTCCAAGCGACCATGTAATATTCTGTTTATTATATAAACACCAATGAAATACCAAACCATTTCACTTTAATATTTTAAATAGTCTTAAAGTAGAACATGTCATAACTAAACATGAAAGAAGTACACGCCTTAAAGCGTGGACGAAAAACAAATTCCTTTTTATTACAATGTAATAAAGTCTAAAATGATGGGCCTTAGAATTTTAGATTTCGAAAAAAGGCAGTTGTAAACAACATTATTTTTTACCGCTCTCAAAGGCGCGATTTATTTTGTAACCATAGCAACAGTGATCTTTTCACGTGTGAAGATAACATGTTATTTTCACGTGTGAAGATATGAGGTTTTCGCGCGAAAGCTCACTTGGTATTTCATTGGTGTTGATATAATAAAATACAATAATTATTGTGGCAGGAAGGCACAGTGTAGTCTGCGATTGCATCTGCTTAGGAATACAAATTGGAAGGTCATATAACAATTAAAGTTATTGTCGGCTGACCTTTTCTACAGAAGAGTTTCTTCTACTGGAATTACTATATGTATTTTGCCGCATCACTGCTGAGCTCTTGTGTATGTTCCTGTGATAACTGAGGAGTGCGATTTTTGAATGGAGCAAGTATCTTGAGTTAGAAGGAGGACTTAATTAGCTCTGAGAGATAAGTCTTGAGTCGCTGTTGCTTGTCATCTCTCTTTATTCAACTTTCTAACTCCGATTCCCTGGCAGCATCACAAATTGTATTGCATCGTAGGTGCGTGTCTTGCATTTTTTCTCCCCAGGTCTTTGGAGAGTTTCTTTCAGTTGATTTCGATAGCGTTAAAGTGGACGGCCCTGTGGTCGTTTACCAGCACTGCTTTCAGAATCAGACATTATCACACATGCGCTGACCATCAAAAATATTGTTTGGTTTGATGTTGAACCCATACAAGAATTGTGTTACAGAAATTCCTGGGGGAAGCGGAGAAAAACTCCAACACTCTTCTTCGGTTGTCAACTCTTTAATGCACTTCTTCAACCAACTAAGGACAGTAGCTTCAATTAACAACTACTCAACTAGTTCAAGGGTATGGTTTTATGCCGGCAAGCACGCAGCTGTCAAGGCTATGTCAATCACACCTCAAGTAACACCCAACAAGCAGAATATGCTTCCACAGTACTCACATAAGCATAACTTCCTGGAGGCCTGTAGCCATTCAAAATGAGTATTTCACATACATTTTAAAACAGATTTCAAGCAATTAACGTTTAAAGACTGTTATGTAACAAAAGGCGAACAATGGGCGAGGGAAGGAAGGGACAGCTTTAAGGTAACGCCTTTTCTATAAATTATGCTATGCAAGTGTTCCACAAACGGAAGTCCTAATCATAATTCAGTAACAGATTATCGGGTGTTACAATCTTAATTGAAACATATAGTAAAACCTTTTTTCGGCACACATAAGAGACTACCGATTCTCACAAGTCCAATCTGAAACAAGTGGAAGCGTACCAAAAGCAATCAAAGATATGATTACAGCCTGTGAGGTGTAGGTTATGAATACAGCAAACTATCTTTTCGTGACAGAGTTTCTGGGGAATAGCCAGGAAGAGTCACATGTCTTTTTTCGATATATCCGATTTAAGCATAAGATATGCTTTACTCAAAAGATTAAAAAATAAGTTCCCACAATAATCCACAGTGAAAACCTTTCCCTGAAATGCATTTGATTGACTACATTTTTTATTATTTACCGATTGCATTTTTCCTGAAATGGTATCCCCAGTTTACATTCATGATCGACCTGAGCTTTTGCTATATGCTGATGGAAGCATTCAAGTTATATTCAGGCAACACCTTACAATTTGAATTGTTGTTAGGAGGGAGGAACAATCAATGGACAGATTGAAAGGACTTCCATCTAGCTATTTTTTTTTAAAGAGTACTGCATGTTTTCCTTAGCAATAATGTTTCCAAGTTGTTCAGTAAATCTTAAATTGATTGTGTGTAGTTTTGAAATGTTGCCATAATTTTTCACAGAAAGAGACACAGTCGACTCTCTGTTATTATTGTTTAGGCGGGATAATTGAAGCTTGCCCTCCATGTGATAGTGTAACAGCACTATGTGTTGATGTGTTGATAGAACCCACTGGAGAATCAACTATTTTGTCCATGGCCGATCAAGTAAGTGAGCATTTTAATTTGTCATCAAAGGCAACGTGTCAATAATTTTTACGATTGCTCTTTATTGTACGTTATAATACCCATGATGTGATCTCCACAGATTCATGCCACATCACGTTTCAGGTGCTGGGGTTACTCAGTTCCCCAGACCTCTGTACATCCTGCAGTGATCTGTGCCGCTACCGAAGCTATAGCTAGTGCCTGTAAAGTGCGCGGTATTGTGGGATATTTGTCAACTGACTTTGTAACATTTATTGATCCAAAATCGGTAGGTGGTTCCAAAACATTATGATATATCATTTAAGTCCTATAGTCAGTGTGGTGCTGCTGTCCTGTCATTAGCAAATACAAGAGGGCAACAGATAGTGTTACTAAATAACTTGCAACAAAGAGACTAAACAGCCTTTGTTCTTTCATGGCAGCTGCGATGTAACTAGTGTTGAAACTCCTGCCCATGCAATTGACTGTTGACAGAAGTCCAATGTCAACTCTTCTGTTAAATTAATAACTTATTAAGGAATATCCACTGTCTTCAACTACCTTTTTTCTTCCATGTTGTTTACCCATGCCCGAGGCCTCCAAATCTGTTGCTCGGGAAACATTACTTGACTATCCTTGGTTCTGGAAATTTCTGGGTGGGTCACTTAGTGAGCTGGCTTGGCTGTACTATGATCTAAACAAGTAATATGACTGAAGTCGTTAATTCAGTCTAGTTCTTTTTTAAATTAACTTGTTTACTTTATAGTGAAGGTTTGTTTTTCTGGCTTCTTGTTTGTTATTTTTAACAGCTGGATCAGGTGGTGTGGGCAATAGATCTTAAGCTCAGGTACAGTGACAGCATGGCCATGACAAAACTTATGTTGTACATTTCTGCTGGACAGTTTGATCCCTCTCTCTCTGCATTTATTATACCACTGAAAACAAAACATGAGGAAAAACCACAGAGAAGGAAGGTTGTGGAGGAGGACAAGGTAAGTGTGACATGATTTTGATGTGCTTACTGTAGTTAATAGCTTTACAGTCGTCACCCTCTCAACTGATCGACCGACTGACCGAGCTAGCTAAAGCCTTGTTTTAGGTAGTTAGTACGGGGCTTGGCCAATTAAATTAAAGCATGGTTTGTGCGTCGTTTGTTTAATAGGTCTAGCAGGCACACTGGGGCTAATTTGTTAACAGACTTAAACATCGTCATTGCTTTTTGCTTTTTTCATCTCTGACAATTTGACAAAATGTAGAATTGATACTGCCATAGTTAAAATGAAAATATCATTGCAATACTTGAGTTAAGTGGAATTGATTCAGAAGATGTTACAAAGATTTCATACCTTGAAGGTTGGCTTGTCATCTTTCATCTTTTCAGTCTGGGTTATTGTTATCTTGTAGTTTTTCAATCTGGGTTATTTAGCGATATTGTTATCGCTAAATTTACTGAAAAGCAAAATGCACTTGACTTCACAAGGTACCTTTTCCGTCTATGAATTCTGAATATCAGATATGACACAAAAACAAAACATGACCCCAGCACCACAACAAAGAACATCTTACTTAGCTTTACACTACTTACATGTTTGGCTATCTCATGGCTCAGTAGATCCTTAAAAGGGAACTCAGCTCCAGGGTGTATTCAAGGAGTGCTAGTGATTTTGTCAGACCATTTGCTGTCAACCTCCTGCCGATCACTTTCTACCAAATAAGAACGAGGCAGCTCCTTGAACTCCTGGGCTAATTCAGCATAAGCTCTCAACGACACATAGAACTTGTTTATTATGAAAATAACTTTCCTAATTTTTTCTTTCTCTTCATCAGTTAATTTTTCATAGGATAACTGTCTTTGACTTGTTAAGGAGACAGAAAACTACATTAAATTGTTACCTAGAATGTTTATTTTTCATACAGTTTATCTCCTGTAACAGCTTTCATGCCATTCACTGGCTAAACGTTTCCTGTATGATTACTGTACCATGTAGAAGAACTCATAGAGCCTTATGAGATACTGGTGTATAGTTAACGTTTTATGTATTATTACCCATGCTCATAAAAGGCTGATCATCACTTTGTTCTTCAGTCACCATAGCATCTTCTCCTGAACAGCCTGAGTTGTTAACCTGAGTGTTAACTTTAGGCCCTGGCAAAATGTTCAACAGTATAAGGATTGAGTTTAAGATGTTAAAAAATGGTCAAGTCAGCCAAATTTCAATTGTTTACCTGATTGATCTTGCTTCAGGGGAACAATCACTGATCCACCCTCTTGGTCTGTCAGTTGAAGGGATGCTGGTAGAAGGCCAAATGTCTTTGCAAACCAGAGGGCTTGTTCTGCCCTTTTTCTGAAAGAGAGGAGGAAAAATAGGATACTATCATCGGTCCGGCCTTAAATTCATAAAAAGACCAACCCACTTTTCCATGATCAGAAAAACAATTTACTGGTGGACATCACTGAAATGTTGGCCACAATGCGGGGTCTCAAATCCTTTCCCATTGCTGTTCAATTCGCTGACTTGTTGCTTTAGTCTTTGGCATTCCTCCATTTCTTCATACAACTCTCTGGCACTTTCCTCGACATCCGAGCAAAGCTGTTCGTTCTCCTCTTGTAGGCTTTCACTCTCCTCTTGTAGTGTCTCCAGTTCATTCCACGGAAACGAACTAAATTCTTCAGGGCTTACCAATATCGTAAACCACTGGCCTCTTATTTCTTGACGAGAAGTCTTGCCTTGGACACCTGAGTACTTTTTATGCAACTTTGCAACTTTCGGAAGGACGGTTTTCATGATTCGTTTTTTTCCGTGATCTGAGAGTCTATAGCCAAGTTTCCACAAGCAGCTGAAGAAACGTGTCGCTGTTGCTTTTGCAGAACATTTTCTCATGGTCCACAGAACTTCGTTGCGTACCTGTATCGTAAAATTTGGATTGCACCCAAATACGCAAGGTGCACAGATGTGAATGTGAAAGGGACTTATTTTGGGGAGATCGTGGTCTTCAAAGAGAGGCATCTGGTGACGAGAACACCAACTAAAACTACTTTTCCTGATATTCCTTAAATTCGAACGACTGTCCCGAACTGACCGAATACTTTTCACTCCGACCGAAATACTCTTCACTAACCGTTATTGAACGAAATTCCTATGCAAATTTTGAAAACTGAAAATACATTTGTCCAATCATTGTCCTTTGAGACACACAATGCACGCTGGCTTAACACTACTTCATTACGTAGTCCTTTTGTCCAGTATCTCTTGGAAAATAAACAGATTGCTTTGAACGAGACAGTTGTTGCAAGCGAAGGTAGCTCTGAAAAGAACTGTTGTGTAGAAATTTTTCCTTGGCGAATCTTTAATGATATTCATGTGTCAGACAATGAAGTGAAATGACACTTTTGGTTTTTGCATTTTCTTTTGGATCAACAATAATTCCATAATTGCAAGATACAACTGCTGCCTTAACATTAACAACTTGTTTCTTCGCGTTTTCCTCTGACAAAGTGCTTTCAAAACTTTTGCAGCATTATGTCACCTTGGTTATTCTTAAACTAAAAATGCAAATATCTGCTGTTTTCACCCGGTATAAAGAGTTTCCGACGTCATCTTTATTTTATTCAAGCCAATGTCTCTTAACTGCCGTAAACAGAGCTGTCAGAGTCACGCGTAACTTAACTAAGTGACGCGTAACTTTGTCCACGCTGTCTTGACCACCATGCAATCTGAATCGCCTAAACTTACAGTTATTGTTAGATAAAAATTTCCCTTTTTCACAAATGGTACGCTGAGAAACGAGAAGCGCATCCTTTTAAGATCACGCAACAAATAACTCTCATTGCTTCCATATAAAGCAGTCGTTTTAAGTTAAGTCGCTGTAAATAGGGAGAAATCCTTCATGGGAACCATGTAAAAAGTTGCTGTCGTTAATTTCAAGCCCATTCTACCGTCGGCGGCGATAGTGAGTGTTCATGAGAGATCGTATTAAAAACGAGTAAACTGGAAAGTACACAGTTACTCTCAAGGGAACTCAGGGGGGGGCGCTAACGCAAGCTTCAATGATGTGGAAACATGAAAAAAAAATGCATATATATGAGAAAATGGTTCATTAGCTCGGGGTAATCAAACTAAATCAAAATTTCCAAGTAAATCCCTTTCCCTATTCCAAGCCATTCTGACTCACTATTTGAATTTGCTAAATTACGAAACTTTTGCAGCTTCCAAGTTGACAATAACATGAACCAAAAAGTAGTTAACTATGTGCATAAGACATTTTTAAATTCCCATATGAAATTTCTCAAAAATCCTTCGAATTTTAACTCAAATTTTCGATAGTTTCTCCAGGTTTATTCTGCTTTTTGAACATCTCGATTGAAAAAGTGTAATGTCATCGTTGTTTTGCAGCTTACAAGTTGGCACTTTGTGATCAGATACACTCCTTGAATTGAGCGTGAACGAGGATTTCGGCCACTTTAGACGCCATTCCTTTATAAATTTTTCCTATCACTCATGAAATTTCGTACCGTGGTATTATGCTAACGAGTTTTAATAATAATAATAATACAATACATTTACATAGCGTCTTTTCCCTGTGGTCCAAAAACGCTTTACAGGTGACAGATGAAAATTATCATATACAATATAATCGTTAAAAATATTAAATTACTATCATTATTACCATTACCTAACTGTTATAAGTATAAAAAATTAGAATATTATAAATAAAAAGCAAAATACCACTATGGTATATTAATCAAAATATTCAACTTAAAATCAGACTCGGTAAAAATCATTGTCCGCTGTAAGCCTATAAAAATAAAGGTCTCTTAAGTTTCTGTTTAAAAGTTTCCACTGATTGCAAATCTTTTATTGACTGTGGAAGGTCATTCCAAAGTACTGCTGAAGCCAACGCAAAAGACGGACCACCATATGACTTAAGATTGAACACAGGTTTCATTAAAAGATTTTTGGTAGGTGAGCGCAGTGATCTTGAAGGTTTATAGGGTATAAGAAGGTCAGTTATATAATTTGGAGCTTGCTTGTTGAGTGCTTTAAATGTGATTAAAAGAATTTTAAATTTAATCTGCTGTTCAATAGGTAGCCAATGGAGTTCCTTGAGGAGAGGTGTTATGTGATCATATTTGTTGGATTTAAACACTATTCTCGCAGCGCAGTTTAATACTCGTTGGAGCCGTAGCAATAAATATTTAGGAACACCATACAGCAACGAGTTACAGTAGTCGACCTTTGATGTAATGAAAGCATGCACCAGGGATTTCGTAGTTTCCATGTTAAGAAACTTCCTTATATTGAATATGTTGCGTAAGTGAAAAAATGCAGATTTACACACTGCTGTTATGTGCGGAGCCATGGACAGAGATTCATCAAGTGTGACACCAATGTCCTTTGCTGTTGAGGAACAGTTAACCATCTCATCAAGAATTGTCAAATCATGAATGTTTGGTCTTGGACAATAACAAGATGAAAATACCAGCACCTCCGTTTTTTCTTGGTTTAGCTTGAGTCGATTTCGTACCATCCAAAGGTCAATATCACGAACACAGGCCTCCATCCTGGTCTTGCTCAGTTCCATGTCATTTGTGCAGTGTGTTTTAAACGATATGTACAGCTACGTGTCATCGGCATTGAGCTGGAAATTCATTTGATGATGCTTGGCGATGACACCCAGTGGAGAAGTGTATAGATAAAACCATATCGTCCCAGTACTGAACCCGGAGGAACACCTTGAGTGAGACGTAATGAATGCGATGAGGTGTCCTTAACCTTCACATATTGCGTGCGGTCAGACAAATATGAGACAAACCAGTCGAGCGCCCTATTACGAATCCCAAAACGAGTAGATAGCCTCGGTATTAAAATCCTGTGGTCCACAGCATCAAATGCCGCAGATAAATAAAGCAGAACGAGGATGACTAAGTGACCACTGTCAATGGCGCTAGCAATATCATTATGAACTTTAATAAGCGCGGTCTCTGTACTATGAGATTTCTTATATGCCGACTGCAGAGGTTCATAAAGAACATTATCTTCCAGATAGCTGGTTAGCTGAAGGGCCACAGCTTTCTCGATTACTTTGGAGACAAAACTCAAATTAGAAACTGGGTGATAATTTTTAAACTCCGTCTGATCCAGATTTGTTTTTTTTAGTAATGGTTTTAACACAGCTTCTTTAAGTTTAGACGGCATAGTCGGGATTTCAACGACAAATTAACAATTCTAGCAATGACGGGCATTAAAACATGAAGATTTGTAGACAGAAGACAGGCAGGAAGAGGATCAAGGTCACAGGCCTTCTTTGCTATCGGTTGAGCAATAGTGAACAGAGCATCAATAGGCACATCAACAAAACTATGCAGGCTGCAGGAAGACACAAGGGTATCCTCACGGACATAAGAGTCATGCGGACATCGATTAACCAGGTTTTGATGAATCGTGTCAATCTCGTGTCAAAAAACTTAATAAAACAGTTAGCTAATTCATCTGGGGTGCTGTGAAGTGGATAGGATAAGTCAGGTTGCATATGAAGCAGCTTGTTGACAATTCTAAAAAGTTTTCGCTGGTCAGATTGATTTTCATTGATAATTTGAGAGTAATAACCAGTTCTAGATGACAACAAAA
This sequence comes from Astreopora myriophthalma, assembly GCA_014634185.1. Classification (NCBI taxonomy): domain Eukaryota; kingdom Metazoa; phylum Cnidaria; class Anthozoa; order Scleractinia; family Acroporidae; genus Astreopora; species Astreopora myriophthalma. Next base: position 573,722 of record BLFK01000461.1, read on the forward strand.
GTCGATTAACTAATTGGCATTGTTCAGTGAACCTCGAGCGATCTGACGGGAGTCGACTTTTCCTCCATTGTCTTTCCAGCTTTCTTCTTTTCCTCTTTTCAGTGTTGATTTCATTGGAGTACCATGGTGCAGCAGGATGAACTGTAACTCTGCGGGTTGCGAGTGGTGCATGGCAATCAAGTATTCTCGATAGTTCCGAATTGTATAATTCAACACTTTGAGAAACGTCCACTAAGTTAACAGATAAAAGTGAAGATTTTTCGATACTATCTCGGAATGCATCATGGTTGACAGATTTACAGTTACGGGACGAGATGGTTTTCCTCTCATAACGCGGCTTCCTAATATCAAGTGAACATATCAAAGTAAAGTGGTCAGAAATCGTAGAATCGTGAACATCAACGTTGCGTATAAAACTTTCATCATTCCGGGTAATGAGCAGATCTAATGTATGACCTGCATGATGGGTAGCTTGAGTAGCACGTAGTCTTAAATTGAACGCTTCAAGCAGGTTGATAAAATTAATCATAGAAACATCAGAAGTATCATCAATATGAAAATTAAGATCGCCTGCAATTAGTAGCGATCCAGGCTTGACAACATATTCCTCGAGGAGCGAACTAAATTCTTCCATGAAGCAATTCATTGAATTGTTCCCAGAGGACGAAGGAGGGCGACAGATGACCAGAACGTGAACATTTGTATTCCGATGGCTTCGAATGATTTGTAACAGGTAAAATTTTCAGTGGAAACAACCATCAGCGACCGCTTCAATATAACACCAACACCACGACCACCACCACCACCTCTTTCTCTTGGGGCATGATAAAAATGATAATCAGTTGGAACTAAGTCGCCAATTGCAACTCTATCAGTATCTCCCGGACGTAGCCAGGTCTCAGTAATAGCAAATAGATCAAAGTTTCTTTCAACAATCTAGTCCTTCAAAATAATACTTGTTGCACACGGAACGACAATTTAATAGTCCAAAACAAGAACTCTTTATATCAAAGCCTCCCACGCGATCTTTATACACACTGGCATCACTCTTAACAGGTATCAGGTTGGCCAGGTTTACAGAGTGTTCTTTAATGTTCTAGGGCGGACTATGCTCAAAGCTCCACGGGTCTCCTTCACCTTTGAAAGTCTGCCAGCTCTTTTACCACGATACTTCCAATTCCTAGGTCGGTTCCATGCACACACATCAAAATGCAAAGGGCACAAACGTAGCAGGTCAGTATGGCTGTAAACAAAGCGATGAACAGGAGATACAGGCCAAGTGCCAACATGTGCAACGCCATGGCTCGATTTCGTTGAGTCATCTGCTTGAGACAGCAACAAATTGTGAGTAGAACGGAGAGAATTAACGGGACACGGATTAAGTTCCACGTCCATGCAGATAGTAATGTCAGTAGTCGAAGAAAGATAGACGCATGTGTAGCCATGTTTGCTCACAAAGATAATGGACGAGCGGGACGGTTATCAGGCTTGAAAGCTCCTCTCCTAATTCGAATAAAACTCTGAAAATTTGTATATGTATCAATAAAAACATAGCCATCACAATGGTAGTCATCAAGCAGGAAATACTTCAGTAGAACAAGTATAAATAAAAATTTCAGCGGAGCAGTTGAAAACGTGACAGCCATATTGGCGCCTCACACATTCATTCACACATTTTAACTCGTGCATATCAATGATGTCTGGCCATTCTGCGCCATGTGTCCAATTTAGTGTTACATGAAGCAAGCTAGAACTTGTTTCATAATTATTAACCTCAAAATAAGCCTAAGCCTAGCTGCATGATTTTACAGTTTTTGCAGTTTAACACTCAACACGACACTTACATGTCAGCCATCCCGCAATAGACAAGATAATACTGGGTTGATGTTGTTAGACCAGAAAAGGCGATCATCCATTCTCAAACTTTGGTTTTCCAAATTGATGCTCATTTCATCAGTCTTAGCAAGAAGCTTTTGGCGAGAGCAAATAATCATAAACTCAGCTTTCGTGATATCAAGGCTAAGTTTATTGGCTTTTAGCCAAGAATTCAGTTTCATGAGGTCACAAATCATCATTTACTGTGATTTGTGTAGCCAGTGTATTATTTTGTAGCCAGAAGTATTATTGTTAGTGTCCTGTGTGAAATTTTTGCACAAGCTGTAGTGCAGTGGTTTGGAAGGTTATTGATACATTTTGGAAACCCAGCCAGGTGTTAATTTTGAATCTTTTATCATTAGCATTCTGGCAAGTCCCATCTTATATGACGTAGTTGTGAAACTAAAATAGATGGTTAGCAAACCAGTAAAGATTTTCCTGCATTAGGTTGTCTTGACAACCGAATGAAGGGCAGTGTCGCCACGTTTCTTGTGGACAAATTTCAGTTGAAGGCCTGGATTATCCTCAGATGTATTTGACCTCTTAATAGTAACTGTTATAAATATATCTTTCATATTAAGTCAGTGTCCTTCGTTATTTGTAAGCATTTTCAGTCAGTTGAAGAATTTTAACATAGGTCATAGAGAAAAATTAATCTGCACCTTTATTTCCAGTTCTGAAGATTTCATGTGATTTCCGCTCGAGAATTTTTCTTAATATTTCTCTTCATTTCTCATGTGACACCATACTTACACGAGCAGCTGCTTACACGAGCAGGGTCTGTATTTTGCACATACGTGCTCAGCTAAAAACGCTTTCAAGCCTCCTTAACACCATCAACAGATCGTTGTGGCCCGGGTTCGATTCCCAGTCTCGGTGTCATATGTGGGCTGAGTTTGTTGGTTTCTCTACCCTGCTTCGAGAGGTTTTTCTCCGGGTTCTCCGGTTTTCCCCTCTCCACAAAAACCAACATTTGATTTGATTTAATTTAATTTAATTTGCGCCAATGAAAATGTATAATGATATTGGCGCATTATAAGTTAATAAATATCATTATTATTAATATTAGGTATAGCACTTCGATGTGTTGGCAACTGGTATCATTGGCGAAATTCTGTTTCTGAGCTCAGATTCATTGGCTATGAGATGGAATCTGGATGTTTTTTCACCAAAACGGATGGGATTTGGGGTGCACAGAATCCTGAGCGAGTGGACTTTTCCAAGTGCATATTTTCTTGTAACGTAGGACAAAAATGGGCTGAGATGTGTTACCAAGTATTAAACGAGTTTTTTTTTTTTTCAACAAATATCCAAACTACAACATTGCCTCAACAAAGATTTCCTTTTGAGATTCAGCCCATGAGATGTATTTGAAGGCCTTTTCTCAGTTGCTTTTGTCAACTCTTGATCTGGCAGCTGTGGCTGTTGTCCTCTCAGGAGTTTGTCTGTGACAGAGTTCAATACGTGTAGTGATAGCGCCACTTGAAGGGCAATGTCCACTTTCTTGTTCTTGGGAGTAGAGCGCCCTTTGGTGATGGCTGAGTTGACCCTGGCAATAAATTTTTCGTCTAGGAGGTTGACGAACGTCTTTGCCTCATCACTCAAGCAATAAGTTGTCCTATGCGAGTGAAACCTAGCGATCTCGATAAAGATGTCATCACAACTAGAAAATGGCAAAGTTTTTTACAGTCTAAAGCCTCCTCGGTTTGAGTAGGTGTTGGTCACAGACATTTGGGAAAGTTACCAAGAAACGATCCAGTAAACCATGTTCTTGGTCAAGAACAGTAATTAGGTGGGCACCAAACGGAACAGGGTGTTTTCGGCGATTTCCCTTTTACCCTCTGTTGCATAACAATATGATATCTGTTCCCCAGAAAACAGTTGACATAACACTTGAACATCGCTCATTGCATTTTCCGATTTCAACAGTGTCGCTCAAGCCTCGCCCTTTATATACATCATTCTGTTTGGCTTGAGGTTTCGAACGAGCAATACATACATCATTCGTTTCTGCCCGATCATCGCTCTATTTTAGAAAGAGAAGTACATTATTCATCAATCATTGTTGTCACTCGATCATCGCGCGCTTTAACATATACATCAAGGAGATAGATCACGCTTTAAGATACATGAGTGTTTTCATTTGATCATCGCCCTTTAATTAATACACATCATTCTGTTTCACTCGAGCATCGTGCTTTAAGAACAAGATATACAGTATACATCAATCTCCTTCGCTCTTTGTTTTTGTTGGACACTTCAGAAATGTTTACTTGGGAACCAGGAAACACGCATATCCACTGTCAGTGTAGCCTTTGTAAACTCGTATCCAACGTTTTCAGGGGTATGGCTTTGATGTGGCAGGGTATTCAGCAACACCTGCCCCAACCAAAACAACACACAAGTTCCAGGAGTCATGTTAAGGAAACAAATGGTTAAGGTTAGACAGAATGAAAAACAAAAAAGAATTTTGAAATAACAAAAACATGCAATACTCCTTGAGGACCAGAATGAGTAATTTCCAAGTGGACAGCTTAAAAGCACATATCATGAGGCCAGTGAAGTGAAAGACATGTGATGAGCAAAAATAGCACCGAAATGTGCAATTCAAAGGCCTTCCTTTAAGGATCCATGAGCTAAGCTAAATACTGGGGGGGATAATAGTGCAACAAGCATGCGTGTATATTCCAGGCTAACTGCAAATAAGTCAGTAATACATTTACTTGACTATGTCCCTTTCACAAATACCATACTTTACTTGTAGACACAACTGACATACACGTCAAAGAAATGAAAATGATGAGTGACCAGTAGCTTTTCGCATGGGACCAGTAAATTTTAAGCCCACTGGTCCTGTGGAAGACCAGCCCCAAAAGTTAATTTTGAGCACTGAAGTTGCTCAGAAGCTTCAAGTCTTAATCTTGCTGTTTTCATATTTACTAAAAGAAGTTGTGTTTTTTAATTTTTTATGCAACTTTACAAATGCCTATGTAACACATTTCTTACAAACACTGTATAAACAAAAACAACTACTTACAGAGAAGACTCGTAGTAAAATTAGAAAAAAGAATTCCACTTCTTTACGACTTCAATTTCAGTATTAATACATGTATATCTAAACATGCATTGCGCTGGAAACTTTCAATGTTTTTCAGTTACCACCAAATCAGAATCGTTATGCCATTATCAGCACCAGGCTCTTGCACAGTAACTTGAGTGTCATTCACTACAGCGTATTCTTCCAGATGTGCCGTGCACATGGCATTGGATTTGATATGAAGGCAAGTGTGCACCTTTGTTCTCATTCATTCATTCATTCATACTGAATCAAGGAGTATTTTTTTTCATCAGTAGCATGGTACTTGGTGCTGTCAGCACAACACGGCTCCATTTGTATTCCCTAGCTAATAATATACCACTTGCCATGTGATGGTAAATGTCTTGGAAGGTGCATTTATAGATACGTAGATACATATTTGATGTTTGTGGTTCTAGTATTAATGAAAGACGGTTTAATTAAACAAAACCCCCACAAACTGGTTATGACCTTTTTGAATGTGTTTCCTGCTTTTGTGAAAAGCATTTTCAGAAACATGCTTTAAGGCTATGATGCCAGGAAGGAAATCCCTGCGAACGTTTTTCAGTTACAAATCTATTTAACATTATCTGTCTCATATTCCATATCGCTCCTTTAAAAGGGTTCCACCTCAGGCAACTGCACAGAGAATGCCATTGTACTTTGCAGGGCCTTGTCATTCTTTCGCTATTGTTTCATATGAAAAATAAGTTATAGTTAATAATACAGTTTGCTGCGGACTTTTTGATAGCGGGCAATTGCCAAATATTGACATGATGTTGAAAAAGAGAAGAAAGCAATAGGACACCTGGGCTTGTTTTTCACTATCTTGTATTTTATTATGTAACATCTTTTTATCTTTTCAGGAAAAGGCTGGGACAATTTTTACATTAGTCGACAGTTCAAAACGGGAGCACATAGGAATGTTGTAAGTTTATATGCTACCTGATCCTGTCTGTTAAAGTGCTACTGTGATAGAATTTTTACCCTTGAATTTTTAGGTTTATTGCATAGACTTCCAGGAAAGATTAAAAACGTGGTTTACCGTTTGGAAATGTCTGCATTGGTTCCGGCTATATTTAAAAATGAGTAAAATATGCAAATGTGAGGAAAGATCAACATTTTATAATAGTAGCACTTTAACTTTGCTGCTAATTGTTAAGTTTGCTGTTAATGTTCTTGTCATTACCCACATACCATCTTAACCAGACTGAGTATAAACCATGGATGCATTCGTTATTATCGTTCGTTATTCGTTTGCAATTGTAGTGTTATGATTATGAACTTGGTTATTAAAGGAAAATAAATCATTAAACCTTGAAGGTAGAAGAGAGTCTTTATATTAGTACATAAATTTGCCAAGTTCTAGTAATGTAATTTTTGCAAAGAGACTAGGTGATGAAGATCGGACTTATATGTAGAGCCCCAAACAATAATACAATAAGGGAGATGAGGATAAAGTAAACAGTAGTAAGGAGTTCTTAAACAAGATGTAAAAAGAAAAAAGCTTGACCTGGAATTTTCTTTTTAGAAACGATAATACCATGGGTATCAGACAGATTGATTATATGAGCTAAAGGTTCAGCTATAATGTGTATAGGATGCTTAATGGTGGAAATGGGAATTTTGTTGCAACCAGCTGCCTTTCCTGATTAAATTATGTTAGAAATTTTTAAGACATCCTTGATTGGGTAAGCGGTGAGAAGGCAAGATGAAGGCGTTCTTCAGAAACTAGCAGCAGTATCTACATTTAGTCTTTCAATTTCATTTGCTACAATTACTGTTTTCCGTGGACGTCTGTTTTCACTGCCCTTTAGATCAAGCAAGTTCTGACAATCCAAGTGCCTTCAAGATAGCCCATTTTATGTACATGATCTTTCATGTTCTTCAGCCAACTTGTTTGAATTCCTCTTTTCGCCATTTCAAAATCCATGCCCAGCAACTATATCTCATGATGGACACTGCTTGCTCATTTGTTCACTGCCTCAACTGAATCTCTTCAATTTTTACACATGACTTTCTTTACTCTTTGGAAGGACATCTCGACCTTTGTTATTGGTAATGTCACATTCCCTTCTTTCATCACACCCAGGTAGTTGTGGCCATTTAAATGACCAACTGGTGATCCCTCACTGTACAATTCGTAGCGTCCCTTCACATATTCTTCGCACATTTTTCTACTCCAAATCTTATTCTGATATCAGAAAGGAAATGTTCGTACTGGACTAACGAATCTACCTCCTTCACAGTTATCGTAGGTAGATTTTTGTTTCCCGTAAAGAACAGATAGTTTACTTTAACCTTGGTGATGATGATGATGCTCATGATTATTATCATCTTATGAACTTTATAATCAGACACTGACAAAATACACTTAGGCTATAATTGTTCTTCCTCTTCAGTTTTAAATTGAAACTTTACTCAGGAAGAGTATCACACTAATTTCATCCCAAAATTTCTTGTTATTTTAGTGTAATGAGTGATGACCTACAAGGTTCTCTGTCTACTTTTGCCCGCAACCTTTCAGTGATTCACCAGGAAATCTCAGCGCCTAACATGCAGGGTGAGAGCAACTTCCAGGTAGGCGAAAATTAGCTGTCAACAATAAAAGATGGTACAGTGCCTTGAGGGTTGTCCAGTACAGCTGCATGATAATGTTCATCGGCCCTTGTCTAGATGTCACAAAGTGTCCCCCTTACCCTTACCCTAACCCTAACCCTAACCCTAACCCAAGCAGGTTTATAATTCGAGAAGTTCTTAGGCTTAAGGAGACACTGTGACGTCTATGAAATTTACAATGAACCTGATTATGTTGCTATATTGGACCGATATGAATGCCTGTCCACATTTGTCCAAATGGGAAATGTTTCGTGACCCAACATGCTGATGTTATTGCATCAAGTGGCCAAACTGCGTCAAATACCATTAATGTCCACAATATTGCAATGTGGAGTATCTCTTTTAAGTGCTGTTGACTAATTCAACAAGACAATGTGAAATTCATTGGTGCAAATTAACGAGATGTAAAACGGTCGCAAAGCAATTAAAGGAAAAATATGTTGTAATGTTTGAACCTTTCATATCCTCCTTAGCCTGTCATTGATGATATTGACTCTATTCTGGGGACAACAGAAGAAAATAAACAAAAATCTGTCACCTTAACAGCCAAGTCACCTCAGCTACATGCTCCACGGCCCAAAGAAATGCAGCGAATTCTAAAAGAACACCTGCAGCAAATGCACACAATTGAAAGAGACAGGAAAGAAATGGAGGAAGAAAAGGTAAAGCAGAGACTGGTGGAGGAACACAGAAGAGCGGGTCAATTACATGAGGGGGTCCAAACTGGACAGAGCAGTGCACCTCCACCAACCCCAGCAGCTGCCTTGTCGCCTGTTGGCTCAGCTGTCCTTCTTGCTAGGTCCACGTCTGTATCCAGACACTACTCACATGTTACAGGTCTGTTCTTGGGTGGTGACCAAATGCCAGAAAAGAAGGATCACCATACAGAGCAGCCAGCCTCTTGCTCTGCTGACATTATTCCTGAGAATAAAGGTAGACCAGAGTCAACATCAGAGGTTCATGCGCAAATGTTTGTGTCTCCTTGTGTCCCATCAGTGGAGGATGAAAATTCAGGAAGGATTGCTTCCCTGAGAGCTGTGTGTCAAGTAAATAATACTAGTAGTAGACCACCATCTCCCAGGAAAGATACATAGGAGAAACAAACCCCGTCATTCGAAAATTGACAGCGAGGACACTGTAGAATCACCCTACCAGCGTCACAGGTTTCTTCATATTTTTTTTTGTTTGTTATTGTTTGATTTTATAGGGATTTGATTTTATAGGGTGGAACCCTCCATTTAACTGTTATTTCATATTTACATGGAGTGAGTTAACTTTGTGTTTACAACAAATGTATTAGGGAAAATATCGAAACACGGCATAGTGTACCAGTTGATTTCATCAGGAGAATAAAGTTAGCTTGGCCAGAGGCGTATCGCATATCTCCTTCTGGTCAAGAACGTACTTTTTAGTGTAAAAATCTGATATATTGCTGTTATGACCTAAAAACTGCGCATAAGACACTTACGACGTTTTTGCCCAGAGCCCTTCAATTGCTTTAGTATAGGTGGTCAAAACTTTTGTACATTCTATGGACCCTTTGTGAGACATTGTCTATGGCTAATGGCTATGGCCCTTGATTGATGGGAGACCTATCATAGTCCCACATCCTCTGCGAGGGACCCCTAGCCCATGACGCCTTGTGCCGTGTTGAACTTAGGAAAGGTGATTGCTTTCCAGGCTGAGAAGCTGTTGATCTACCTCATCATTTCTGCTTCAACTAGCCTTTTTTCAAAACACGATGAGTAGAGATTACTGTCAAAAAGTAAAAGAGACTGTCCACGTCATCAGGCATCAACTGGCCTTTACTTTAATCATGACTACGTGGTGTATGGCATGTTTTGTGTAACTGAAAGTCTGGCAAACATACTTTGCACCCAAGAAGGTCATTCTGCGGTGATAACAGTAAGAGGCATGACTGCTTCCCAGCCTGAGGAACTTTTGATCCACCACCTCAATCCTGCTTGGCCTTGATTTAAAGCGGGACAGCAAGGGGCTGTTGTAAAAAATGAATGATGCGGTGTACTGAATGTTCTAACTAATTGAATGTTAGGCGAACATACTTGTGCAGAGGGAGGCCTTTCTTCCATGTTGAAGGTAAGAAATGCAATTGCTTTCCAGCCTTAGACTAGTAATCTGCACTGCCAATTCTGATTCCACTGGCCTTAATTTAAAGTAGATGGCCAGAGATATAGTCCAAAAGCAAAGATAGATTATTTGTATCCGCAATTGCTTCCCGGTCTAAGAAAGTATTGATCCACACCTTCAACCGTGAAACAGTATTTAGGGGGGGGGGGGGTGCATAAATAATTTATTAGGCTGGAAAGCAATCAATTAGGTCAACATGGTGGGATGGGCTTCTCGTCCTCAAGTATATTTGCCTGACCTTTAATTTGGCCCTCGTCTCATTATCGACTCTGGTTTGGGCCTCCTCATGGTGTTTCTGCGAATTCTCCCTCTCATACATATCTTATAATAATCCTGTCATTATACTTCTTCGTGTAGATCTGTGATTCCTGTTGTGTCTACAACCATCAAATAGTATTCGTTTTCATGTTCAAAGGCCCTATCTACCCCCATGCATCCTTCCATCCATCCAGATAGACAGGTATACCACTTCCTCACGGGAATTTTCACAGCCAGTAGTATATACAATACAAACTAGTTTACCTAAATGGTAGAAATGCTGCCAAGGAGAAGAGACCGTGTGGTTAACGACGGTAGTGTGCGTGGAATTGAAGGGAGATCTAATAGAGGTCAGGAGCATTAGTTTACTGCGAACGGGAGGAATTGAACTTTGTGTTGTCTTCAGTACCAGATGTTTGTACACATTTGTGAACATATTTGCAGTTCTGTGATTGTTGAAGAAGTATAGAATACAAACAAAATCAGAATTGTAGAATAAGAGCATTTTCATGGTTTTATGACAAGCGGCTGCCTGCCGTTTGCCGTTCGTCGTAAACGCGATGATCTCTCTTATTAGCACGAAGGCAGACCACGCATTCTTGCATTCTCGCATAACCACAATTCCTTGCACTTCTGATCTTGCCGCTACCACAATTCCTTGCGTTTTGCGAAAACGTATTCAAGGTCCCCATAATGTGACCTTTTCCCGATTAGAGAGCTGCAAAAATGAAACGAAAATGCAATGCAGTATACAGTAAGAGCATAGAATGAATGTAAACAAAACAAATGGTATAGATAATCAATCCTGGTAGTTACAAAAAAACGTTCAGGAGATGAGACATGAGGCAGTGTTTAGAAGTGTTTAAGCAATTGCCATAGTTTATGATAGTTTGATGTTAGATAGTGAAATGTATGATAGTGTTCTACAACGAGTTACAAAATTGTTGAACCACTTGGAATGAAAAACTGTCTTTCCAGAAGTCTCGATCTGGAATGGAATGTGGCCCATCACCTTATAATATTAGAGACCTTACGCCACGGGACGAGTGGACGTGGATGGCGTCCTCAGACCGCGCGAGTACTGGGTCGAGCACGCCAGGGTTGACGTTGCCGTCCCTAATGTAAACAAACCTTACACAACACGACATGAACAAGACCTGAAACTAAAATGGCCACATTCAGGGAGGCAAGGGAGGCTCTTTTGCTTGCAAACGACCTGGATTTGATCGACGATGAGGAAATGCTGCTACTCTACGATTTAAACACGTCAAAAACCCTTGACATTCCCTACTGGAAATACGACAAATTCGAACTAGACTCTCTATCTGACGACGAATGCAAAAGTGAATTTCGCTTTCTGAAGCACGACATCTATGGTTTACTCGACGTGTTGTATCTACCAGACAAAATTACTTGTCAGAACCGTTTTTTTGTGTACAGTGATGAAGCTTTATGTCTGCTTGTACGCCGAAAGGTTGGATGAAAACGAAGTCTTTGAAAATCGCCCAGGCGATTTCCAAAGACTTCGTTTTCATTCAACCTTTCGGTAATCTCCTCCCACACTTTCCCTCTCTCTCTCTCTTGAAGATTTGAGCTTCAAAGGCTCTGAAACAACTATTTCTTGCAACAGGAGCAAGTGACATTCCTGTTTCCACTCCATATCGATCTGTTTTAGGTTATGAAAAATAAATAAATGATTAATTAATTAACTCAATTGATAAATAAATAAACAAATAAATAAATATATTATATATATATAAATAATGAAAATAATACAACAAAAAAAATAAATAAATGGTCATGCTTAGTTGCATGACAACTTATGTTTTATTTTAAGATCACATGAAAAGTATTTTAAAACAAACAGCGGTACAGTACGAACAGTGGGAAAAGGAATATGTTTAATCTGATATGAGTGGCTGACACCTAAATGGATTGAAAACAATTAATGGCAAGAATAGATTAATTTACACCAGGTTACTTCATTCAAATAAAAATAAGCAAGAACCATAAATTGAAATGCCAAACTGCAAAGAAATTCAATTCATAGACAAAGAATCAACTCGAACTGAATGGTGTCCTAACTCCGGACACTTAATTTTTACAATATTCAACTGTACCGTAATATCATACCTCAAAACGGCACTTACGAGCTGAGAATTAGCCACAATGTTTACCCAAGAGGGTCACAAACTTCATCTTCATCATTCACTCTTTTTGATCATAATTACGAAAAGATCGAGTTGGTCAAATTCGGTGCCCTAAAACCGGGCTCAACCTTGTCCCTAAGTCCTGAGAAGTTTGGACTGTAAACGGAAAATTTTTATATGCTTGGAAACAAAATCCATTTATCGTTACTTCTGTCCAAAAAAACATATAACGTATCGAGAATTTTGTGAGAACAGGCCGCTTGATCTGACCGAAAAGATGTAAATCGACTCGCGATAAAAAAAAACTTAGCTCGTCAAAAACTTAAAAAACGTGTTTTGCATAACGCACATATTTGAGACTTTATAAGGAATGATAGACACGTGTTAAAGGATACGTGTTTTGAGAAGTTAAGAAGAAAGCCAAAAGAGCAATCAAAGGTGAATCCAAGGGATCTCGTTGGGAGCACGGAAAAGCGCGTACAAGAATTTTGGCACTGTTGGCTGCAGTATTTCGCACCAGACCTGTTACCCAGAAACAAATGGTACCGAAAGAGAGGGAACCTGAGAGAAGGAGATCTTGTTTTGGAGATGGAACCTACTCCCAGAAGAACGTGGAAGATGGCAGTCGTACTCGAAACTCGCGGCGACAGACTCGTCAGGAAAGCAAAGATAAGAACAGCAAATGCAGTCTACGACAGACCCATTCACAAATTGTGCCTATTTGCTACCAAAGAGGAATTAGATAATCCAACTTAAGTAAATCAACACGTCAAATTACGTGGCTTCATAGCTCAATTGGTAGAGCATCGCACCGGTATCGCGGAGGTCACGGGTTCGAATCCCGTTGAAGCCCTGATTTTTTCAGGCTTCTCCTTCCAATTGCTTAAATTGGAAAATTAACTGCGATGATCATTCTTCACTTTCATCTACAACCGCAGTTCATATATGAATTATTTCATATGTACTTCACATCACGTCAAATTACGCTGCTCAGTCTAATTAATGGAAATTTAATTATACCTCCGCACTTGGGGGAAGTGTTTTGCATATCGCACATATTTGAGACTTTATAAGGAATGATAAACACGTGTTAAAGGATACGTGTTTTGCATGTCGCGCATACTTTCGTAAAGGAGAAATAGATGCGTGCATCGCCTCCAAGTCAGAAGAGAAGGCAACCAGAATTGTGAGTTGTTTTTTGTACCCTTTGCTTTTCTTGTAGTTAGTTGTATGTTGAAAAACATTGTAACGTATATTCTTTTCTCTCCTTTTTAGTTTGACAACGTAAAACACAGACTCGATAAACTCAGTACTTGTCCAAAAATCAGTTTCCTCGACGTCTCTTCCGAAGGGATACTCGTATATCGAATTCAAACCGTCCGGTTTAAACGTTGCACAGCTCGGCCAGGAAAAGAACAAACAAAAGAAGACTAGTTGATAAGTACTGGGGAAGTATCGTTCAAGTTTGTTTTATTTTTACGGAAGCAAAAAGTCGAAGTGTCCAGCAATTGGATAGTCCAATAAATAGGACAACGTTTACATTTCGTTTTTACAATCAGTACAATGCAACGAGCTTGCTTGGTCTCCGTTTCTAAAAAAATATATTTCACCAGACTCAGAGGCTGATAACTAAAGAAATGATATGTTTCTATGTTCTACCCAAAAAAAAGAAAGTTTAGATAAAGATGTAAGTATAAAAATACTCACGTTTTCCTCACAACCTCAGTCGCCTTGTTTTCACGTCGTGAACGTCAATGGGACGGCAGTCACAAACCGGAAATGCGTCAAACTACTCAGGAATCAGGTTGTCACGCGCGTCACACGATCAATTTTTGCCGTCCTCTCACTTCTGCCGTCCTGTTGCGTAGGGTCTCTATTATCTGTTTTTAGAACGGCTCCTGCTTTATTTGTGCCACGATTTCTGTGAGTTCCACCAACAAACTGAACTAAAAAAAACATGTATTTGAACGTTCCATAATAAAGATACATTTTATGTGTCTACCGAGTAATGAGTTTGGTTTAAAAATCACAGCTTTCCACACCCCTCTTCACTTCATGAAGAATTGCAGCTGTTCGCAGCTCCACTGGAAGTTTGTTCCAGAGAACGGCCCCGCTATAGCTGAGTGACCTATTTATATAGTTGGTCTGCGGTTTAGGTATGGCTATCCTTTTCGCTCTATCCGTAAAGTCGTAGGGGGCTTCATGGTCTTTGCAAATTCTAGTTAACTCTGTAAATATGTACATAAAAAATTTGTCAATAAAAGGGTGTGTCGTGAAACGAGGTGTGTTCAAGAATAAAGACTTGATCGATTTCAACACCAATCGAGCCACTTTGTGGTTGGTGAGACGCAACTTGAAGGGTTTCATATACTTGGCCCTGAGCATGAATTGCAATTGACGGTTCCAGAATTTGAACAATGCGTTTCACGCAGTGGTGGGCGACCTGACGCAGACCTTGCACATGTACTGCAATGCGGGTGGCAGCAGCATCATGGGCCGTCAAGTGACCGATCTTTTACATGAAGTCCAATACCGATGCCAGGGACGAGGCACAGTGTATTCAAACCATTGCACATGCGGTAGCATCCTGTGTGCAACGATGGTATGGAAGTGGTGGAAACGCAAGACGAACGGGAGGTTGGTCCGTTTCGGGCAGGGCTGGACCCTGTTGACCCTGCACTTCCGACGCGACGTATAAAGCACCTCCATCCAGATGCCAAAGCGGTGATGGACTCGTTGGGTTGGCTGGTTGCGGTTGGGTGGTAGGGTTGGCCACCTTTGCCTTCTCGAACGATGCGATGCTGATGATGCGCCCAACACCTGGAAGGAGACGTTGTTGGGCGTGTATCCTCGAGGGACGTTGATCGCCTACTCGTTCTCGTTTCGAAGATGCGCAGCACATGGAAAGCCTGGGCATCCAGGCCAAGACACACATCGAGGTGTTGACGAGCGTTGATCCGAGATGGGTACTGA
>BLFK01000461.1:593820-598820 GCA_014634185.1 Astreopora myriophthalma
GAAAGGATCTGGCGCCGGACCTGCCACGTGCTGGAGTCGTTATAGCAGTCTGCCTTTGCGCTCATCAGCACCTCATCAACATCTACGTCTGCGTCTTCCTCGCTGCTGGAAAAATCTTCCTGCCCCAGGGAGCGGTACGTAGTAAAGGTTTTCCAGAGTTTCCCAGACTGGTGCGGCGCCACTTCTTCTAAGACCGCAGCCACTGCTTGGCGGGCCTTGCGCACATGGCGTCTCTGTGTTCTCGTGCTCGCCTCTGATCAGGGTACAGTAGCGGGGTAGCGGACTGGGCTGATATCTTTGCTCTCGAGAAATTCGTTCGTTTTCTGGAGCGGCGATACCCCTTTCACCCGGCCGCGGGAGACTGGCGTACATGTCACGTCCAAGGAAGAGTCTAATGAAGGTGAGTAGAGGCTTCCAAGAGGTGTTGCAAAAGCGGTAGATTTATCTGCTGCCTTAGCGGATGGCGCTGTCGTGCTCTGTGCCAGCGGTAGCGATTCCATCGATGCATCTGCTGCAGATAGTGAGCCATTTCCGGCTTCCTGTGTTTAGAATAAAACAACAGATATCTTATTTAGAATTTACTAAATACTTACAAAAATCGCCAAAGAGAGTACTATGAGAAATAAATGAAAGATATACCATGCATCTTCAACTGGGAACTCGGAAAGAATCCGAGCCCCAGATGGGAATCGAACCCACGACCCTCCGAGATCTAGTACGGATGCTCTAACCACTGAGCTACTGGAGACTCACTGGCGAGTCAGGTATGACTGCGCGACAAGATCGACTTGAAATGGAATCCGCTTTTGTTGGTAGCTTCTGTTTTGGTGGAAACACTTGGAGCCATCGTTTTGAATAAGAAAGGCTGATTCTTGACTGGTCCTAAAATAGAGCTCGTCGCACTGCACCGGCATCATAGAGGTCGTGGGTTCGAATCCCGTTGGAGTCACTTGAATTTTTCAAGTGCATATGAGACAATTGCTTAAATTGTCCAGCAAGTGCGAGGATCATTTCGTCAGTTGAGAGCTCGTTGTGCACGCATAACAAGTCTACACTATTCGATGACTTCTTTTTTGATTGCTAACTATTACTACTCAGTAGCTACCTCTGTTTTGTTGCATCTGGCTGCCTGTGGTTTTGTTAATTATTACCACATCTCTGCCCGAAATAGGAATAGGGACCAGCGACTGGCCTGAATGTACTAACCGATTAACACTGAAAAATACAGTATCGTCCCGTCATGGGACATCTCCAATCTAGCCCCCTTCCATTGACCGGGTAAACAGAACCATTATAGAAAAAAATCAGCCTCACGTTCAACATCATGTGGTTGTTATATGTACTGCACCTTACCAAGCTCATAGCACACATCCTAACAGAAACCTCTTCAACTTCCTTTGGCCAAGACGCTTTCGGCAGCGGGAGCACACACCTATAAATATAATGATACATAAATCGTAAATTTCGGCGGCTGGTATTTCTGTCTACATAAGGCATACAAGTCATTCGTTTCTTCTTTAGAAAAAAAAATCGTTAGCTGACCAATCATGCAACCGTTAAGAAAACTCACCTGATGCAACAGGAATGAATAAGCCAGTTTCGTTCAGCACTGTTTGTGAAGCTAGTATAGTGAGCCCCCTCTCCGCTTGCGGTCGTTTCCTAGCCCTCTCACTGTGCGAGGACAGTAAAGCCGGGATAGCGCAACGAGTTGAGCTGCGTTTCCAGCCAAGACCAAGAATCTCCTGATGGCGAGGACATATCTTGAGTTGATCAATGTTTTGCGAGCGTGAAAAGAGACGCGCTCTTGAGAGTATTAGGTCAACTTCATTCTGCACATCAGTGCAGGCAAGTGTATACTTATGCTTATCTATATTCCAGGTGCAGTTGAGCAATGGGATGAGTTGGACAGACTTTGCTTTATCTTTGCTACTAAAACCACATTGCCCGCCAACGATCACTTGAAAGGAACACGTTTCACCTTCCGTAGCGTAAAAACATAAATTGCGCCCCTTCTTCCGCAAAACTCGTGACTGTGGGAACAGAGGAACAGTCCTATGTGATTGGTTGATTAAGATTTTTGCATAACCTGGAATTCAGCTGAGTAGGTGCTGTTTCTCAGCCTGGACTAACAAAAAAAAAATTTCCATCTACCGAAAAATGAAGAAACGAATATTTGTACATTTACAGGACTGAACATATGAAGAATTTTGCGGAAGCAACACCATATTCCGGATGCTGGTACAAGTTTTGTTGTGATATGCAAATGAGCCGGTTAAGAAGTATTATGCAATATACTTCCTCTATGCGAAGGAAGAATTGAAGCACTGCAATATCATTAACGAGAACAGAATTCTGCTGCTTAATGAACGTGATTACGTGAATATACACCTTGGCTATTTTATTTCAAGCGGCGGTCAGCCTGTGGGATGTTTCAAAATCTGTCACGCAATCGACAATAACGCTATAAATTAGGGTCACCGACAGAGTGAAATACCGGATCTAAGTATGTCACGGATGGCTCAGCAACTTAACCAGGCATTTGATTGAAGAGCTGCAGCGTTTGTTACATTTAGTTAGAATTCTAGGCAAATTCGACGAGTTTCTGAAACTTTTGTATCAGATCAGGCCTGATATCAGATCTAGTTTGGACAACAACTGCACCCGAATCTCGGTCTCCATCGGCTTCATGCATTCTGTCGCTGCAAGATAGTCAAGAACACAATCCACACTCCAATTCGATTCCATTTAACAATGGTAAGTTAAATTTCTTCTCAAACGAATAATCGGCTGAGAAAATGAGATATCTTAGTGTAATCGACGCGACTAAGCAATGTAAATAAACACCCTGATATCAATTTCAGGTTACTTAGCGCAAAATTTCTTCAAATTGGTCGACTCATTCTGAAGCGCTCGCTAGGAAACCCAACCAAACATTTAATGTACGTGAAAGTAGTATATCTCAAGGCTTCAAAACCAAACTTTCGGGCAATTTGGAGGATTCCCGTAATCAGGAGCTCGATTTCAGTTTTGCCTATGAATTTTCGCATTCGTGAACTCTTATCAACTGGCCATTTAGAATGCGCTTAATAAGTGTTGATTTTACACTTCAGAACCGTAAATTTGTCGTAAATAGGATGTTAGATATCCATTTTATATAAATTAAGTGTTAGATTGCCGATAGATTACCTAGTTTCGGCCGGTCAATTTTTCTTTGTGAGGCGGCTAATTTCAGGCATCAAACGGGCGAAATCGAAAATCTCAAATAATTCCAAAAATCGGCTGTATTTCGAAAAATAAACCCCAGCAGGTTTGTAAACTCATCAATACCTCCCTATAGACTGAAAATGAGGGTAGGTTAGGTTTTCGACTGTGGCGACCCCTTGCTCGATTTTCCTGTGCATTCGCTCTTAATTAGCCTCAGAGGGGTGTACTGTGGACATTGCAGAAGAGCAGTAAAGGCAGCAAATCAAATTATAAATTCCTATTCGCCTGACTTGGACGTGCTTGAAGACGTGTTCGAAGGACTCTGCAGCAGAATGGAACGACTCTCACTACAGAATCAGAAGATTGATCTCGCTGTCCCATGAGACAAAATTGAAGAGGAAATTTTGCAAACACTTGAATACACCGATGATTTGATGGGACAAAAGAACAAGATTGCAAAATTCCTTCAAGTTGCAAAAGCTCAAGTTAAGCATGAACAGGAAGAAAACAAGTCGGCGAGCCCCAAATCTACGATGAAGAAAGAAGCGATTCATGTTAAATTTCCGAAAATTACATTGAAGTCCTTTTCTGGAAATCCCATAGAGTGCCTGTCGTTTTGGGACAGTTTTCAAGCGTCTGTTGACAAAAATTCCGACATTAGCGGCGTGGATGAAATGAATTGTTTGAGTGGGCTATTGAAAGGAGAAGCGACAAGAGTTATTCAAGGTTTACCATGGAGTGAAAGCAATTATCAAAGAGCCGTCGACCTACTCAAGAAGCGTTTTGGGCAGAAGCAAGTGTTAATAAACGCTCACATTGATGCTTTACTTAAAATTCCGTCTGCGACAAACTATGTAAAGAAATTGAGGTCCCTTTACGACGCGGGTGAAGGATACATACATGGATTGGAATCGCTAGGCGTTTATCCAGAATCTTTTGGAGAGTTGCTCATTCCCATTGTGATGAAGAAATTACCCGAAGAAGTGAGGCGTATTATTTTGAGAAGTCATGATGAAACGACTTGGACCTTGGCTGACCTCAGAAAGCAACTTCAGCATGAGGTGGAGACAAGGCAGAAGAGCAGTCTAGGACATTCTGATAAAGAAGTCAGTACTAAATCCCCCTTTTAATTCCAAGTTTCCTACAGCTGTGCTTTGTTCTTTGGTGCCCTGGGAAGAGAGAATGCCAAGAATGGCTGTACGTTTTGTGATGGGCCCCACCCCTCGGAACATGATGGAAATGACCCCTTTAAACATGATGGACCCCTTTAAACATGATGGAAATTAATTGAAGAAGTGATCCTCACACTTTCTGGACAATTTCAGCAATTGTCTCATAATTGTCAGCACTTATCACTGAAAAATTCAAGTGACTTCAACGGGAATCGAACCCACGACCTCTGCGATGCCGGTGCAGTGCTCTTACCAACTGAGCTATGAACCGGCATCGCAGAGGTCGTGGGTTTGAATCCCGTTGAAGTCACTTGAATTTTTCAAGTGAATATATGAGACATTTGCTTAAATTGTCCAGAAAGTGTGAGGACCACTTCTTCCATTAATTTCCATCATGTTTAAAAATGCGTTGCTTTCTGTTAGATTTTATAATTTTCATAAGCAAATGAAGTTATTCTATCTTCTAATGTATCTTTTATCAGCAAAACATGGTAATGTTTTATTTATATCATAACTTCCAATTTCATGTTTCTTGGTTTTTATAATTTTCATTTGATGATACATTTGTTAATGTATGTTTATAGTCTTCTTGTTTTATGTTCTTCTTGATAACAGCTTTTTTAA
>BLFK01000461.1:614102-616602 GCA_014634185.1 Astreopora myriophthalma
GGAAACTACATGACAATAATCAAGACTTCAACATTAAATGGACTATAATCAGCCGTGCAAGACCCTACAGCAACATTTCTAAACGATTCGACCTATGCTTAACAGAGAAACTAATGATCACTACTGCAAACCCCGGCAGAATCCTAAATAAAAGATCAGAACTGATTTCTAAGTGCCGCCACGAAAACAAGTTTACCTTCGGAGCAATTGACTCAAAAACTATACTCTATTAGTTTTTTCTCACATCTAATTGTAATCAGAACCGCACTGCCCTGCTTTTTATAATCAATAGACGAGTGTATATATATAACTTGATAGGTTTATTCTCCATTAAATACTGTCTGATGAGTGCGTGAGCACGAAACTCGGAGTAACAGAGAATCTTGTCTCTTCGTTATATCTTCTTATTCAAAGCTCCACACTTAAAAAGTGTATTGCGCACTGTTTAACGGCATTAGCCACTTTATTACACGTATTTCAGTCTGTATAAATTTCTCCTTTGTTGATTGCTTCATCATGAGTCACGTTTCCTAAACTATGAATTACATGACTGTTCATATAAGAGTCAGAACATTATTACTGCAACATCTTAAATCTACTGCATCTTGGTCATCAAAATGATCTTTCAAATTTATTATCTTATGTTCATGAGTATCAGAATCTATTTGTATATTTTTATCTATTTTTTTTTATTCAACCCATCATCAACATACTTTTTAGTAGTAGCAAAATTATCGCCAGATGAAGAATTCATTGCTTTCAAATTTTTTCTCCCAATTATTCATATCTAAAAATTATGTTGCTTTCTCATTTTCGTAAGGAAAAGTATTTCTCACAATATAATTATTATTAACTGCATCACCTGAATGAACTGGATCTTTTGAAATTTTTTACTACGTGAAAATTCATGTCAAGATCACTAGTGCTAGTTTTATTTTTTTTGTTATTTTTTAATTAATATAAGATTATACAATGCAACAAGCAAAAACAGTACATTTTACATTACAACATTGTAATTACTAAACAACAGGCTGAATGTTACGCTATTTTAACACACCCCAAGAAGAAATAACGCAAGAGGTAATAAGTTTCATTGATCAACTTGATGAAAGTCAGAGAAGTCATTTTTCATGTCTACTTTATGGCATTTCAAATCTGTATTTAATTATCATTTTATCAACGAAGTCTTGGAGGAGAATTAATTTGTTGTGTAGTTTGCTGGTGTAAATATAGTATCTCATAAATAACGTGGTATCATTGAATTTGCTTACTAGTACCTTTTCATGTAAGTCCGAGAGGATGCCAAACAGTCTTTCTTCGCTAGATGGATTGAACTTGGTCTTGTTTTCTATATTGAACCAGTTGATAACCCGTTGAATGAAAATGTTGACGAAGTGACCATCTCAAGTATGGTCAATAGAGTGTTGTTCACGCGGTAACGTTCCTTTTTGGTGACTACAATTCGGTGGATTAATTTATATTGAAATTCCTTTAATTTGGTCTCTCTACTGACGGTTTTTAGGGAGGTAAATATTTTTTCCCATTTATCTTCATCCAAGGAAAGATCTTTGCTCCATCTCTGTGGCCCAGAATGACCTTTTGTGTGGGTTTTTGTGCATAATAACCTGTAGAAGTCGCTAGT
The DNA here is from genome assembly GCA_014634185.1 of Astreopora myriophthalma. Taxonomy (NCBI): domain Eukaryota; kingdom Metazoa; phylum Cnidaria; class Anthozoa; order Scleractinia; family Acroporidae; genus Astreopora; species Astreopora myriophthalma. Next base: position 615,745 of record BLFK01000461.1, read on the forward strand.
CTTGATTTTGTTCAGATATAGAGTTATCGATTCATTTAATTGTAGACTAAGATTACTATCAGAATATAACTCTTTATTAATTGGCTTCGTTGATTTTGATTTGGCTAATAGGTGCTTCAGAATAGCGCTAATAACTTGATAACTAGGTCTGAGGCGGGTCAGCTGCGGTTCGGGCTGTGAGGGCTCATTTACTGCTGGTTGGTCCTCGGAGACAGGCAGCTCTGCGTGGTCATCTTGGCTGGCTCCAGGTGCTGAGGAAATGTCTGGGATCATCTCTCTTGCTGGTGTCGGTTCTATTAAGACTCTCGTCGCAGGTATAAACCAGCAAGTAAAAGTATGTTTATTACACGCGTGTGAGAATATATAATCATTGGGCTTAGGCCTACTTCATGTAGGAGTCACCAAATATAACATTAGTCGCAACATCTCCCCCCAAGTTTGGGATACCTATATAGTTATTAAGTGCAACTAATGATAGGGATATATATATATATAAACAATAAAAAGAAAAAAAACCTATGAGGAATAGAAGTCAGGATAAATAAATAAACAAAACTATCCTTGAGTACACTATGTTCTGTGTGAACTAAATAAGCTATACTTGAGTACACAACACTGAATGTGACCCATATTAGTCTTCAGCTATTCAGTTCATATACTATTCAGTTAATTTCCTATTCAGTTCATTTCAGTTCCCATTCTATATTCCATTTCAAGTAATGAAATCATTCAGGTACGCAGGTCGTCGCCTGGTTCTTTTCGGTCTACTGAGTCTTGTGGAACTACTGGATGGCACAGAAGTGTCTTGGACTGCGGGGCTTGGCATATCCTCTTCCTGACAATTCACTGCTGTTGTTC
>BLFK01000461.1:624102-639102 GCA_014634185.1 Astreopora myriophthalma
CGAAGGCAGTTTACGTGGTGCTAGGATCTCCTCTAGCTCACAGCTAGGAAGATCCTAGCACTAGGGCCAAGTACGACCTCTTGCATGTAAACTGACTACAGAAAACATATGGCGCTAGGATGATCCGCCTTCTAGGATCTTCCTAGTGCCAGGATCTTCCTACCTCCATGTAAACAGCCCCTTAGCCTAATATTTTCCTCGATATATCTTTCATCAGTGTGCACTAGATTTGGTAATAATGGTTCTATTCTCCTTGCTATTGCTTTACTTGCTATCTTGCAATCCTTTAATCAACATTTAGCGGTGTTAGCGGTCTCCAGTTTGAAAGTTCCAGTAGCAAGCCATCTTTGGGAATTTTAAAAGTAATAGCGCCTCTTCGTTGTGAAATGGTGAGTTCATTTGCATCGTAGGCCAGTAGTTTACCACGTCTGTATAGGGCATGAGCCATCTGATTGGTCGACAGCATACCACGTGACCGCTCGGAACCAATCAGAACACACTACGTCATTTTTTTCGTCGGCCATCTTGAATAAAGTGGTATGCCCAAATATGGGCAACACGTTAAGCGAGTCTACTTTTTGGAAAAGCAGGTCTCCTTCAGGCCGGGGGGTCTCGAGAAGGGGATGACGTCATCGTAGGTCACGCCATAAAACCGGAAGTCACGCCAAAAATGAATTTTGTATAATTTTTAATGAAAAAACAAAAACTATGTACAAGGGGGAACGTGTGGAGACTCTGACCAAGCCCCCATCCCTCAACAAAAACAACTCTTTACAAAAATTTACAGGCCTGGTTCCTCCTCCTAGTCCGTGTAAGGGGTGTGTCAGGCCACACGAAACCGTAGGTCCCGTCGTCCGTCGAGAGTACGTTGTCCGTGTCTGTTACGCTGACGGTGTCCTCACCTTCACTGTCTGCATCCGAGGGGGGTGCACTCGCCATCGACGGGTCCAAGTTCAGCACGGCAGTGTGGGCAGTGCCAGTCCCGTCGGCGAACTTCCCCAAATTGCGTCAAACAGAATCGCATCAGGCAGAACACTTGCTCCAGTTTGGGGGACTGCAGAAACCACGGACGGGATTCAACCATGGGCGATGGGACCTTTTTCCACGTGTCTTCGGGCGCCGGCAAGGGGGTTTGGATGGCCGGAGGAGGGCAAGGGAGCGGTTCCATACGGTCCCAGGTGAGGGGCGGCAGCAGGTTGAACACGGCCACGCGTCATAGATGGACTTCAGCCGACCACGGGCGATCCGTCCACTGGAAGAAATCGCACTCCTGGTTATGGGATCGGCAGCACGTCAAGAAACGCGTCGGCAAAGGCGACGGCAGCATCGGGTCCACCTCCAGCACCTCTGGGGGCACACTGGCCAGCAATTCTTGGGTCTGCGGTTCAGGTGTGTCCAGTTTGGGTGCCTTGGGCTAAGGCGGCTGGGAGGTGGGCATGGGGGCTGGCTGCGTCCTCTTGCACGGAGGCGGGCCGCCCACCACATCCCATGGTGTGGTGTTGTTGGCCAACCACACACTCAACTTCAGGTGCTGGCCACCTTGGGCGTGGCGTTCAGTGGCGGCTTTTTGGCGGGCTTTCTGAGAGCTGGGTTTCTGGCCGCGTGTCAACGAATCGGTGCATGCCCCCGACAGATGGTCCATCCTGGGTGGGGCCTTCGTATTTTTCTTCTTGGAGCGCGGGTACTTGGCAGGGGACAGGTCTCTGTACTCCCACAAGATCATACTGCTGCGGAGCTGTGTCAAGACACTCGAATGAGGAAGAGATAGTGAGAGCGACCCTCTTATACCCACGTTTCCCCACCCGCCGGGCACGACGGGCTGACCTCATCGATGTCGATGGTGATTGGTCGAAAGGTGGGCAGGTCCACATGGGATCCGGGAAAGTACGGAGCACGTGCCCTGCCATGCACGTGGCCGTGGAGCACGTGCCCTGCCACGTGGATCCCGGCAGTCTTTTGGGCCAAGGAAAATGCGGGTCTACAAGAGGGGTTTGCGCGACGTCTCGACCAAAAACCATGTAGCAGCAGCGACGATGTGGAAGGGGCAGGAGTCCTTTGTTCGAAGTCAGGCCATGGATTCCCATGGACTGGGAGACGGCACCACCGACCAAAACGTGGTGTCCGATCCACCCGAGGCCCATGGAGTAGGAGATGACACCGCCGACGTGCGCAGTGCCCTGGCACGCAATCCCAACGAGCTGGGCGACCCAGGAGCGTATAAGAGCCGACCTTCCACGCCCCCTCTGGCATTCTTGAACTACCGCCAGTACTACCAGGAGCTCGACCGACACGATTTTACAAGATCTGGCCAGTGCCTTGGAATGCTCGGAAGCAGGTCCCCTGTACGATGCAAAAACCGTCACCGCTTTCATGCCGAGAGTCCCTCCCTCATCAACGCCACTGCCGCCGACCCACCCCGAGACCCGTCCAGTCCCCCACAGCCACAGCCACGATGACAACGACAACAAGACTCAGATCGCCCTGTTGGAGCAAAAGTTGAGTGAAGCGCAGCAGGCGTGTCACCACCACAAACGGGTGTGCACCCAACTCCGCCACCAGTTCTGCAGTCTCTGCGAGATGATGGCAGGAGGTCACCCAGCAAGTGCAAGTGTGGCTCCATCAAAAGGCTGAGAAAGAAGTGGACGAACGGCGGCTGTGGCACGTGCCCCTGGCGTCGGCCCATTCCTCGGCAAGGCGGTGGACTAAGACGACGACGATGCCGATGCCAATGATTGTTCGAGGTCCCCCGCATGGACACGTCGGCGGTGGCGTACCACATGGTGGAACTGTCGCCGGTGACCACGGGCATCAATCTGATGGAATTCATGATGGCAGCCCTGCCTGAGTACATGGACCTGAGTCGCAGTTACTTTCGCATGCAAGTGCGATTGAAGAAGAGCGAACACAGCAACATCACTGCCGCCCAACTTGCTCTACTGGACGCCCAACCTGGCCCACACCATGCCCAAGCAAGTGACGGTGCACGCCAATGGCACCTTAATCAGTCCCCAGACAGACACGTACGCGTACAAGGCCTACTTGGAAACCTTGCTCAATCACACAGACCGGGAAGGGGACACGATCTTGCTGGCTGGTTCAAGAGCTACTGCCACGGCTTGGCGGCCTACAGCACCTTGGATTTTCCCCCGCCCTTGATGATCGACAACCTGAACAGTGCGGCGAACAGCGCGGCGCCGCACGCCGACTACACGGCATTGAGCATGAGCCAGAAAGCAGCAGTGTTGGAATCCAAAGAAGCCCAGAAACGGTACCAAGACGGTCGCGTTGCAGTTCGTCCTGCATTCGGAGATCTTTCACATGGGCAAACCGTTGGTACCCAACATGGAACTCAAGATCCGGTTTTACTTCAATTGGCACGACTTCTTGAACGGCATGGGCCGCTTGCAGGAAGACGACGTCAAACTGACCTTCCACGTCTGCCAGTTGCGGTTGTCGGACAAGTTGTACCGGGAATTGGAAGGGGACTGCCACGATCTGTGCAAACGGCAGGTGCCCAAGTACACAGTGGTGGGCAGCGAGATCCGGGTGTTTTCACGTCCACAGAACCAATTGGATTTCGATGAGGGTAACCTGTTCCAAGGCCGGATTCCCGACTGGTTGATCATGGGGTTGTTGCACACCAATGCCTACAAAAGGAACGTGGCTTACCATCCGTTCGCCTTCCAGAAATTCGGGTTGACCAGCATCAAGCAGTTTGTGCGGAGCGAAGAGTACCCTTACCAGACCCTGGAATTGAACACCGGCGACACATACAAAGACCTGGACGGGTACCATCGGTTCTTGCAAGCCAGCAAAGCATTGATGAAGAGCCAGCCCAGCATGATCACGCCCGAGCGGTGGGGCAGAACGGCAGGGTGCACCTTGTTCATGTGGAACAACATGGCCAGCAGGTCGGCGGACAGTCGCATGCTGAACCCACGTCACGATGGGGACGTGCGGGTGATCTTTCGTCTGGGAGTGGCCAAAGCTCACGTGATCAATGTGCTGTTGTACGCCGAATTCGAGAACGTGTTGGAATCAACCCCGAAGGGGGAGTCCTGTACAACGTGTACAAGGTATAGGAACAGAAGCCGTGAACCCACCCCGAGAAAAGCCAAACCATGGAATTTGTTGCCACCACTGACCGGCAGTTGGACTTCTAGGCCCGATCCGATGTTTGCGGCATATTTTGCAGGGGTGTTTGCCAGCGACACGTTGCCGTCGCCTCCGGGGACAGAGATTTCACGAGGGTACATCGTGAACACAGACCTGCACGACGAACCGGGCATGCATTGGTTGGCCCTGTGGACCGAAGGGGACCATTGCAAAGTGATGGACAGTTACGGGCCAGGGGTCGGACTGGACATGTTTAGATTTTAGGGAGTGAGCGCAGAGTAACGAGCAACTCATTAAACACGTTTGAAAAAAATTTTGACAAGTGTGTGTGTGTGTCTTTTTTCCGAAAAAAGAAAGCTTGGCACTGGTAGGATTCGAACCTACGCCCTTGGCGCCGATCAAAGGAGATGAACACGAGCATGGGCGTCCTTGTGGGAAAGATGTCCTTCCGTCTGACGCATGTGCAGTTTCGACAGTAGATGATCACCGGGGTGCTGGACACGCTCCGCACAACGACCCCCGATGACCTGGATCTGGCAGCCCTGAGCCGCATCCTGACGTTGTTGTGTATGGGGTAGAGCTATGACACCTTCGTGCGCGGGTGCCGGGAAACTGTTGTGGAAGAAATCGTGTTCACCCTGAAGAACCACGTGTATAAAGCCTTGGGACACGCCTCACCACATAACTACAGGTATTGTGCTCACGACACCACCTGCACTTGCTGAGACAGAACATGTTTCATTCGCTCAGCAGCATCCTGGTGGTGGGCCCGTCGTGCTGTGGCAAGATGGTGTTGGTGACTCGTCTGTTGGCGCAAGCAACCAACCACTTCGTGGTCCTGCCCTGGACTGTGCATTATTGTTAAGGGGCATGGCAAAATGGGTAAGAGGCGTTGTAAGCGACGGGGTGTGCACTTGCACGAAGGGGTGCCAGACCCGTTGGACTTGATGGCCTGGTTCCCGTTGGGTGAGCACGGCGTGTTGGTCTTGGACGATCTGATGGCCGAGGGGGTGATCGACAAGCATGTGTTCACGAAAGATTCGCATCATCGCAGCATCACGGTGTTGTGCCTGTGCAAAGACATCCGCTGCATTGGGCAAGTATGCCAAGACCATTTCACGCAATGTGCATTACGTGGTGGCCTTCAAGCACCCCTGGGATCGGGGACGGTGGCAGTGTCGGCGGCAGTGGGGACGATGACGATGACAACAACGATCAACCGGGACGCCGTTTGATCCAGGAAGAATTGCGACGGCAATTGGATCTATTGGCAGAAGATCAACGGCAATGGGCTCGAGGACAGACCATTGCCGGGGTGACGCCGCCAATACCATCACCACCGGCTATAAAGACGGTGGTCTCCCGGTGGTGCGTCGAACGTCGTCATGCTTGTTGACGCCGAACTCCTATGCAAGATGGCCAAGACGCCTGTGTCGTTGATCGTGGGGCCCGTGTTGGACGACAGCCTGTTGGTGGCCTGCCTGGCAGCATTGGGCACGGTGCTCAAAGGCAAAGGCTCAAAGACAAACGGGCCATCGGAAAAGTGGTGTGAGCCCGACAGAAACGTGGGTTCCTGTGGCATCCTTACGGCTCCACGTACGCTTTGAAACGCTCATGAAAGAGAGAGAGGCAGCTCCCCTTTGTGCCACGACGATGATGAAATGCTTGCAATGTCAACGGCCATTTTTACAAGCCCTCTTGCAAGAGGTGCACAGGCTGGGCGTGCGTCGCGACCTGTTGCAACACGCCAACGCCGACCAGATGAATGCCATTAGTGAATTGGTGTTGAAGAAACGTGTGTCGCCGCCGACATGCCGTCATTGATGGCCCAGCTCTGCAAACATGAAAAGGTGTTGCGCGAAGTGGGCAGACACAAGAATGTGTTGAAACGGCAATGCGCGTGGTTGATGTCTCAGAAAGGGCCGGGACTGGACGACTCTGCGCAACACGTGTTGATGCATGCTACCCTTCGGACCCTGATGCAAGACACCAACGCCGAGAACACCCGGTTGTGGAACGAGATGCGCCGATGGCAATGGGAGGTCGCCACGGTCTCGGAACAGTATAATAAGGTGTTGCGTGAGAAGATGCACCTGGAGACCCACCTGCACTGCGATCGGTGTCACGACGGCTGAAGGTGGACGGGCAAGTGGAATTGTGCACCACGTGCAAGCGTCACATCCTGTGAAAGGACAAGATGGAAGAGATGATCGTTATTCCCAAGCAGGAACTGCCCGAGCTGGTGCAGTATTACAAGGGCGCGGTGGGCGACAATCCGTTGTTGACACATTGCACCACCAAATGGTTGCGGAAATTCACGGCCCTGCTGCCAGCTGCCGGTGCTGAGGGCAACATGGGTGATGCCGACGGCAATCTGACCACGACGGCTTTGAAGAAATGGATGCAACACATGGTCCAGGTGGCAGAGACCCCGCGAGGGAGGGCTGTGGCAGCCGATGCTCAAGTGGACGTGGCAACCCCCGGCCCAACCCGCCGGGTGGCAGTGAAGAAGGAAGCGGCGGGCGCGCAACCCAAGACGATGCCGGGTGCCCTCGGCACATGAAAGAAGCCTTGCTGGAAGAAGACCAAGATGCAGCACGGGTGAGGGTTGGACGTGCAGAAATGTTTGGGCAAGGCCGGCTTGTAATTTCATTGGCTGGGGTATCCGTACATGGGCCCTGGCACGCATCTGCAAAAACGCTTAAAATGCGGGGACCCTTGCATCAGCCGGTTGGACAGGATTGCCAAAGTGCACAACCTCGATTATGCCCACGCCAAGACGTTGCAAGACAAGCATGTGGCCGATCGCAAGATGATTCGCATCACTGCCCTCCCGGGGAAAAAGATGTGGACCAAAGCCATCGTCAAGAAGATCATGCAAGCCAAGACGCGATTGAAATTGTGACGTTTTTAATTTGACAGTAAACGTTCGAGTGCATCCATGACGTCGGGGGTGACGTGCACGTCGGTGTACCCCCGCATCCCATGTTTGTAATAAGGCCCGGTCGGCTGTGGCCACGCGTTCTAATAAAGTGGTGGCGGTGGTGGGATGGGTGGCGGCGCCAACGGACACACGTCCAGGACCACCCGAGAGGGGGTTGTCGTCAGGTGATGACGTCGACGGGCCCAGACTCGCACTTCCTCAGGGTGGCGTTGGCACCAGCATTTCAGTTCAGCATACCGCTGGGCCGCATGTTTCTGCCGGTATCGTGCTGTGTTGGCGTGCACATGCTCGGGATGGGTGGCTTTCCACGCTTTTTTGGGAAGGGTTACGATACTTCACGATGTCACAAAATGGCTCCCGACAAGGCTGACCAGCCTTCAACACACCCTCAGACCACCAATCGGGAGGTGCCCTGCCTCCCACGTGGTCTGGAGGAATCTTCTGCGGGAATGCCTCCTAATCCCCTTCGGTCATTCTTTGCTCACTCGTACACCAGTGAGACATCATGTCCGACCCAGGTTCGAGCGGCCTCTCATTACAAGAACAACGGGCTCTCTTGCGCGAGCAGCGCAAGGCCTTCCGTGCGACCACGCCCCCTCGTTCTTCCGAGACGACGGTGAAGACGACAACGCCCTGTGCAATGCACCCATGGACGCCTTCGAGCAGCGCGGCGGAGTTGCGAACCAGCCCTTCGAGTTAGACCTCATGCCCCTGGAAGAACGCCGGGCCCGCCGTTTTGGGTTGCATCTCACGCCCGGGGATGACGTGGGTGAAGCCATCGAGGGGGCCTTGACCCGGGCCATCGAACGACAGCTGGCCACCGAAGATCTCCGCGACGAGGATTATCTGCTCGTTAGCATGCCACTGGGGAGCGTACTAATGAGCATTTGTAAACGGTTAGGATTGTTTCTGTATTGGTAAAACAATGACCTGTGACCTGCCGTTTGTACCTGCCGGATGGAACTTGTACAAGCCAAGAAAGAGAGCACAGTTCATATAACGGTACTTAGGAATATATCTTATATGAAATACAAAGCAAAACCACAGGGGCTCTGGGAACCGGAATAACTCTTCGTGCCATTTCTTTTTTGTTTGCATGTTTTCGTTTTTGTTTGGGTGTTCTCGTTTTTGTTTGTATGTTTTCTTTTCTATTTACGTGTTTTTGGTTTTGTTTGCATGTTTTCGTTTTTGTTCGCGTATTTTTTTTATTATTATTTGCAACGTGTCCTTTGTGGGCCATCGTAAATACCAGAGCTAGTTCAGCTGAATTTTGCTACCCTATACTAGAGTAAACTCTCAAATCCCCCTTATCCTAGAGTACCTGTTTTCCAGAAACTATTGAGGTCACTAGCGCAGTCTAGCCAAAACAAAACTTCATACCATAATCGTTTGTCTCCCTAAATTTAAAGTTTGCCGATTTGATTTTTTTATATTTTTGAGTGGCAATTCCTGGTTTCCTTAGTCTAGATAAAATCTTGAACCAACTGGTCAGTTTCGTGAAAAATGATACGCTACTCTAGACCCAAATGCTCTGATTTATATACCCTATCCTAGAGTAAACTGCTTGAAAACCATACCCTTCACAGCGGCACATATATGGCAGTAGCCCCCCCCCCCCGGGGGGGGTGTCATATAGTTATGTGGTTTACTTATCATCACTTCCGGTGCCAAGCCTTAGTACGCAGTCTTCACTGGCAGAGACAGGAAAGCAGAAGAGAGAGAGAGAGAGAGAGAGAGAGAGAGAGAGAGAGAAGAATTTGAAAAAAGAGTTGATCCTTCGTATATCATAGCGAAACGCTGTGGAACTGTGGTTAAGATACACTGCATCGATAAAAATATTAAGTGCACCTTTAACTTATAACAGAGCTTGTAGTTCAGTTAACAAGTCTTAGAAAAGAACAGAAAATCGTTTCACTAACCGGCTGCAAATTCGTCAATCTTACCGCGACAAATCTCGGCTTTGCTAACAGAGAGCGACAGAGATCTGGGACACGTTCTCCCACCCTGACTCCGACGAATTCTGGGATTGATGAATGCTGAGATTGTCGAATGTCCGAATAGGCCACTTGTAAGATAGCGTCATTTTACTGCCAAGACCAGAATGCATTGAGTAGGTTCTATTGTCAGGCAAATTTTACCAATCAACATCAACATCAATTTATTAAACTATATCATCGCTGACATTAAGTGTATACAAAACTTGCAAATAGCATAGGCTGGTCTAGTCGAGTTGTGTAGATGAAAATTGTCTCGTTATTCCCTGAAGAGTAAAAAATCTGCATAAGAAAGCATTTTCACAAAGCATTCTGGTCTTTGTAGTAAAATGACGCCATCATGCAAATGGCCCATTGAATGCTTGACTTGACGAATAGACCATTTTACAGTTGTGGCTGTGTCACCTGGCGTGCGAATGGAAATGAGGCTACCGGTGACCTTGTTTTGATACAAACCCCTTTGCTTTTCTTATGTAAATGACGACTAGTTTCCGTTACAACAACACGTTTTGCATGATAAAAGCAGCGCGGTTTGTATCAATACAAGGTCACCGGTAGCCTCGCTGCCATCCATACGCCAGGTCACTGAGCAAACAACTGTAAAATGGCCTATTGAATGTTTCAATGTTGGAATCGCTGATCGAATGTTTCACTTGACGGATGAAATATTTACGTTGAGAAACTGAATTTCTGCATTGATAGGCTGATTATTGAAATTGCCGAATTGAATATTTGGACGGGCGAATTGCCGTATTAAATATGTAAATAGGGACTTTAAGATACACTACGGCAGGCTGCTACTACGGCTACTTTGGCCGTGAGGGACTAGGCTGACAACTCCGTTTCCTCCGCAAACCTCAAACAGATTAAGATTTCGCTGTACGGCAACGGGGTGTTCTGCATCTAGGTGTCTTTACAAAAATGGATACGTTCGACTTTATTCTACTTTCATACGACAAAGGCTTGATCACTGAAAATGATTTCCTTCCCTTGTGTCGATCTTACATCTCCCAGAACTTGTGTCGATCTTACATCTCCCAGAACGTCTCAGCTGCTTTTAGACGCGCCTGTAATTCCAACCACAAAACAAGATAACACTGATAAAAAGCTCGATTTCAGCACGGGTAGGGGATTCGTACAATGTGATAAGTCCAAAAATACAAAGCTTTCAATTCTAATAAAATACATTTTGAACAGCTCAGCTTAGTAGATAGCTTTCTGATCTACGGCTGTTCAGACCGGTCAATAAAATATGACTGTCGCTTACGGTAGGTGTTTAAATCGTTCACATTTTCTGTGCAAATGACAAGGAAACAATTATCTTCGAACGGATTTTTATGATTGAGTACTTTATCTTCGAACTAGGCTGTTCAAACCGTGAAAAAAGCATTAAAATGAGAAGTAAACAGCAGGCTTATACTCACGTAGTGAAGAGTACGTGAAACTAGGCACTTTGCCGTAGTAGAAAGCAAGGCTACGGCGGGAAAGCCGTGGTGGAACACGCGTCATGACGACACCGGAAGTGATCTTCACTATTTGCCGCCGTACTAGAGCCTTGCCGTACCATATCTTAAAGTCCCTATTAGACGGTTTAAATCTCTGAATTGCCAAATTGAGTGTTTGAATTCCAAAAATGCAAGTTTGAATTGCAAGAAAGAATGTTTGAATCGGAGGTTTTGTAGTGTCTGTACTCCAGACTGTTCCACGATGCGAACGGATTACTCTGCAGAAATCAGTCCGCCATCTTAACTTTATTCACACCCCAGAATACACTACAGGCACGGGTTACACAGGCAACCCACAGAACAATCACTATAGGTTTGCAATAAGGAACAACAAGTTTGAATTTTGGCGGGGGTGGATACCCATAGGTATATAGGACCACCACTCTATATATGAGACACAGGATGATTCAGTGCTTGAAACTGGTCAAACGAGTTTGTCGTGGCGAGAGACTGGGTACTAAGGCTTGACACCGGAAGTGATGATAAGTAAACGTGATGAACCACATAACCATATGTCAAAACCACATCACATAATGAAGAAACCACAACACGCAGCGAAGAAGTTACATCATGACGAAACTAGATCACATAATAATGAAACCACATCACATAATGGTGAAACCAGATCACATGATGACGAAACCACATCACACAATGACAAAACCCAGGGGTTTCAATAGAAGCCGGTTACCGGCGGTATACCGCCACCGGCTTTGCCTCTCACCGCCGGCTAGTTTGTCTTGATTTTCACTAAAAATCCTATCATAAACTTGTCAAACTGCCGCCTACAATGGGCTATCATGGACGGCTATTTCAAAAGGTATTGAAATCCCTGAAAATCACATCACATAACAAACCAACCTTATCAGGAGCCCATAACCCGGAGCGTAGAACTCCCATACTAGGGCTATGTCACGGCATTTTTACAGACCAAGCTTTTTTTTCCCTCGAAAAGTTCCGTTCCAGTACGCGTGCGTCCAAGCAATTAATTACGCGAGACTTATGATTGGCTAGCAAGGCTTCTGTGGGACACCAAGGCTCCGGTGGGAGACTGAATTGGCGGGAAAATCAATCTCAAAATAGCTCGGTCTGTGAAAACGCCATGACACGAGTATATTGAAGTTGTACGCTCCTGATTATGGGCTCCTGCCTTATATTGAAGGAACCACATCACATAATGACAAAACCACATCACGTAATCGTGTAATCACATCACATAATGGTGAAATCATATAATGATGAAACCGTATCAAATAACGGCGAAATCCACATCACATAATGGTGAAATCACATCACAAAAATGATGAAACCACGTCACACAATTATGAAACCACATCACACAACCATAAAACCTCATCACATAATAAGGAATGATTACATAAGAAAGTTGTGGCTTTCCATATAAATGAATCGACGAAAGGATTGAAGGTAAATTTATGTCAACCGGTGAATGTTATGAACGGTGGGACCTGGGGATAACTATTTATAAACCCACTAGAAGATATCACAACTTCCGGTTGTTCGCGGCAATGTAGTTTATCTTCCCGCGTATGATAACCTGCGAGCAGTGGTTTCTCCTACGCCAAACGAGAGAGAAACCACTGCGAGCAACCGCTCGTTCCTTTGAGTTAACCGCCGTCCAGCGCCGGGGACGAATAAATTAATTTTGAACCAGTAAAACCAGTTTAGAAACTGGTTTAAGCACTCACGCATGCGTCAAACAACAACCGCTGTATTTAGGTGAGCCCACTGTGTAGCGATCAAGAATCAAAATGGCGTCTAAGTCCACTGCCAGCGGTCCTAATCCTGCGAACGTTTACTTGTACGATAGAGCTTTGCGTACTATTCTTGAGGGCTTGAAATCCTTTGGGATAACGAAGCTAAGCAAAGAACAAAGACAAGATCTTCTCCATTTTTCAAAGGGTCACGATACAACGATACCGTACGTAAGTCACGATAAGTAAGTCAGTTTATATCACGTGAAAAATCACGTGTAGCATGACGCTCGCGCATGCTCGATGGAAAAGCAAACGGTCGCTCGCAGTGGTTTCTCTCTCGTTTGGCGTAGGAGAAACCACTGCTCGCAGGGTAGCGTATGCCGGCCTTAATTTTTTTCATCATGGACAGTAAAGTTGATGACAATATTTCGATCCATTTTCCACTCGTTTATTGGATCAAGTAAATTTCTTATAGAACGAACTGGAACCATGGCATGAGGTACATCGGCCAATTTACTTTCCTCGCAAATAGAAAAGAGAGCTTATTTAAAATAATTTCTTCACTTTTAAAGTCGTTTTATTATTATTATTATTTTTTTTTTTAATTATTATTTCCAGAGAATTGTAGAGGGGGTCAGTGAGCGGGTCACCACGGGGTCAGTAGAGGGGTCAACAGAAGGGTCAACAGAGCTGGGGTCAGCGTTTTGTCGAAACCCGTGAAAAGGTCTATTGCTCAAGGTCATCCAACTTGTTTGTCAGGGCTTCGTTCGACTCTTCCTGCTCGGCCAATACACCGATTGCAAATATGGCGGCCGCTACACGAAAGCGAGGCTTTTCGGTAGTGGCCGTTGCTAAGGGCCAATTCATCTCTGGTTTCCTTTGTTGATGAGAGTGAATTTTATGCCACAGTTGCTTGTGTTGTAAGTCTTCTGAGCTCTCTCCAGAAAGTAAGAACGTTAAATTAAAAAGTCATGGACAGGCCAGTGGAGAAAATGCATGTTAACGAGTTGAGGCAGTTTCTTCGGGACCATAACGCCAGCCTGAAAGGTTTGACAGTGAAAGTACAGCTCGTTGCGAAGTAAGAAAATAGTTTTTAACAGTGAAACCTTGCTACTTTGATTGTACTATTTCTTTATGGATTTATACTCATTGCAAAAGCGTTACAATGCTTTCCTTCTTTGTTTTACTCTAGAGCAAAGGAAATCCTTCAAAGAAAGGAAATCCCAGTGGATAAAAATACCGCACAAGTGCAAGCATGTCCTCCAACGAAAAAAAGTGACGTCGAACTTCTCAGGGAAAACGAAGAAAAATTTAAGTTTTGTCCTTCTGAGAAAGATATGAAGAAATGCTTAGACGGCCTTCCCCCATTCACATACAACTCAGTGGTAAACTACGTCCGCATATCGGGTAAAAGCATTCAACAGTCACTGGAGTACATGGTTGTGAAACCGTTTGTACGCGGTGTGAATTTCTTTATAGAAGGATATTTGCCCGATGTTGTAGCTCATCGTCATGTTGTGTAAGGGACAAATTGGGTGTCCGCATACCTACGTGTTTGCGGGCGCGTTTTCCCACGGTATTAGGCGGGAGTAGAATGTGTTTGTTTCCAGATAGTTTTCTTTTTTTGTTGTTTTTGGTCTAGAAAGCATAATAACTTGTAACTATGCTATATTTTCCCGTTTATTTAGTACATATAAGTTGTTAATAGTTATTTTGTCATTTTTTCAGCGAATCTTTCCTTTCACTTCACCTTTCCCTCTATGTGAATGGATGAATACAAGTTATGTGCAGACGATCAAATTTAAGTTTAAGTAGCTGAAGTGGACGCTACATGTTGAAAGTCAAGCGTTTTACTTAAGAGCACTTTGCTTCAGAAGCCTAAGAAAAAGTGAACCTCCTCATAAACTTCGGCTAGCAATGTCTACCAAGCAGCCTAATTTCGATGTCCTGGGATCGTCTTGCACCTGTGTGGCTGGATCTCTCGGGTTTTGACACTATGCTATCGGGTTGATGTATCTAGTTTCACATTTTTTCATGACAAAAATCAAAGTAATCCCAGACGACTTGGCTAGCACGTCACTTCCTCAACAATGGCACAAGCCAAGAGGGAAAACTATTTTTTCAGAGCCACTGATGGATATGATTTTTAAAAAAACAAAATTAGACCAAGGTAATGCACAGGCCGGAAATTCCCGTCTTTCTGGAATTTCTTGTTCATTATACCCTGCACTCAAGGTAATCCCCAGCAGCACAGAGATAGAAAACTTTAAAAGTAACTTGCAAGAAATCAATGGGAAGTTTGGTCTTAGTCTCTACATGGCTGCAGGTATGAAAATCGTACCCACCAAAGTTGGACCTGCACCCTTAGGGGGTTACCTCAGCTATCAACTGGCACCTACTGAGGGTAACTTTGAAGTCAGATGTAATGTTGATTTCTCAAGAGGGCGCAGTGATAATGATTTACCATTGACAACTTACCCACATTTTCCGCTGTCTTAGGTTCTCCCTCTTTTCACAGTCACTCAGTGCCCAAGAGAGCGTCAACAATTTCTAGAATCATTGCAAGTTAACGAAAATGATGCCACCTCACTTGAAAAGGACACCGTCTCACAGTGCAGTAGCAATCGATGGTGGAAGAAAAGGAGACCAAGGATTACTGCATCTCAATTTGGCGATATTTTGGTTCGAAAATCAGTTACAAAGCCTTTTCTAGAACGACTTGT
>BLFK01000461.1:646602-656602 GCA_014634185.1 Astreopora myriophthalma
GACACCCCAAATGAAGACTTGATCTTTCCGCAGCAGCTTCCGTAGAGGTTCAGCAACTTGTGAAAAGTTCGGGATGAACTTTGATGAATACTGGACTAGCTGTACAAATGAGCGCACTTCTGAGTCGTTCTTTGGCGGTTGCGCATTCACGACTGCCGCAATCTTCTCTTCACTTGGCGAAATTCCTTCGCGACTCAGGTCATGTCCGAAAAATGTCAACTTGTGTAATCTGAATTGACACCTGGCTCCATTTAAGGTCAAACCCCTCTCTCTCAGGCGCTGTAAAACTCCCTGTAGATTCTTATCGTGCTCTCCGACATCTTTCCCATGAACGATTAGGTCATCAGCTATGTTTGATGCCGAGCATAAGCCGCTTGTACCTATACAGCCCACGGTGGGTGACAAATGTGGTGATTTCTCTTGATTCCTCTTCTAGTTCGACTTGGTGGAACCCCCACTTGAGGTCAAGTTTACTGAAGACCGTTGACCCATTAAGATTGTAAAGAACTTCTTCTATCGTTGGTATCGGATGACGTTCGCGAATGATCGCTTCGTTTGCCCTTCTCATATCTACGCAAACTCGAATGTCACCGTCCGGTTTTGGGGCTACCACTAGTGGTGATATCCACGACGTTGGTGTGTTTGGCACTTCTTCTATGATGTCCTTGCTAAGGAGATCATCCAATTTGAGGTCTACTTTGTCCCTTAGTCCAAAAGGGAGTCTACGTACTTGCTGAGCTACAGGTTTAACTTCTTTGTTAATGTGTAGCTTGAGGCGATAATCTTTTAGCTTTCCAACCCCAGTGAGTATGTCAGCATAGCTCTCCCGGATGTCCTTTCGCACCCCTCTTCCACTATGGATCAAATATTAGGAACGTTCTCTGGTCCTACGCGTAACACGTTAAGCTTTTGGGCTGTTTTCCTTCCCAGCAAAGGTCTTCCTGTTCCCTTAATGACCGTGAACTTATCTACACACTCTGCTCCGTTATCTTCACATACCACCTCTGCCACAAATGTTCCTACGACCTCTAGCGGTTCCTTCTGTCCGTACGCAAATAACTTCTTATCCGACGCTTCCGATTCGCATTCGACCCGATTCTGTTTCGACCCGATTCTGCTACTAGATGGGGTTTCTTCTTACTTTCTGGAACGATCCCCTTCTGGCTACTTGGCGATAGTTTCTTGTTTCCATGACAACAGACCGCAAAATGTCCACGAGCTCCACACTTTCCACACTCTTTATTCTTAGCTGGGCAACACGAATCCCTTGCGAAATGGCCTAGACGGTTGCAGTTGTAACATGCTTTGGGTTGTTCGGCCCCAGGTCCTCGCGACTTGATGTTTGGCCCTTCTTTCTTAGGGTCACGCCTTCTTCCCTTCGTTTGGAACTTTTGCTGTTTAACTGAATTAACTTGATCTCTGCTACTAACTGGTGACTTGCTCATCGACTCCATCTGCGCGTCTACAGCTTCATGAGATCTCGCAATGTCTTGTAAGTCTTTTAAAGTAGCGTTTACTTTCTCCAAAAATTTTCGTCTGAGCCTGCCGTCTCGGCATTTCTCGATCAGTTGGTCCCGAATCGTCTCATCCACGTTCGCAAATTCACATGTAATTGCCTTCTGCCTTAGCCTGCAAACAAACTGGTCCACTTTCTCCTGTGGTTGCTGCTCCATTTGCCTGAAAACATGTCGTTCAAAAGGCACGTTTACTTTCGGTATAAAATAGCTATCCAACAGCTCCACAACATCTTTGTAATCTCTTAATTCTTCCTCCGGACCGGCAAGCGTGTAATACAAATCCTGAGCTTCTTGTCCTGCGGTGTGCAACAAGAGAGCAACCTTCTGACGATCTTCCACAATCCCTTTTGCCAACCTATACAAATCAAACGAGCGTTTCCAACGCTTCCAACGTACCGATAAAGTGTGGGGTTCTGCCCTGGGTTTGAAGCAGGGTAGACTTCGTACTTCATTCGTTCGGATCGCTGTTGGCTGACTTGGCCGGCTGGTTGACTGGTGTTTTGTTCACTCATTACGCTCACAGAATGTGATTCCTTCGTGTGATATTTCATATGTCTCTACATATGGGGTAGTGTTTGCCTATGAAAGGCGCGTTGGCGATAAAATCAACTTTGACGAACGGCTTGATATTAAACCTTTGGTCCGGTCGAAACTTAACGATTTTGGGAAGAAGGGCCATTGTCAAAACCCTAGCGCTCTCAAAACTTGTTTATAATTGTTCCGTCCTTGAACTACCCGTCGATTTTGCCAAAAAGGTCAATAGCATAAGCTTTCCATTTATATGGAACTTCAAACCAGACAAAATCAAAAGAAATACGCTGACTGGTCCCATATCCAAAGGGGGCCTTAATATGATTAACTTTGTAGATGTAGAAAAATCATTGAAAGCTGCTTGGGTGGATCGTTATCGTTAGTCGGAGAATAGTGACTGGTATGCGTTCCTCGATTCTATGCTCCAAGAGTTAGGAGGCTCTTTCTTGTTTCAATGTAACTATGACTTAAAACTGTTGGGTCTGAAAGATCTTCCGCCTTTTTACAAGAGCATTTTAGCAGTCTGGCAAGAACTTCATTCTAAAACACCCCTAAATGCAAATGAAATGAAAGAAGAAATACTTTGGAACAATCGTTTTATTAAGAGAGATGGAAAATCGATATTTTATAAAACCTGGGCAAATAAAGGAATTAGGAAAATCAACGACCTCCTGGATTCTCGGGGTCATTTTCTCTCCTTTGAAAATTTCAAGCACAGTTTTAGAGTTCGTTGTACCTTTCTCGATTACGCCGTCTTCTTGCCGCAATTCCTAAAGATTGGAAAAGCGCTATCTTAGCAAGTAACCAGACACCCACCAACGAATCATTAGAACCGTCTCAAATCGTAGACAACATCTCGGCCAAACTTGCTCGCCCAAAGGTCTTTTTGTCCTCCGTTAGCTGAAGCTTTTTTGAAAGAACGAAAATTAAACCCTGGTGCTGTTTACGAACTTCCTTTTAAAATTACCGTTGAAAACAAACTACGAAGCTTCCAGTTTATGCTTATGCTTAACATTATTCCCACCAATCAACGCCTCTGGCAAATGAAAATAGAGACTTCACCCCAATGTGAGGAGTGTAACTTCCCTACTGAAAGTACCATACATAAGTTTTACGAGTGCCCTGCTCAGACTTTTCTGGAAGGATGTCTTAAATTGGTGGAACCTCAAGCGTCCTGATGACATAAATCCCAGTGCTACTGAACTTTTGTACAGTTACAAACCAGAATCCACCCACTTTCACGCTTTTTATCATTATCTGCAAACAGCAAGCTATTGCAATAACACTTTGCGAAGAACTGCAAGCAAGCAACTGCGTATATAAGTCACGAGGTGCCCCTCATCGGGCCACCCCTGGTATACCTGGGGAAACTGCTGACCAGCATTGCTTCGAGGTTAACTTTGCCTAAATTACATTTAGCCACATACAATGTAAATGTTAATAAGTGGCTCTTTATATGGATGCAGGCCACCAAGGAGGAAAATCTGTTATTACATTCAGTACGTAAAATAATAAGCTCCCATCAGAGGTGGAGTAATATGTCCATCCCGACAGCTTCAGTGTTCAGTAAAATTGGAATGCATTCAAGGAATATTTTTGGCCTGATAAGCATTGGTTTGTTTGTATGTCAGAGCTCTTATCTAAGATCCTAACAAAAAGACTGGAATCTCTGTGAGCAAGCCAGCCTACCCACCCATATAGCCAAACAACTGCAACAAGATTTTATGACAAAATGGTATAACCTAAGATCTCTGTAGGTAGCTATTTCACTTACTGAACTGGTCAATTTTCCATATTAAACAAACATTGAACCATTATGATATGATTAGATTTTGCAGGTTTGTAAGGATAGCACAAACTGTCCACATTTGGTTGAGGCTCCCAGCCAAGGACAATGGCACCACCTGATTAAACAGCTGGAAGTTCTTAACGTTGTTTATGGCTCTTTCCACATGAATTCTTTCAGAAGCGATTACTTGCGTAGCAATTACTTCAGATGGGTTCTGTTGACATCTGGAACCAACAAATGGGGGGATATTAAGGCCAACGCCCATAGGCTCAAGAAGGACAGAAAAAGTGAACCCCTTGTCAGCTATAACAATGTCTCCAACTGCAAAGGGGAGTTTAAGGAACCCAGACCTTACTGTGATTTGTCTGAAATGCTGCCAGCATACAGTTGTGAAACAAATGTAATGTGGCCACTGGGAGAAATTCCAATGAGACCTTTGAAGGTTGTGTGGCTTTTGTAGGAGGAGAATGTTTCACTGTGAAAAAACCAATGAAGATGATATGGAGTTTGGCACTTGATTTTGGTTCCATCGATAATAACCCTTGTTTTGGGGTACTTGTCCTTAAAGGATTGGGGCATTGCTTTATCTATCGCCTCTCTATCTGGCCATATGTTAAGGTACCCAAAATTGACCCATGAAATGCAGACAAGCAACATGTTCACAACAACAACATTTAATGCATAAGCCATAATATATGATAATGTATTAAATTATCCAGATTAATCATGACACCTCCCTTCCTTTCTAAACAAGATAAACTTGGAATGAATGATTAACAAATCATCAAGTAAGAATCAATAAAATGAACTTTGCTCAAATGTTTGCATTGTTTGCTGTAACAGAACAGTTCAGTTCATAACATAGTCCATGTATCTTGCTGGCAATCTCACAATACGGCCACTGGATGTACACTTTGCTTGTGTCTGGGGAGGGCTGCTGTCATTGGTAACAGGCAGAGCCGATTCAGCGTTACTAACAGGAACCGCGGGTGTGGCAGAGACAGGCGGTATTATCGCTTCATCCAGGGGTGGTCCCGTACTCACTACTGGGGGCTCATTTGTCAAAAACAAATTTCGACGATTGCGACGGTACACAGTGCCGTCAGGTGTTGAGACTACGTAGGATCTATTGTAGGAGCTGTATGGTGCGCAGTAACAGTTGCTGGCTCCCAGGTCTTTCCCATTCGTATACGCACTGTTTCATGGGGCTTGATTTCAGGTAACCACTTTACACTGCGATCGTAGGACATCTACTGTTTATCCCTACGCTCTTTGAGCTTGTCATAGGCATTGTGAACCACTTGAGGCTTCAAGAGGGATACAGTAGAAGGCAACTTGGACTTCAACATGCAACTCATCAGCAATTGTGCAGGTGACTCGTTTAGTCCTGAGACTGGAGTGTTCCTGTACTCCAGGAGAGCTATGTACGGGTCATTTCCATAGTCAAATGCTTTCCTAAGCAGCTTCTTGGTGGTTTGTATCGCCCTTTCACTCATCCCATTTGACTGAGGGTATCTGGGTCTTGAGGTGGTGACTTCAAATCCCCAATCTTTTGCAAACTTATGGAATTCCTTGCTTGAAAAGGGCATATTATCAGCAATAACTTCATCTGGAATTCCAAGCCGGGCGTACATAGATTTCATACCAGTTATAACAGAACCAGCTGTCTTGTCTCTTGAGAGACAAAGTTCAGGGCACTTAGAATAATAATCAACAACAAGCAAATACGACTTTGAGTTTAGTTCAAATATGTCTGCAACAAGCTTCTGCCATGGCCTCTGAGGGACTTTATGGGGTAACAAGGGCTCCATCTGATTCCCTCTTTGGTACTTAAGACATACAGAGCACTTGGAGATCATTCTTTCAATTGCAGTAGACATACCGGGCCAATAAACGACAGCTCTAGCCCTTGACTTGCATTTCTCCATACCAAGGTGACTCTCGTGTATGCAGTTAATAATTTAATAATTTAAGTTTAATAAAACTCTCTTGCAGTAAAAAGAACTGAATTATCGAGTACATTTTACAATCATAGAACAACTATTATCTAGAGTATAGTAATTTACAATTATAACAATGAAAATGACAATTGCATCACTTAAAAAATTTAAATGTAAAAAAGTCCTCTACTCTCTTTGTCCTACAGACCTGCATATTCCGGAAAAGATAGTACTTTTGTGTTTTCTGCCTTAAGGTGTAATTAGGCGCGTCCAAAAGTGGACTGGGAAGTAGGTGGTGCAGAGGATGGCTCGGGGACTTCATTTTCGCCATATATTTGTAGCACAAAAGTACTCTCCTATCATCTAACCTCTTTAGTTTACCTAGCTGTAAGGCATGAGCATATGACTCTGCCTCGGGGTAGATTATATTAAGCGCCCTTTTTTGCACTCGTTCTATGGCTTCGGACAGATAAGCAGGGATGTTTTGCCAGACTGGAACAGCATACTCTAAAACTGGCCGGACTGTGCTAAGGTATATCCTCAAGATGTTTGGTTGGCTCACTCTGGCTCTACGGAGAACTCTAAGGGAGTATAACTTCTTACAAGCTTTCTTAATAATGTGATCAACATGACAGTTCCACCTCAGGTCATTGTCCATAATAACTCCTAAGATCTTATAGGTATCGGCACGCTCGATGACATTGCCGCCAATTATTATCGGGTTAATGGGACAATTAGCGTTGCGTAGGAAATTTATATGCATTTCTTTACACTTAGTTGGATTTAATCTCATATTATGAGCAATGGCAAAATTGTGAATGTCTGAGGCCACTACATTAAGTAAGCTAGGGGAGTTCCTTGGAATTATTTCGAGAGCACTAGTATCATCTACGTATTTGATGCGCAGCCGCCAGTCAGACAGCAGTTTGTTTGTCATCACGGTAAAGAGGATTACACCCAGTTTAGTTCTCCTTTTAGTGTTAACCAATCTGACAGAGTTCTTCCAATTCTAACTGCTTGCTTCCGGGATGTCAAAAAAGCCGCAATCCAAGATAAAAGGACTGGATGAACTTCAAGATCTACCAGTTCTTGCATCAATATCGAATGATCAATTAAATCAAACCCCTTAGAAAAATCTGCGAAGAAAATCCCAGCCGACGCCTCACCACTATCAACCGCCTCGTAGATCGCTTGAAGCATATATATAAGGGCATCTGTCGTAGAATGCCCCTTGCGGGAGAACTGACAAGGGTCAATCTTACCTTCCAACTGGGGCAGCAGTCTGGAACAGGTAAAGCCCTCCATAACTTTTGCCAAAGTACAGGTAAGAGATATAGGCCTTAGATCTTGTTCAATAAGAGCGGGTGGAGACACCTTAGGAATAGGTGTAACAGTAGACGATTTCAGAAGAGTTGGTATGTACCCCTCCCTGAGGGACTGATTGTAAATGTCACAAACAAGGGGGGCTAACTCCAAAGCAAAATCTTTCAGAATCCGGTTAGGTATGTTGTCAGGGCCGACTGCTTTCGATGTCTGAAGTAAGGACAAGGACTTGTATGCCTCATACTCTGAAATCAATAATTCATCAGGAACAGATAGTGGGGGCACTCCCTGACACAAGGGTGGAAAATGGTCAGTCAGCCCAACAAAATAGCTATTGATCTTATTTGCTAAACGCTTAATATCTGTGTCTTTATCAAGGAACTGATGGCACCACTCCTGCTTAGCAGCCTGGCCAGCTAGCTTTTTTATATCCCTCCACCATTTCGCGGGATTCACATGTTCGACCTCAGCAACCTTTTCCTGATAAAAGTGGTGTTTTGCTGTTCTTATTGCACCTTGAACTTTGTTTCTCCAATGACGATAGGCACCCGAGTTCTTTCCGTGTCTAGAAAATGCAGATTGGCGTTTACCAATCCACATTTTGATCTTACTAGTTATCCAAGGGCGGTCAGTAGGGTGTTTCTTGGAGATCTTCTGCGGAAGAAAAATACTTACGGCGCCATTAAGCTCTGACATGAGCAGCTGGAACTTTTGCTCACACGAAGAGGCATTGAGAATTGGGGTCCAGTCCTTTTGAGTCATCCATCGTCCGAGAGCACGCCAGGCACTATCTCGCATATCACGCACAACCAATTTCTCTGTTGTATGAGTAGTGAAAGGAGCTGATACTGGTTTAGCTAGGATAGTATAATGATCCGATGATCCGACCTTTGGAAGCTGTGATAGAATAAATAGCTTGGATCTGTTAGTAAAAAACCAGTCAAGCGTGCCAGTATCGCGGGTTTTAAAGGATACAAGTTGTTTCAATGAGTTCACCCCGGCAATGTATTGTGCTTGAAACCCAGTTGAAGTGGGGTTGAAATCACCAGTTAACACAACAAGTGCATTAGGTTGCTTCAACAGCAGCGCATCAAGGTTCTTTTGTATATGATCACGAAGAATAACATTCTCGGGTTCGCGGTTGCTGGTCGAGTGATAGATAACACCTAAGACAATTGATGTTATTTGCCTTGGCAAACTATGAGGTCTCATTGAAATCCACAACGACTCTACTTCCTCTTGATCGCAGGACTGTAATAATTTACACGGTATTTTCTGGTCTAAATGAATACACACTCCACCTCCTGGAGCATCAATACGGTCCTTGCGAAATAGATTAAATCCAGGAATAGCAACGCAGGAATCTGGAATATCAGTAGACAACCAAGACTCCGTTATGCAAATTGCCCCAGCAGAATTCAATTCTGCAATTTGTTCGATCTCTTCTACTTTCTTGGGCAGTGATCTGACATTAGTCGATAGTATAGTAGGTATACCGTACACCTTAGGTTGTCGTAACTTCTTAACGCTTCTCAAGACCCCGAAATTAACAGATCTCTGTGTTTCTCGTAGGTTTTCAGCGATGTGGCTGCCATTGTGTTGACGGTTTGTTTGGAACATCCAGTTTGGAACATCCTGTCTCATCTCTTGTGGGATTATGAGCTTCTCATCAAGGATTAACAGACCTTCAGCTTCATGAATTTCAACTCGCAAATTCCAATAGTAGGCAACGGATGCAGGTAATTTGCTTTTGTGGGGTGGCAAACCATTTTTTACAGCTTTACTTAACATCTGAAGGGTTTCATCTTGAGCTGTTGCTGCTTTCATCTGGGCAAGCTTCTCTTTAGTCATAGGAAGACGTTCCATGAGGCTGTGAACAAGTACTTCCAAGTCATCACTTAATTCTTGCTCTGAGGGTGGTTCATCCAAGTAAGCTCTTGATAGTGTATCTGCAACATACATGTACTTGCCAGGGACATAGGTGATGTTAACTTCGTACTTCTGACGTCGGAGAAGCATCCTTTGGAGCCTTGGAGATACTTTGGTCAATGGCTTCTTGTTAACAGACACTAAAGGCTTATGGTCTGACTCCACATCCACTGGCCGCCCATACACATAATGGTTAAATCTCTCGCAGCCGAATACAACTGCAAGAAGTTCTTTTTCTATTTGGGCGTAATGCTCCTCAGCTTGCCCGAGAGGCATAAGCGATCGAGTGTCCATCCTGGAGGACACATGCCCCAAGACCAGACTTAGAGGCATCCACTTGCAATTTGACTGGCTTGGTGGGGTCATAGAATTTCAGAACAGGCTGACTAAAGAGGATTTGTTTCAGACGCTCCACTGCTTGAGTATGGTCATTCGACCAGATCCACATAACATCTTTCTTTAGAAGATTTTGCAAGGGTGCAGTAATTTCTGACTGATTAGGAATGAACTGGGAGAAATAATTCACCATCCCTAAGAACCTCTGCAACTCTTCTTTGCTCTGAGGCAAGGGCAACTGTGTGATAGCACGCGCGCTTTCTCAACGTCAGGTTTCAGTCCTGATTCAGAAACAATGTTTCCCATGTACTTGACTTCACTGACTTTGCATTGCAGCTTTGCAGAGTTGAACTTAACATTTGCTTGTCGAGCTCTTTCCAGAAGCTTAAGCATGGTTTCATCATGTTCCTCATCTGTAACTGCAACAATGATGTCATCAAATATGACCTCCACACCATCAATATCTCCAAACAGGGCTTCATTCTTCTTTTGGAACACCTCTGGTGCTGAACTTATGCCGAATGGCATACGCTTAAACCGATAATGGCCAAAGGGGGTATTAAACGTACAGAGGTGGGAACTTTCATCATCTAAGCACACCTGCCAAAAACCATCTTTTTCATCCACAATGGAGA
>BLFK01000461.1:662189-672189 GCA_014634185.1 Astreopora myriophthalma
TCGCCGAAATCGCGTTAGATCGGCCTGAGAAGCTGGCAAACAACATGGAATACAACACGGCACAGCGTAAGTAGATTTTATTCACAAAATATAAGAATAATTGACCTTTTCCAGCAAAGCCGTTAGCTTCCCAAACAAACCTTTATAAATTCAAACCGTTACGCCACATTTTGAGCCTGGGCTGCCTGTGTTGCAGGTTGCAGGTTGAAATTTAATTATAACTGGAAAACCGCTGACAGTTAAAAGAAACGTACAAGCGGGAGACTTACCGTGACTGTTACATGACACTATTTACCCTGTTAGGTTATTGATTCCATCCGCTAGAAGTACTTATCGATCGACACGCTGACACCAGTCAAATCTCTTCAAAGCCATCTGCATGGCTGCACCACAAATGTTTCCATCGATTCTAGATTTGGCTCGGGTCTTCCTTCAACAACAGAAGATTGCCATCACAAATAAAGCAAATAAATAAAGAAATGAAACAATATAATATTTTAATCGACGGAATATTTTAGCACAAGCTCACTGTGCTTTCTTTTAACTGTCAGCGGTTTTCCAGTTATAATTAAATTTCAACCTGCAACCTGCAAAATATTCCTGCCGAACCCTGTATCCCGACTGACTTGTGCAGACTTGTGACAACGGTACGCAACAATTATCTGGATACTTCGAAAGTATGCATAAAACTTTGCTAAGCTTTCCTTGACTTCTGCTTCGGATGCAAACTCTTTTATCACCAGTTTACTTGAATTAATGGAGCACATAAACAGCCAACAACGAGTGAATGCACTCGCTTCGACAAAACAAATGAGAGCTGAATTGGCCTTAGCAACAGTTGCTACCGAAAAGCCTCGCTTTCGTGCAGGGGCCGCCATATTTGCAATCCCAAGTTTCGGCATTTCTCGAAATCAAACTTTTATACTGTCAGTAATAGATTTCAATTCATTTCCTATTCTTCATTGTCGATTTCCCATTCCACTTTCCTCAGTCTTCATTTCCCATTCCTCGTTTTTCTGTTTCCCCTTCCTCCTTTCGTGACATCCGTTCGCCATCCTCCTCGTTTATCTGATTGCGAAATGTTAATTGAGCCCGCGTTCACTTAGAATTGAGGAAACATCAGGAAACATGGCGTTTAGAGATCGCCAGAGTTCGTCAGGTTCTGAGGTTAATTTAATCAATGAAAATGAAGGAGATGACCATTTTGAAGATGAACCAGATCCATGCCTAGACGAGGAGGAAGAAATCGAGCTCTCTCTAAGCGCCCCGTCGGATGATCTGTGAGTATTAAGACCGAGAACGTATCCCCTTTCAAGATAAATGGTGGAAGTCGTTTTTGTTTGGCCGTTGCAGTTTTTGGTTCGTCAACCCACAAGGCCGTCGACAGGCGATACGACATATCTGCCAAGAGGAATAGGGTTTTCCAAGTTTTCGATATTAAATTATATGAATGTACGGGACAATAATTAAACTGCAGGTGAATGTCTCAGCTGATGATGAGAAGCCAAGGTTTATGTTGCATGGCACATTAGAGGGAAAGCTTTCCGCACAGCTCCCTTCTTGTTCCTTTTTTTCCTTCTTTATTTATACTTTGTAAAGCTATTTGCTTTCTACAAAGGATTTAGTGAGCGGTGTGACATAAGTAACTACAGTCAAATAAATAAGTACTTACTAAATTTAAGTAGAATTAACAGTTAAATGGGTACATGTAACATAAATAAATTTATACGATGATCAGCGATTTGAATGGCTCTAAACTACCGGCCACAAGAGTTTCTGCAGGCAGGGCGTTCCATTTGGAACAGTACGTGGGAAGAATGATTCTTTAAATCACCCCGTCTGTGGACTATAATGTTTACCACTGAGTTGAAATAAAGTATTATTATTATTATTAGTTTACAAGGGAAAGATACAGTTTGGCTTTAATGTCTTTGGGGATATGATAAAAAATGTGATATGCTGAACTTCATGCGTCTCATACTACAGCAGTATAAAAATGTTGACTGTTTATATTCAGCACTTCTTCATTTGAGAGGCACTAAATTCAAAAGTGAAACAGTCTGATCGGCAGCATCACATCAAAATAACTCATAGCTGATGGAAAAGGAGACCTTACAAATTAGGATCTTGTGAGAAATAGAAATGAAAACAGCCTTTACATCGCGACACTTGCCGCTTTGCGTGACGAAGTTTTACTCACCCTGGAATGGAAAAATTCCAATGTTAGCTACCTGGATACTTCTTGCAAAAACTATCCAAAATAAAATGGCCTATAATTGACTAATTCTTGGCAAGAAGTCATGGTAAAAACCCTGTCTCAGATTTTTGACAAGTGCGTTTGTTTCTCTTTTATTAGCAAATGAAGTTGGGGAGGGCAATTAGTCAACACTCCCTGTGGAAAAAAAGCTCTAGCTTTAAAATCAAAAGGAGTATTAAAATTCGCAGACACGTTTTTTTAGTGGAACGTGTTGAGAAGCGAATGCTGTGTTGTTTTCTTCCGTTTATTTCCGGTGGGAGTGGAACATGATTTATAGAGACGTGTACTTTTACACAAAGCGTTCCAATTTCGAAACACATTTAAGTAAATAGTTTTTGTTAGTTCAAATCCGTAAGCTGGAATTATTAAGCTTTTAAAAAATATATGGTTTATAGGGGTTTTTATTAAAACAACTAACGCTACAGCGATCCATGCGTGGACGGTCCTGAAGGGTGGCTGATACCTTAAACAAGTTTTGTATTGCAGAGAAACTTTTCACAGATTTTTTTGGTTGCAGGTGGTCACATTATAGTTAGGTGTAAACTTAAAAAAGTCTGAACATCATTTTCAAGTTTCTCATTAAGACTCAAGTAAAAATCTGTCATAATGCATTTTGGGGTCATCCATTTGGTCCAAAGTTTAATTGATTTTGTAAAATTAGCGATGCAAGTATGGATGAGATGTTGAAAGTTAAAATTTCAGGTAATTAAAAAAGGGTTTTTAGCTCAGTGCACACAAGCTAGAAGTGGCACCTTCTGTGAGTACCGGAGCACAGATTACGTAAGCTTACGTAAAACAAAAGAAATAAAAGACAGGAAACAAAACAACTCCAAATAAAGACTATTCGCAAGTTACCAAAAATACAAAGCTTTCCGGTACCTGCAGAAAGACCCTATATGTGTCACGTTTGCATCATGGTTGCATCAGATGATGAATCAAAAGTAACATAAAACTCATACAATTAGCAGGAAATCAGAATGCCACATTAAATTGCTTGAACCAGAAAAATGACAGATGAAAGTTAATGATGAATTTATCTCAGAAATTAGCTGTGTGAAATCAACCTCGTTCCCAGGGTCTCACTGGAGTGGGGGAGAAAGAGACCCGGGTCTCTTTCTCCCCCACTCCAGAGAGACCCTGGGAAGGAGGTTGGTGTGAAATATGGGCATTTTTTTGTGCAATTAGCTTTCAACTTTAACTAACACTTGATAAAAATGTAGAAAAGGAACTGTTACTAGTGTAGATTTTTTAAAAAATCATTAAGAGGCCTTATTGGTATTTCTACAGTGCAGATTCTTTTTCTGACTTACAAAGGAGGTGAAGAATATTGCAAACTTTGGAAAACGCTTACAAAATATATAGGCTACTGACTATTGAGGGGTATGTCGTAGGGGGATATTGTTACCATGGCGACATATCGGGCGTCATAAATTGTTGTAAAGTTAACTTTAATAACCCTGTCACAAGATTACGCATTATCTTGTCTCAGTGACTGCAACAGCTAGGGTGAGACGAAAATGGAAATTTCTTCTTGCCTTTCGGGCAAGCTGTTGCTGAAGTTTACCAGCCCGGAGCTTTGAACAGGTAGCCAAAAATAAACTGCATTAATTTTAAAGTTCATCAAACTTATTTATCCTGCTAAAATATTTTTCAACACTTGAAGATCAATTTCGTATCTGCACATGGCCTTGTAATCTCCATATCTTTATTGAATTATTTTGTCATCAACATAAACTTAAGAAAAATGTGACTGAGCACAAAGGCATTTCATTTCTCTTTCTGAAAAATTTTTAAAAATCTCCACATCTGCCAAAACTGTGAAGCAACTCACTGTCAATGGCTTAAGTTACTGGTGAGTCAAGAGGGGCTCTGCATGCGGGGTGGAACAAACTTTACATTGTTTACATTTCAAATCTTTCCTGGGTCATGTATCGTTGATACTTTTCATTTGTTTGAAGCCTTTAGGGTTTGAACTGGGTTAAACTTATCGGTAATATAAATTGGTGAACTGAATTGGTCTAAAACTGACTTGAGTCCAGTAACCACTACTCTGTATGTGACGAAATAATTTTATTCAGATACAACTGTATGTGTTAGTTTGTGATCTGTGTTTCTGTTCTTTCATCAATGTCGAAAGTATTGGTTACTGTTTTACACAGAATTTTTTTTGCTAAAAGCTCCATGTACAGAAGCCAAAGCTGTGTTTGGTTTTCTTGGACTGAACAAAGCATATGCATGAAAAGTAAATCCGAGAAACTGTCACATGTTGATGCTTGTATATAAATCTAAGTATATGGCAGTGGAAACAAAAAGCACTAACAACAACTATAAATTTGGCCAATACTTACTGTTCATCTAATAAAATGATAACTGATATCGGCTTTCACACATTCCGAAAATTTAATTCAACTCGGCAAATGCTTCTTGCCTGTGAGGCAAGTTTTGATAACAACATGCTAGCCTGACCGGTTGCTTCATTAGCCCTGGGCTATTGGACAGCACTTTCATCATGCTCTGCTGCAAACATAACAGTTTGATATTGGATTGCGGAGCACCCAGGTTATTTATTCTTACTGGTGTTACTAAAACAGCAAATTTACAAGATAAAAAACAATTTTGAATTGTTGTTGTTGTTGTTGTTGTTGTTTAGCCTTGCCTAAAGCAATCAGATAAAGAAAACCAAACAAAACAATCTAAAATGAGTTAAAAATAGAAGAGGTTAAAAATAAGAAATATCCCCTGACATAAGAAGTTTACAAGAGGAGTGTACAGTCATACTGAGTAGGCTACCAAATACCATCACAGTCGTGCATTTTCCTGTAAAAGTGAGAGTGCCAAATAAAATTCCACCTGGAAATCAAATGTTCAGAATCACCTTTTGAGGTGATCCATTTATCTGCTCTTTGGTTCTGGTTCTTCTCCTTTTCCGTTGTCGTTCTCAATCTCTTTCTCACTTCTTTCGTTTCTGCTCTTCTGTCATAGGTCTTCCAGGCATCATGCAACCTTATTATTCAAAATTAAAAATCTGCTAAAAATATGCCAAAAATTGCAGTACGGAGCAAAAAGCAGCTCTAAACAAATAAAAAATAAACACTCAGCTTTAACCGTAGAGATCCCTCCGAGCCTTGACTCGAATAACTGCGTAGTGACCAGTGTAGTCCTAGCCACAGCTATCTATGTCAAACGGCGAAATTCATTTGTAGCAAATTGGAACAGGCAATTTCTGAGCTAAAAGAATGCTTTATCAAATTTCCTTTAACAAATCAGGAAATTCGAGAGAAAATAGAAGGATTTGAAGAACTGTATGGAATACTGCAAATGGTCGGAGCGATCGATGGATGTCACATAAAAAGAAATGCTCCATGACCAGAGAATCACAAAGATTATTTTAATCGAAAGCAGCATTACAGTGTCAATCTACAGGGCATAGTTGATGCAAACTACAAGTTTATTCATGCCACTGTTGGGTATCCTGGCAGCATACATGACACTAGAGTTCTTAGGCTAAGCAGTTTATATGACTTAGCACAAAATGAGCAAATTCTCAGTGGTCCAATATGGGATATCAGTGGAATAGAAATCGGGCTTCTACTAGCTGGAGACAATGCCTATCCACTCATGAACTGGCTCCTCAAACCCTTTGCAGATAGAGGCCATTTGACTCCAGAGCAGAGGAAATTTAATTTAAAGTTTAGTGCACTGTGATGCATAGTGGAAAGAACATTTGGCATTCTAAAATTGCAGTGGAGACTTATGTTGAAGAAAATTGAACAAAAAAAAAACGGCAACGTTTAAAAAGACTGTCATTGCAGCTTGCGTTCTACACAACATTTGCATTGAAAGGGGCGACCTATACAATGCGGATGTGAGCGACTCAGACGATAACCCTTCTGATGACAATGGAGGGAGAAATGCTTTGGAAACTGGCAGCAGCATCTGAGACACCCTAGAAGACTACGTATGGGAAAACCTGTGAATAAAGGCACAACTGGACAGTTGTGTACAAATAGACGCTAATCATAAAACAAGGGTTTTGTTTCAATTGTAATTGTGATAAGAAAACTGGTTGATAAATTCCACAAAATTTAGATTGCTATCTTTGAAATTTAAGTCAAACAAAAAGAATCAGTTCCTCTGAGATTGGACTGTATATAAAACATTAACAATGAATAAAACATATTTTTCTGAATGAATCCATCATGCTACCTACTTAGATGCCAAATCTTTAAAAATGTCTTTAAATCTGGCAAGTATGACATTTGTCTGCACCATTTGTTTGGTCTGCGCTTCGCGAAATATTTCAGCGGAACGTTCAAATCTATCCCTGTCTTCGTTAATTCTGCGCTCCCACATTTCCATGAAAGCTTTTTGGAAATCAGAGGACTGACCACTGCAGTAGTTTCGGGCTCATCTTGTGACCGCCGTTTTCCCTTACGGACACTATTTTCTGGCTTGTCTACTTTTCGTTTGCCAGAATGTGGGGTTCCAGTTGTGGCAAAACACTTCCACTTTCTGATGCGGCATCTTCGCTCTCCGTAGTGAACATACAAAATCCCTCAACTGCCATTTTACCGGGATCAATGCTGTCCCAATGGCCCATTATGTCGTCAAAATAGCTGAAGTAAGGAGAGCCATATTTGATTTGCTTGATTCCTGCTTCCCCGGTTTTCTGCGACTTTTGTTTAAGTAGCTTATACTCATACTCCAAGTTCTGCTGCCATTTCTTTACTTGCTGTAGGGTCCTCTGGCTTTGGGGATAGGCAGGTTTATAAGAGGCATATATTTGGTTCCATATGTTTACCTTTGGCACTCCGGAGCTGGCTATATCTTGGATCCCACGCTTCTAGAAGATCATGGGTCTCGTCTTCAGTCCTGTCTGCAGACTTTGATAGGGCTTTCTTAGTTTTGATTTGGGCATCTTCCTCCACAGCTTGAGCACATGAAGTGCTTGCTACCACTGGGATCGGCGATATCGTTTGGGACGAATTACTGGAGTTGCTTGGGCTGCAAAGCTGATTGGAATCATCAATACTTATTTGTTACTGTGCCCTTCCCACTTCGGACGGCCGATAAAAGAAGGTGCTGCTTGAAGGAAATGGCCAGAATTGTCTGCCAAACATCGGTTGCGCTTGCTGAGGCGAGAGTACTCTTGCAAAGCGTTGGTTTAAGGTATTGCTGTCGAACAAGACGCATGTATGTTAATTGTGACTGTGGCCTGAAGAGCATTTAAACAAAACAAAACAAAAACACAGCATGGAGACTTACATAAGGTCCTTGTCTAAAAGTTGTCATCATCTGTCCCCTGGTAAGATCATTCACAGTCATTTTTTGGCGAAGTAGAAGCAAATTTTGTGTGTTCACGTGTTTGCGAGCTCTGAATTTCCTGACGCACAACATGCTTGATTGATGTTTCCGGAATGTGTTTTGATAGTAGATAAGTAAGCTTGTACAGATGGTCTGAACTGGACTTGAGAGTGTACTTCAGCTTGAAGGCAATGCATTACCAGTACTAATGCTTTGAAGGCAATGCATTACCATGGCCACAAAGTAGGATACTTGAGCTGAAATTAAAGCCGTTCACATCTGAAGTAGGGCTCAAGTGTATTTAAGGTATACTTACTCCACTAGTATGAACCCACCTATTATTAATTATTGGGCAACTGTCATTGTCATCATCGTGCGTACGTGCCCACGAGCAATACCGCCAGCCATGATTACCATGAGAAAAGCAATTGGCAGGTTTCTATGAGCATGGGGCTCTGCTTGGCAGCCCTAAGGGCTGCCGGAGCTCCGCTATAAAGCTGTAAGAAATCTTTTCAAGCCTCCTTAAAGTGCCAATGAAGTAAAAAATAACGGAAGGTTATTTGAAAGGGCCTTTTGAAGAAAAGACGAATGATGTTTTGTCTTTTCAATGAAAGAAAACTTTCACTATTGCAAAGAATTAAGAATACCTACCTTTTGTATTGTGAGAGAGAAAAACAAATGCTATTATCACCATGAGAAATGGAAACCTGCTTCCACTGGTTTCTGGTTAGATTGCTGTCAGTTCAGTGGCCTTTCTCATGTACAGCACTACCTTACAATTAACTATTAATTATTATTTTAAAAAGACTCTGCTAATACCCAGTAGTTTTCTATGACGAATGCAGCTTTATGTGTAGTTTTTTTTTTGTAGTTCATAGTTTTTCATTGTAGTTTGTACTTGTTAAATATCATTTTTTTTGGCTTGTAAAATGTGAAATAACAAAACAAAAAACAAAAAAACAAAACAAAAACAAACAAAAAGAAAGGAAAACCCACTGCCTGAAAAAGTGATTTCCCATTTTTTTGGATGTACATGTAATTAAAAAATAGGGGTGTGGATTGTTTTTTTGTTTTTTTTTTTTGGGGGGGGGGGGTTAAAGAATTAAGTGCATAATAAGTAGATATTGTTCCTTCTTCTTGTCCCTTCCCTTCCCCTTTGTCTACCCCCACCCCACTCTTTCTCATCTACCCTGCTCACCTTCCCATCCCCACTTTAGCATTCCCCCTATTGAACCTTACCCCCTCATAGTCCATACCCCCTTCACACTGAGTTCAAAATTTTTTTTCTTACGGTACTCACCATAGTTTGAACCACTGATGTCTCGATCAATTGTCCGTTGTCTTCTCCACTTGACCACCAAGTAACTGAAACAGATGCAGATCTACGCATATTTTTTATTATTTTTCTTCTCAAGAACATTTAAAAATAAAGTAATACAGCCTTGAACCAGAGTCTGGATATTTCTGTCAGTTCTTTCTTTTCATTTTACACTAGTAAACAGGCAAATTTCCAAAGCCAATAATTTCCTCTAAAATCAAGTCTAAGGCATCAGTGCAGCAATTTTTTTTGTAAAGTCATTTTATGAGTTACTCTGTGTAATCTCTGTGAACACTCAGTACACATTATTGATGAATTTAGCATTTATGCTAGTTACAGTTGAAAATAAACCATTAAAAAATGCTGTTTACATGCTGAAAAGTACCACAAAAAGAGAGCTAACATTCAGGTTTGGAATCATTTTGTTTCAGGATTTTGATAAGTGGACATATTATTATTAAGCCTTCATTTGTTTGTTTCGGTTTCAAGTAAGTTACAAAGTGTCAAACTTTAGGTGATTTTGCAAATTGTGCTATGTGGAAAAGTTAATGCAGAAAGCTCTACTTGCACGTGCAGTACTGTCGTGTCAACTATCCAGGCTACAATTCTGTCAGTTGTGTGTGATACCTGTGCTCACATTTGGAGTACTTTATGGTCTGCAGGGATGTATCTACATATACACAGTCTACATGTATATATCCCTCCCTAGAGCTGGGCTGTTGCTTGACTATAAAGAGAAAACAGAAACTAACCAGAAGTGCTTTACTTGGCTGTAATAATCATGCAGCCTTCAATTTTTCATTGTTATAGATGTACCTTGTTATTCGGTTTGTTTTATGACTTTTTCTTTCCTTTGAAAGGTGGTACCATGGAAAGCTGGATAGAACAATAGCAGAAGAGAGATTGATGGAAGATGGCAAGGAAGGTGCTTACCTTGTGAGAGAAAGTGACCGTAAACCTGGGACATATTCCTTGTCATTTCTAGGAAAACATGGCATCAGCCACTTCAGGGTGACTGCAGTGTGTGGAGATTACTACATAGGAGGACGGCAGTTTGTCTCTCTGAATGATCTCATAGGTTACTACACAAGCTATTCTTGTTTGCTAAAAGATGAACATCT
>BLFK01000461.1:682189-694689 GCA_014634185.1 Astreopora myriophthalma
CAGAATTGTTCAATTGTCAATTTGAAGGCGTCCTAAAGGGACAAATCAAAGCAATGGAAAGAATGTTGCCTTGTGCACTTAGCACAAAAGAGAAAATGCCTAAAAACTATTACAAATTACAAATCAAGAGCTACTGGAAGAGATTGTCTTACCATCAGCACACATGACCACAGGCAGTAGTGATAGTATCAAGTTTTTCGAGGTCTTTTCCCTCGTCTCAAACTGCGTTGAACGCTGGCTTCCAGAAACTGCATGAAAAACTCACTATCAGACCTACATTGTATCAAGCAGCAATTATTCACAAGTATAAATGGATATATTGATCGGTCATGTTGGCCCAAAATTTGAGGTGGGTTGCATGGGGCAACCCTAAAACCCGGTAACCGGAATCCGGAATAACACTGGAATTAGGCCTAAGAACTGTTGTTTAGGCCTAATTATTAGGTCTAAAAACTTTTGTTTAGGACTAATTATTAGGTCTAAAAACTTTTGTTTAGGCCTAAACAAAAGTTTTTAGGCCTAATTAGGCCTAAACAAAAGTTCTTAGGCCTAATTCCAGTGTTATTCCGGATTCCGGTTTCCGGGTTTTAGGGTTGCCCGGTTGCATGCCCTAAAGCATGCATTTCAAACTCTAGTAAATCCTTGGGGTTGTTATCTGATGCTGCTCCTGCGGATTCTTGCCTTTTTCTTGAGGCTTCCTTCCGCCGGCATGTCAAATAGAGGAAAGCAAATCAAAACTTATGCAATGCGTGTCTGCAAGATAGTTTCCCATGAACTACTTTTTTGTGGTTTGTCTCCAGGGACTGTGCAGGACATCTCTTGCGTTCCCACTGGCTGTCATCATGTGTGGTATTTGAGTGTTGACCAGTGGTGCACCAAAGGCGTCAAACTTTTGTATAACTTTGTAAGTGAAAAAACCTACTTTGTTGACGCAAGTGTACCCACTTTCAGCGAACTAATAGGTTATGAAAATTTGATGGATTGTCTCGAAATTTGGGCTGAGGACTCCCAAGATACCAACCCAGACCGATACCAACCCAGAATACCATGTGAGGGATTTCTGTCTTTCAAAATTAAACTCCAGCAATGGCCTACAACGCAAGCTTTATCTGTAAAGTTCTGATGAGCATATTTGACATAGCATTTTCTAAGCAACAAATAGGAATATTGAAAAGGCCTTAGACAGTTTTTGAAGATAAACATCTTATGAATGAGGTAATGCAGAAGGTTTTTTGGTGTGGTCCAATTTGATACCTGATAAATTCAATCAAAGAAACATCAGTCTTCAAGTGTTTGGGCCCTGCTCTTCTTATGATGACATAAAGTGAAAAAGAAACAAATTTTGCATTGATATATAGTTAATGGTTATTGCGCTTAACAAAGCGTGTTAAAAATTTATTCGCGAAGGACGCCTCCGAAGGTCTACCATTACCTTAACTGTGGTAAGGTGCTGCAAAAAGACAGTGGTTGACATATAACACCTTTTTCCCCAACCACCTTCACAGCAACACTGATTTAAAAGAATCAGTAGGCAAACTATGAATTATTTCATATATACTTCA
The DNA here is from genome assembly GCA_014634185.1 of Astreopora myriophthalma. NCBI lineage: Eukaryota > Metazoa > Cnidaria > Anthozoa > Scleractinia > Acroporidae > Astreopora > Astreopora myriophthalma. Next base: position 683,752 of record BLFK01000461.1, read on the forward strand.
CATTGTGATAATGATGTTAGAGAATCTCTGTGCGGGGCTTAAAGTCTTTGACAAGTTGAAATTTTCAGATATTAAGTTTGCGGCCCATTGTTGCCGGCTTCCCAAGCTTGATTCTTTAAGTGAAAAATGTAAAGGGAACTGCTAACATAGAGTTATAGTATAAGCCGAGAAATTTCGGAGATTTGATTGGTTGATAGTATCGCCATTTCCGCGTAATAGTGGTATTACAGCAAAACTGGTATAACAGCAGTGGTATTAGCAAAAATTTCATTATAAACAAATAATAGCATGACTTGTACGTATATATTATAAACAAATAATAGCATGACTTGTACGTGGTATTTGGCAATAATACCGCCTCGTGATATTTCAAAATTCTCCAAATACCACTCGCCGCTTCGTGGCTCATGGTATTTTGGACAACTTTGAAATATCACTCGCAGTATTATTGCCAAATACCACTACAGGTCATGCTATTACCTATACTAATATTATGTTTTGACTTGTTTGACTTGATGTGACTTGTTTTGACAAATTTCAACATACCTTTCAAATCCTGTGCAATGTGAAATATTGACCCTCAAAACAGTGAGCTCTGTGTGGAGACCTCTGTGGTCCACCAATGATGCAGCCAGAAACCAAAAAACATCTGGAGTTCACTTTGTGATAAAAGCACTTACTTTTTGCTTTTGAGATAGATCATTTTCACATGTTGTCATGGTGGCCATATTGGTGTACCTGAACAAAGAAACAGCGGCCATTTTGGTGTCCCAAAGCAATAATCAGGGAATTAAACTCCATTTTTTTGCAAATATGTGCTATTGTTTCAGTAAATCAATATGGCTGCTGGTCACATGAGTGAAAACGATCTGTAATGATACTCAGGCACAAACACATCTCCTAATGTACTTTTCTATGTTTAAACTGGTGATAATCATAAGGAGAGTTCAAGCAGACAGCTTTGCTGTCACACGAGGTGGCAATGTGGAAATTCAAACTAGTGTATTTTCAAAACAAAACAGGTCACAGAACTGGAAATTTCAAATTAAAGTGCACCTAACCCCAAAATATTATTTTCGCTACAATACATCTTTGCATCTGCTTGAAACGCATTTGCCTATTTTTTCCCATTTTTACCAAATCTTGACATTTTGTAGGCTTCCAAAACTTAAGAAAAACTAAACATCACTTGGTGCACGACCAAGTCAAAAGGGGTATAGGTCTATTTCTGATTTGACGTCACAAACTATTTTGCATGCATGTTTACAAAGACTTAATGGCATGTAAATCAGTTCGTGACGTCAAATCAGGAATAGACCCAAGCCCCTTCTGACTCGGTCATGAACCAAATAACACTCAGTTTTGAAGCCTATAAAAAGTCAACATTTGGTGGAAAACAGGATAAAATTCTCAGTGTGTTTCAAACAGGAGTAAAGATTTATTTTAACAAAAAATATATTTTGGGGTTAAGTGCACTTTAAGTTCACAGTGTACACGACGCGTATAGCAATGCTAATCGAGGCGTGTGGTGTAATGACAAACATTGAAGTAAATGTATGATGACATTAAGATATAAAAAATAAATAATAAAATTTTGAAAAAAGAAACCTATCAATAGATAATGTATTGCATAATAGACAGTCTGCAAGGAAAAGTCACATAGTTACATAAATATTAAAATTAATGGATAAATAAACAAGTAACAAAGTAAAACAAAATTATAATGGTACATGTACAATAATAATCATTCCTCAATTTCTATATTAATGAGTGGGCATCAACATAAGCATCCTCAATTCCAAGTACTTTAAGCAGGAATTTACAAATTTGTTTTTTGAAAGGTCTTTTTTGTAAGCACTCACCAGTCAGGATGTAGAGAGTTCCATAATCTCATACCACAATTAGCTAAAGACTTGAACTGTAAGTTCAGTGGAGATTTGCTGATGTAATAGTTATCCACAGCTGAGGATTGTGTATTGTATTTATGAATGCTAGAGGAGTGATTAAAGAGCTTCTGAATATTCTTTGGTACAAAATGATTAGAAATATCATGCATAAGGCTAGATGCTGCTTTAAAGTAGAGCATATCAATTGGCAAAATATTAGAAGAGACAAATAATGGGATAGCATGCAATTTGTTATTACAGAAGAAGATAAGGCAAAGGGCTCATTTTCAAAGAAGTACCTTTCTTAAATCACACTGTGAGGCTTAGCCCCATGGCACTATACCACAATACATACAGGGAAATGTGAGCAACTGTTAAATTTGAAGAAGGGTGTCTGGTACATGATGTTGCAATGTAGCTATTAAATCAACAGTTTTGCTGACCTTAGAAGTGATGTAATTGTTCGAAATATTTTATGTTGCGTTACAGGTGAGGCTTAGCAGCCTCGCCTTGTGAAAATTGTAGGAACGTTTCGGAACGTTTTTTCTTGTCTTGTCAGGATCATTTGCTCAGCAACTGGTGTGAAATATTTGGTGTCACAGAAACGTGTTCCACATAATCAGTGTGTTAAGTGCTTGTCAATTAAAACCCCTAAAATTTAACACAATCCTTGTTTTGTAAGACTATTACAGCATTAGTATGGTTACCTTGTATTTTCAGGCAAAGCAGGTAGTGGGCCTAAAAATAACAAAATTTGATTTCTTTGCATTAATAGTTAATTTATTTGCATGAACCAGTCACATACATTTTGCAACTGATTGTTAACTATGGCTTGTAAAGACTGAATTCTTATCAGCATGTAGTAAATTTGTATATAGACCAGGATCACTTTCGCATGCTTTAATTTCAAAGGATATATTCCTGTTTGGATGGACATATTCATTATCTCTGCTAGCGGTAAATTAATTAAGCCTTTCGCACATTTCAGTGCATGAGCAAGACAATAATAAAGTCCATAAGCCTCATTAGGTGAAAGGAAAGAAATTTCATTGTCAATTTCAGAAATAAACTAAAACATAAAAAAAAAACGTAAAATATTTGTTGTTTCTTGATTTCTGGTCAACAACGAGTCAAATTTTTATCATTGTGACCAATCAGCACAAATATGCAGATCTCAGTGCAAGTTACTCTAGCCGTAGGCAGCTAGAGTTATAAATCCAGGTTTGAATCTTATTTTTTTATTACTCTAGCCGTAGGCGGCTAGAGTTATGTTTTCGTGTTTGACTTTTATTATTTTTTTTTTTCGGGTCACGATTTTCCAATCAATTATCGATTACTATCGATATCAGTTTGGGCGGGCTTTTTAAATGAGTGTAGGCACTGGGATTCGAACCCGCACTCTCCTGCGTCAAAGGCGGTAGCGATGTCCACAAGGTTATCGAGCCAAGGTCGCGTCCGCAGGGGAAAAACATCCATTAAAACCTTCTTTACGTGACCAGAAACCATCATTTCCCCATATCCGGTTTTATTATGCTGCCTGTCAGCCATCTTTAGCCCGCTACTTTCTTTTCATCGTACAATTACTGCTGGTGAAATGTCATCAAAATGCCATCGCAAAAACTTGTCAAGCATCCGTTTCCCAATTTTGAATCAAATCAATGCGTATTGTAACATTTTTAGGTCCCTACAACGAAGTCAATTCTACGATCGGAGTTTTGTTGATGTTATCGCCATTGTTGTGGAGTGTTTCACTGACCAGTTTCCTGGGCCGGCTAGTGTTTGCTATCAGCTTTCTAGCATAAAATTAAACCTTAAAATTTCAATCGAAAATCGGCTAAAGGATATGCTAGAGTATAGGCTACCTGTAGCCTCTTGTTTTTATTTTTTTTTTGGTCATGATTTCCCAATCAATCATCAATTCCTATCGATAGTTTGAGTGGTCTTTTTAAATGAGTGTACGCACTGGGATTCGAACCCGTGCTCTCCTGCGTCAGAGGCGGTAGTGATGTCCACAAGGCTATGGAGCCAATGTCGCATCTGCCGGGGAAAAACTTGTATTAAAGCCTTCTTTACGTGACCGGAAACCATTGATTCTCCATATCCGGTTGTATTATGTGACTAGTTGACCATCTTTAGCCAGCTACTTTCTTTTCATCGTACAATTACTGCTGGTGAAATGTGATCAAAATGCTATCGGAAAAACTTGTCAGGCATCCATTTCCCAGTTTTGAATCAAATCAATGCGTCTTGTAACATTTCTAGGTCTGTACAATGAAGTCAATTCGATGATCAGAGTTTTGTCGATGTTATCGCTATCGTTGTGGAATGTTTCTGATCACTGAACAGTCTCCAGGGCCGCCTAGTATTTCCTATCAGCCTTCTACCATAAAATGAATGATGTTTAATGACCTTTCAATTGAAAATCGGCTAAGAGAGAGGATAGAGTATAGGCTACCTTTAGCCTCTTGTTTTAGTTCAAATGCTGACCGCATTGCCCACAAGAAAAAAAAAATGTAAAGGAAAGCTTTCTTCTGAAGGAACGATTGGATCGGAAACTCCCAACCTTGTGCCTGCCTTTAGAATGAAGTTGTTTTCACTGATAGTGTCTTTCACCCCAAGTAATTTCCACACATGCAGTTCTATAAATTTTATGCTTTTTTGAGTTCTATGATGAAAACAATATCTGCCATGTTCAAGCATGGAAGCCTTTGAGCTGGAAAGCACAGCAAACAAGAGTTTTGGTATTCCCTCACCACATCCTCTGAGGATCTCTCTCAGGTGAAACTGTATCTTTCGGTTATGGAAGATGAGGTTTTAATTTGGTCAAATCAGAAATTGAATCTGCAGTTTGAACTATGCAAAACTGCGGGAAATGCACAGACAGTTTCAAGTGGTACTGTATCTTCAAATTTATTTTGAAATGAAAGGAACTTCACAAACTTCTTCGAACAGTCCTTTTGAAATCACCTTCACAGTCCTTTTAAAAGATGTTGCAACATCATTAAAAACCCATTCCACAGCTTCTCAGGCTTGACTAAATAGAAAGAAACCAGTTTCAACATGAAAATGAAGCATCATTTGGAAGCTCTAACAAGTTGAAGATGCAAACTAAATGTGCCACTGAAGTGAATAATATTCAAGAGGCTGGGAATATTTTCATTGAAATTCAATTGGCTGAGAAATTATGCTGCCTTGCACGTGACTAATGTTGTTGACTCCTTTGTGACCATTCAGTAGTTGAAGTTTAATGGAATGTCTGCATTGCGTGACATCCCAAAGATGGCAGCAAAGGAGCTGAGTTGTACAATGGCCTGAATTACAAAGCTTTGTATAGGAAAGAAATTGGGTGGCATATACTATTAAGACCGAAATCACAATTGCTTCATTTCAAATCAAGTTCAACCTCATGACAATGTTGTGTTCCTTGTTGGGTATTGAATTTTGAGACCGATCTGAATTGATTTTTAGTGAGATTTTTGGCTTGAGCATTGCTCCTTCCATTGCGGTAGGTTGCTTTGATTCTCTTTGATTATGAAACAATAATCTTAAAATGCGAGCAGGTAACAAAACGCGTGAAACAAAACTGTTTATTACAACATGAAAAAAGGCTTTTAACTACTCTTGCATTCAAGTCTAGAATTGCTGTCCTGTAACACCTTACTACAACTTATGGATACTGTAACGTTGTCGGAAAATGCTGGGCGTATAAACTGATGAGGACGACGAAGTAAAACTCAACACACTAACACACTTTAATAAAAACCGAACACGCCTTAAACGGGTTACACGCTTATATCTCTGTTAAACACACTTCATGTACAACACATGAAATACTGTCACATTCACTTCATGTACAACACATGAAATATCGTCACATCCCCTTGGCAACACACACAAAAAAAACAACTAATAAATAAATAATACGAAATGACTAAATGAAATAAAAGAAACTAACTACATATGAATCAACCCTAGAAAGAGTCAAAGTCCTAATCAATGTTCTTAACTCCTATCACTGTTCAAGAATCATATCGGATTGGTTTCCTAACCACTCTGCCACTTCTAGTGGTGGTAACAGAGACTGCTGGCTCACTGGTAGAAACTCCAGAAGCCGGGACTGAAACTACACCACCAGATCTAGCTGTTCGAACACTGGCCGTCTCCGGCTGGACGACTGAGGAACTGTTGGGTAGATCTGAAGTGGGCTTCCTGTTCGATGCCTCGAGGGTAGGCTCCCTGGTTGGTGCACCGGACACAGAAACATCGCCACTGGGGGCTACTCCTTCAGGCTGCTGTTGCTGTGACAGGTTGGCTGAAAACCCCACAAATGGCGCTGTAAGGAACGGCTCTCTGGTGTGTTTGAGATGCCTGCGATTCCTCCTGTATACACGGCCATCCTCCGTATGAACCTGATACGACCTAATATCAACTTCCTTATCAACAGCAGCTTTTGTCCACTCCTTTGAGTCAGGTCTCAGTTTCACACGCACTACATCTCCAGGTTTCAATCTGTCCAGCTCTTTGGCAACTCTGTCATAGTAGTAAGCCTGTTTGGCTTTCCTTTCCTTTGACTTGTGAGGAACACCCTGAACCGCTTCGGGAACAAGCAGTCTTGAAGAAGTTGGAACCAAAGTTTTAGTTCTCCGACCAAACAATCGCTGAGCAGGAGAGCTTCCAAGCCCCTCAGTTGGAGTGTTCCTATAATCCAATAAAGACAAATTAGGATCTGTTCCTGCAAGTCGGGCCTTCTTCATAATATTTTGAGCCATTTTAACTGCATTCTCTACTTTCCCATTGGATTGAGGATATCTCGGGGAGCTTGTGAGGTGCTCAAACTCATAGGCTAGTGCAAATTCCTGAAACTCTCTTGAACTGAAAGGTGGTCCATTGTCACTTATAAGTTGGTCTGGTATTCCATGTCGAGCAAACTGAGACTTTATCCTTGAAATCACCTCCTTTCCTTTCTTTCCAAAAATCCTGTCCACCTCAAAGTAATCCGAGTAGTAATCCACACAAACTAAATAATGCTTATCCTCAAAGTCAAAAAGATCACAGCCAACTTTCTCCCATGGTCTGCTCGGAATTTCATGACTGATCATTGGCTCTTTCTGTTGATCGATTTGGCAAGTCTTGCAAACAGAACAAGTTGAAATGAAATCCTCAATGTCCTTATTCATTCCAGGCCAGTAAACCACTTCTCTTCCTCTCCTCAAACAACCCTGAATACCAAGATGACTCTGGTGCAGTTTCTGCTTAATTTCCTCTCTCATACTTTTCGGAACTACTAATCTTTCACCCTTCAGTACTAAACCATCCTGAACCGACAGCTCATCTCTAAAATGGAAATAGCCCTGGACTCTGAATGGAACTTCCTCTTTAGTGTCTGGCCACCCAGTCTGAATGACAGTCTTCAGGAGGACCATTTCACCATCTGCCTCAGTTGCTTGCTGAACTCTGGCAAGGCCTTGAGGGCTGATTGACACAAAACTCAATGCATTAACACTTTCAACCTCTTGTTCGACAGGAGATCTAACATTCCCCGTAAGAAAGACATCCTCCTTTGAACACTTGACCTGGCCATGTGGAAGGTACGCTCTGCTTAGTGTATCGGCCAGATGGAGAAGAGTGCCTTTCTTGTACTCCACTTCAAAATCATTCTCTGAAGACGCTTAGGAGCACTCAACAGACTCTTCTTAAGTATCGACTCCAACGGTTTGTGATCAGTCTCCACCTTGAACTTCCTACCATAAAGATACGACTCGAACTTCTCGACGCCAAAAACTATGGCCAGAAGTTTCTTCTCCATCTGGACATAATTGCACTCAGTTTCTGTTAAAGAACGAGATGCATAAGCAACTGGTTGTCCATTCTGCATCAGACAAGCTCCTAGACCATGTTGGGAAGCATCACACTGCAATACAGCCTCTACACTTGGGTCGAAATACTTTAAGACAGGTGCAGACGCTATCACTGCTTTAACACGTTTGAAGCACTCGCCATGAACATTTTCTTCCCAGACAAATTCAGCATCATCTTTAAGCAAGGTTCTGATAGGAGTGGTAAGCTCAGACAACCCAGGTGCAAATTTCTGCAAGTAGTTCACCATTCCCATAATTCTTCGAAGGCCTTGCTTGTCAGCAGGTGGTGGCATGTTTTGTATCGCCTCAACCTTGGCTGGATCAGGCTTCAACCCTTCTGCCGAAATAACATGGCCAACATATGACAGCTGGGGTAGTTTGAACTTCATCTTGTCCTTGTTCAGCTTGATGTGTCTGTGACGACAGCGCTCCAACAAAGCCAACAGCTTACAATCATGGTCTACCACAGCTTCATCATCTGTGTCACCCACACCAAAGACAATGATGTCATCTGCGATGGTCCTTACTCCATCAAGTCCTTCAAGTGCCTCATTAAGTCTGCGTTGGAATTCCTCTGGAGCAGGTGCAATGCCAAAGGGCATTCTCAGCCACCGGAAACGGCCCCAGGGTGTCGCAAAGGTTGTCAACTTGCTACTTTCATCATCTAATTGCACATGCCAGAAGCCATTTTTCACATCCACAACTGAAAAGACTCGAGCTTTACACAACTCAGGCAACAGATCATCAATCACTGGCATGGGATAATGATTCCTCGTCAAAGCTTTATTTAAAGGCCTTGGGTGAAGACAGAGATGGATCTTCCCATTGGGCTTCATGACCACCACTGTGGATGATATCCAATCGGTTGGCTCTGAGACTTTTGCTATGATACCTCTCACAACCAGCCTCTTCAGCTCTCCCTGATACTTCTCCTTCAGCGCAACAGGTGGTTTGCGAGCTGGAAGTTGAACCGGCGGTACACATTGATCCACTTGAAGGTGCAGCTTGCCCATCAGCATGCCCTCACCCTCAAAAACATCTTTAAATTGCGTGACAACTTGTCTAACTGTAAGACCCTGTGTCTTTCCATCAGTCAATCCATCAACAGTCAGAATCTTCTCCATATTAAGAGTAATAAGTTCCATACCCTGAATAGCAGATGCTCCAAGAACAGGTTTGTTTTCTTCTCTAACGATCTGGAACTCAAGATTATACTTCCTATTGTTTTTTGGATTACGCAAACTAATCCTCCTCTTTCCGAGTGGACATATTTCAGTGCCATTGTACATGCTGAGAATTGCCTCAGAGGCCTTCAACTCTTTAAGCTCAGGGTCATCACAAACTTTCTTATACTCTCTTACAGGTAGCACATTCACTGTTGCTCCACTATCCAACTGAAACTGGATATCATGACCATTAACTACCATCTTTGCATACCACCTTCGAGAGTTAACACTGTCCAGTGACTCCACACTCACAATCAAAAGATATTCTTCAGAGGAAGAATCTTCTTGAATTGTATGAACTGGCTTTCTCTTCTTTTTCTTCTTAGGAGGTCTTGAAGACTTTGAAGCCTTTGAAGACTTTGTACACTTGGCTGCAAAGTGGTTCTTTTCTCCACACTTGTTACAATTTTTTCCCCATGCGGGACATTCTTCTCTACTTCTCACATGCTTCTTATCACAAAATTTACAAGATATCACATCCTTACCACCTTTGTTTTGTGTTTCTTTCTTAATCTTGTCGTCAGCAACAAACTTGAAATCTTCCTGATTCCCCATTGCTTGAAGCTGTACCGATGTTGCTTCACTTGACCGACAAATATCGATGCACTTATTCAGTGTGAGTTTTACCTCCTGTAACAGTCGCTTACGTGTGCCATTGTCCCTTATTCCAACAACTATTCTGTCGCGAATGAGACTATCCAAAAGTGAACCATAATTACACGTTTTCGCCAAAGTGCGAAGTGATGCAACATACGAATCAATAGACTCGCCTGACTCCTGATCCCGTTTGTTGAACTGATATCGCTCATAGATTTCGTTAGTTTCGCCGACACAAAACACATCTAATTTCTCCAGGACCACATCAATGTCCTTGCGCTCCTCGTCATTGGCGAAATTCAAACCATCTACAATCTCCAACGCATCGGCACCCAAGCACGTGAGCAATGTCGCCGTCCTGTCCTCTTTCGGTTGCTTAACCAAGCGAGACGCGATTTCATAATTAGACCACACTTGTCGAAAACGCTTCCAGTTACTCGCCATATTTCCTTTAGTTTCGAGCTTCGAAGGAAACGGTACATTCTGTAAAACAGCGGGAGTTGCCTGGCTCGACTCTCCCTCGCCGCCCGGCATACTCGCGACGTTCGTGGAACTCTTACTTCGAGCAACAAGAAAAACATGAACCGATAAACATGCGGCGACCACGCAGGTAAGAATTACTCCGGACACCATGTAACGTTGTCGGAAAATGCTGGGCGTATAAACTGATGAGGACGACGAAGTAAAACTCAACACACTAACACACTTTAATAAAAACCGAACACGCCTTAAACGGGTTACACGCTTATATCTCTGTTAAACACACTTCATGTACAACACATGAATTACTGTCACATTCACTTCATGTACAACACATGAAATATCGTCACAGTTACTACATGGAAACATATGCTTTTGTTCAACCTGATGTCACTGACACCCTTTGTTTACATCACCAGCACTGTTCAGTGATGCCTGTGAATAGAGTTTATTTTCCATGATGCTGCGGAAGGTAAAATAGTTTTTGAGGCCATTTTCAGGGCTGAGAAGAGTGGGACCTTGGTGAAAATTTTCTCCCCAGCCCCCAGTCAATAAATAATGGCCGATAATGGTTGTGGACAATGATAGTTTTCTTAGCATCATGTTATAGTAATATATTTGTAATTACTCAAGGATTTGATTGTATCTGTAAATATTTTGTAAATTTGAGTACTGATGTATTGGTATTAAATTCTGATTCAAGAATACTTTTGTTTGTTTCTTTGCAAACCAGTCCACAAGTAAAGATTATTCAAATTAGTGTAAACAAATCGCATGTCCAGTGTCCATGCTCAGGCAAGTGCCCACCTCCAGACTTTCACCAAACTTATTGTGTGGACAGACCAAAGTGTCCGTATTAGAGAGGTCACCAAGATTGCATCATTTTTAAGA
>BLFK01000461.1:699689-704689 GCA_014634185.1 Astreopora myriophthalma
GCAATTCATGTAAATTATTAATGACTGCTGACCAATTATTTTTGCCTGTACATTTGGTATTTGGTTATAACATGCCTTAATAAACTGAGATTCAGTGACCTAGGTACTCTTTTTATCATTTTGCGAAGGTGTTTCCATTCTATTCTAATACAATCTGTAGTTGTAATGTCAATATTTAGTCAGCTCTCAGTTGACCAAAAACCCACTTCATTGGAATTCAACTCATTCTACACTGTAAGTGAACTTCTTTAACCGCAATGATTAGTCAAATGTCAAAGCACTTCATAGCCACAGTTAAAATATGTGAGGTTTCATCTATTCTCCACCATACAATCCCACCGAGGCACAGTTCACCAGCTCCCAGCTGGCTCGATAGCTCAGTTGGTGAGCACAACTGCATGGTCGTGGGTTCGAGTCATGTTGAATCCTGGATTTTTTCCCATGCTTCTTTGCAACTGCTTAAGTTGTTCCTTTAACTGTGATGATCATTTGAACTTCGAAATACTTCATATCTTTGACACCTACAATGTATCTACCTATATATCAACACAAATAAAGGAAAAGAAAATTAAAATCTTATGAATGCAAAGGCCACTCAGGACCCGAAAACAAAACATAAAACAAAACAAAACATAAAATAAAAAGAAAACAACCAAAAAGTACTCTTTGCCTTTGGCCAGATTGAGGTAATTACTCCTGAAATAGAGAAACTTAAGGTAAAACAGTTGGACCAGTCCAGGCTGTTATCGGCATGTATGATTATTCAGAACACTGTTGAAGGGTTAAGAAAGTGCTCAGTTTTAACCATAGACTGCTGGTCATTGTCTTGAATATGCAAATAAGTGACATGTTGTGTAGCTGTGTGTATTTCTCCTCTTGTGTTAATGTAGTGCGATTGTGTGCTGTTGTGCTGCAAGTTGTGTTGATCTGAGTTAGCTCGAACAAGGTCAAACAGCAAATGGTGAATAAATGAGAGGGAGACAGGTAGTTCGGGCAAAAAGGGCTCGACAGCAACAACTTGGGCAAAAATTACTGAAGAAAAATGGTGGGGCAAGTTGTTAAAGAACAGGTGGGAAGATGACCCGTTACGCCTAACCTGCTTTGATTGGATGGAGGAGTGGAAAACCAGCCCTTCGAACACCATAGGAGCAGTGCAAGAATTGTACCAGCAACTCCTGCTGACCAAGCTCTACCACAACAAGAAAACGGGGATTACGAGGGACTGTGTTAACAGGAATGTGTTGTGCAGAATGTGCAAAAAGTGCCCAAAATGTGTCTCCCACATCTTGTCGGGCTGCAGTACCGTAGCACAAGGTACCTCTTGAGACGCACTGCAGCTCTTAAGATTCTGTTCTTTGAAATGCTTACAGATAAAAATTTGGTGTCCAGGGTACGATCATGGTAATCCCTGGTCCGACCTAAGCCCCTGTTCAAGAATAAAAGAGCTAAAGCTTTCTGGGATGTACTGGTTTATGCAGAGAATGCAGAGGTGAGAGGAAATAGAATGGATGTGAGATGAGAAGACAGAGAGAGTAGGAATAGGAATAGGAATAGCAGTCAGTGGGAATAGATGACGTGTTCTTTTCGCCTCTTGCTTTCTAGTGACCTTTTTGACATTTTTATGTGATATAACTATTTCTTCTATGCTATCGTCATTTTGTCTTCACTTATCCTAATCATGCCCAACAAAAGTAAATCCAGTTTGAAATCAAGTGTAACCACCGCAACAGTACTATGAACTCCAGCATTCCTCTTTAACACGCTTTATTAACTGAACTCAAAAGTAGTGAACTCCCTGGACGGCAGTAAGAAGACATATAAAAGCAAACTGAATTATAGTGGTTAAAACTAGAATAAAAACGAACACAAAACGTTACAAAGTGAACTTACATGAAACAGAAAACGGAAAATAACACTTACATTTGTTTGGAGCTGGATAACTGCATAAAGCATTGAAGGCTAGAAAGGAACTGCACTAAGGATGAAGTGACTGAAGTAAACAACTGACTGCATTGAAAGCGAAGCGATGTGAACTGAAAATGACTATATTAACCTTAAATGCTTGCAAAGAAATACGAAATATATTGTGCTAAATTACTTGACTAACACATTCCGCACGCACAACAAACTAACGATGGTGTTCTAAGAAACAACTATAATGCCACTATGATGAGGCGTTTACATCGAGTTCTGCTGAAGCGGTGGAAGTGTGCGAAGAGTTCTCCTCGTTAAGTATTCATGATCTCCTGCAATTACAAGAGCGTATGTTCAAGAACTTTGTGGAATCCATTGCGGTAAGTCTAACTAAGAGGGTCGACGATCTTGTGGGTAAAGTTGCTGACCTTAAAGCAAGTCTTGAATTCAGCCAGAAGGATGTTGAAAACTGCAAAATGCAGGTTAATTTGCTTGATACTTACCTCGAAAATCAAAATCAAATAAGCTCCATTTTGAAGGCACAGTAGAAGTGAAGGAGATGTTCACTGGAAAGTTGCAGATGGACACCCTTTCTGCAATTGAGCATGCATATCGAACCAAAAAAGACAAGAAACCCGATGGTACCCCAAAACCGAGAACAGTCGTATGTAAACTCTACAATTGGAAGGAAAGAGAAGTGATCCTTAAAGCAGCTAGAAAAATCAAACCTTGTGGAATCCATATTTATGAAGATCTTGCTGCGGAAACAATGGCAAAACGAAGAGAACTTCTTCCTGAATTAAAACAAGTGAAGGAGGAGGGCAAGATTGCTTACTATCTTTAAATTATTTAGATTATTGTCTTTTACAATCAAGTAATGAGGTATGGTATTCTAAAAACTGTATTGCCTCTATATTACCTTTTTCCTCTGTTGACGATTCTGAACCATGTAGCCTCATGAACTGTAGAATACCATCTCATCTTGAATTCCTGCCTTCTCTTGATGTATTGTCTAAAGTTTCTGGCATACCTTACCTTGACAATTCTGATATAGAAAATAAAATACCCAATCGTATTAACTCCAGGTATTTTTATTTCCATTATTTTGAAAAAAGGGCTTTGTATCTAATAAGTCCTATTTCTCCTTATTCCATGTCAACCTAATCAGTTTAGATGCTCATCTGGATGATTTGCATGCTACTCTTGATTTGTTAGGCTTCCCCTTCCAAGTTATAGGAGTCAGTGAAACACGAGAAAATGTTTTAAAAGGATTCAAAATGCATAATGTTTTGCATGGCTATAATTTGCATTCACAGCCTTCCAGATAATCTGCAGGTGGTGTTGCTCTCTACACCAGCAAATCACTGAATGCTGTCAAAAGAACTGACCTTAGTGTAACTGAAGAGGAATTTGAAACTGTTTGGGTTGAGATTAACAATATTAAATCAAAAAGTATTTTGTGCTGTTGTGCCTATAGGCACCCCTTGTCCTCTCCTGAAAGATTCACTGAGCTTATTGAGACCATATTGCAAACCTTAGCAAGAGAAAATAAGAATAGATTTATACTAGATGATTTTAATATTAACCTACTAAATTGTGTAAACCATCCTGCTTCTCAATATGATGAACTCTAATTACCTATTGCCTTATATTCTCCAACCAACATGTGTAACTGATAGAAGTGCCACTTTAATTGACAATATTTTTGCTAACACTTTCAACTTTAATGCTCTTAGGGGAAATCTAGTCACCAAAATATCTGACCATTTCCCACAGTTTCTGATCATTGAAGATTTTAAAGTAAATCATGCCTCCCTTCACTACATGTATTACAAACATGATTATTCTCATTTTAGTGAGGAAGATTTTGTTGATGAAATGTCTCACCTTGATTTCTCTCCTATTTATAATAGTAATTTGAACACTAATGGCAAGTTTGATTTTTTTTTATGACCAAATCGATTCTGTTTGCAAGATACATGTACCTTATAAGAGCCTTACCAAGAAGGATTACTAGAGAGATCTTTGCTAAAATGAAATAAGGGATAAATTATATTCCAAATTACTTAAATGTAAACAAACAAATCTTAACCTTCATTATCTTTATAAGAGATTTAGAAATAAGGTTGCTGAAGATCTAAAAGATAGTAAAACCTCATATTGTTTTTTCATTAAATAAGCATAACATGCAAAAGCTGAGGTCTGGTATTAGATCGATCTTAAATGTTGGTAAATGTAAAAACAGCTACATAACTTCTATTTTAAAGAATAAGTCTGTTGACAATCCTAAAGACATTGCAAACCTCTTTAATAACTTTTTTGCTAATGTTGGTAAAACTATGGAGAAGGGAATCCCCCTGGGAAGTCATAGCCCCTCATTCTACTTTAGGGGTAACTACTCAGGATCAATTTTTCTATCTCCTGTCACTTCGCATGAAATCTGGATTTTTATTGGTGAAATGGATGCTAGTAAGTCTTCTGGCCCATACAGTGTACCTGTTACTATTTTGAAAACTATTAGGGAATATATGTCTGAGCCTCTTGCATTTCTAGTCAACGACTCCTTTGCTAGTGGTAATTTTCCTGAGAAATTAAAATTAGTGAGGATTGAGGCAACACCAATTTCTGTTCTTTCCAATTTTAGTGAGTTATTTGAAAAGCTCTGTATCATCGCCTCTACAGTTATTTGGAAGAACTAAAAATACTTTATCCACTTCAGTTTGGTTTCAGAGAAAAATGTGCGACCACCCATGCTCTTCCTACCACATTTCTACCACTGAATCTATTTGCCAGTCCATTGATAATAGTGACTTTAGCTGTGGTAGATTTATAGATTTGAAAAAAGCTGTTGATACTGTTGATCATGCAATCCTTTTGACTAAGCTTAACCATTATGGAATAAGAGGTGTTGTGCATGATTGGTTAAAATCGTACTTATCCCAAAGAGAACACAAGGATCTATTCTAGGACCCCTTTTATTCTTATTATATGTAAACAATTTGTCCAATACTTCCAGCTTACTAACATTTCATCTATTTGCTGATTATGCTTATCTCTATTTTTCTAACAAAAACCTTAGTCATCTT
>BLFK01000461.1:717189-718673 GCA_014634185.1 Astreopora myriophthalma
AATACAAACCCTGGATGGAGAGTTTTCTCTTAATGCAACCACTAATAACGTGTAGCATAGCACTAGCCATCCTTCACTTGAAAACACTGTGTTACCAGGATGAGACATATGCCAACATTTATGTCCAAGTTTTATTGCAGTAACTCTTACATATGAAGGGGAAATCTTACAATTTCTGAACACTGTGGTTAAAAAAGAAATGAAAACAAAATTCTTTGATTGGCACTTTGCTGCTCTCATTTTAAGCCTGCAGAAAAATGGAAATAGAGCCTACCATTACAACTAAACTTGTGAAAATGGAAAGAACAAAGAGTGATAGGATTGCTAACTTTTTAACTCCCAGTGACGCAGGAGCAAGCACACACAAGATCAGATAGATATTCAATGTAGGGTGCTTTCCTGCACCCAGATGGCAGCTCTTCCGTGTTAAAGTGAATGTAAATGTCTTGCAGCTGTGTAACTGTTAGCTTTGTTAACTTTTTCTTAGCAAACAGAGAAGAAAGATTCCTGGTGTCATGCACAATGGGGTGTACTGGCCTGCATTGCTAGAGAATACTCTGGCAAGTGTTAGAGAACACTTCCTCACCCTCAGCTGCCTGGAGGTTGCCGTTCATCATGCCTAACTCTTCGTTTGCTTCAGCAGCTAATGCATGCCTTATCTTTGCAGCTGTTCGCAAGAAATAAGACTGTACTTGTTGGGCGGTCACCAACTCCTATTTTGAAATGGCGCTGGTCGCTGTTGTTACAGGCATACACATGTCTCACGTGACCAGCGTAGGATCTGCTTTGTTCCTGGTCTCCTGGCTAAAACTAAACTTTAAAACTCAAATCTAAAACTTGCAATCAAGATACCTGTGCTGGTTGTCAGTGAACCAAGTAGCTTTCTTAGTTCTCTTAAGGGCCCAGCCTTGTTCTAGTGGAGCTACGGTTCCAGACCCCTCAGACATTGGTATGGTGAGGGTCGGCTGAGAGCTGATGCTTTCAGTTACCTTCTCGGTATATAACAGGACTGCTTGCTCTACCAAACTGTGCTTCCTTTCAGGATGCAAAGAACATTTGCCAAACAATAAATGGTTCTCCAGATTGAAGCGCAGCTTGTATTTCTTGATACAGCCATCCACTTGGCAGCAGAGGAGTCCACTTCCTTCCACATCTTCAACTTTGTCATTGTGGTTAGTGGCATCATTTTGCTTCACGGGCGTCAATCGTCTCGAGTCTTTCTTGGACCAGCAAGCCACAAAATCTCCAGCAGACAGTTCAGCCTCCTAGGTGCGAGATAGCAAAGTGCTTGGAGCTGTGGGAACATTAAAAAAAGGAACTGGAATCAACATGAATTATAGAATGTAATTAAAGACACACGACAAGTTTTGCTCTCCAATAAATTAAATAATCATATATACAATCATGGCCTGTTAGCCAGCTTTCTTGCTTGTTTATCCGGACATGCTTCCTGCAGCACATGAGAAGCAAGGGGGGGGGGGGGG